>OU015501.1:19884130-20171630 GCA_907164885.2 Dolomedes plantarius | reverse complement strand
TACAAGAGATTCAGATAGAAACCAATTGTATTTCTCATGATCCCAATAATTCTACAGTTATGCAGCTTACTGCTCAAGTTAATGCTCTCCAAAAAGAAATCCTAAATTTAAATTCATGCAAAAATCAGTCAAACAAACCATATACTAAGAATGCTAATTCATATCAAAATCATAGCATAATAAATATAAAAATTCACGTTTTCCTGGTACTCACCACAATGAAAATAACTTCTACCAAAGAAATAGAAATAATTTTGTGCAGCGTAGGAGCCAAAGGCAACATAATAATGGTAACTCTCAATCGCTGATGTGTGCATTCTGTGGGAACTAATCACTTAATGAAGGACTGTTATTTGTTTAAACGTACTGTAAGATATAACGATAATGCACGTACATCTAATAATAGACAGGGAAATGCAACATTCCTAATGTAATGCTCCTTCTTTTTCTAGTAGAAATTTAAACTAGTCCAAGAGACTGATTGTGCTGAAAATCAGTTCTCAGTTAATTCCCAGTCAGCCAATGTATGTACTAAAACTTTTTCCCATAAATCATCTCAATATGTGCCAATTATAATGAAATCTAATACTTCTACACAAACCAATGTAAATAATGTTGCTGAAGGTAATGGATGAGTGTTAATAATAAGATGTCTAATTCTGTGACTAATGCAAATTATAATATGTTAATGAGAATGTTGATAATTTGAATTTCTCTTTGCCTATTGTCAATGTTAATTTACAAACTCATGATTTACCAATGCTAGTCGATTCTGGTTCAACGATCAGTTTAATATCTAAAGCCTTTTTTGATGATATTAACCAACTATTAAATATAAATTATTAGCTAGAAACTTAAATATTAAAACTATTAATTCTACTGTCAATTTCTTCGGTTGTGCATGCCTTTCTTTAAGATTGACAATTCAACTTTAAACATTCTTTTTACATCACTTCTTTAAATTCTCCTGTGTTTAAAGCAATTCTTGGGTATGATTTTATGCGAAACAATGGTATATCCCTGAACATGACAGAATCATGTCTCAATGTAAAGAATTCTAAAATACCATTGATTTCTTTGCCTCAAAATGAAACTAACAATATACTTTAACCCATTGTAATAATAATAATGATGTTCATGTATCTTGTTTAGCTAACTATAAGAAAATGTTTGTGAGTGATCATACACAAACTGTTACAATTCTGACATCAACTATAATGTATTTTTGAATCACAAACTTATTATACAACCACATGATAACACATATGTAGAGGTCCACACTAATTCTTCTATCCCTGTGTCTGAATTCTGTTTTCTCCTCGTTTTGCTGCTATTCTCAAATTATTTGTTACCCTTCAATACATTCAGTCCAAGAGATTGCTATGGAAGGTGAGGATTCTTCCTCGTCAAATACTGTTATGCAATGTCCTACTGTTGTAGCATGCACATCTTCAGAGGTTAAGCAAAATGCTGGATATGAAATTCTTTATTTTTTACAAAACATGTCAAATCAAACCTTTCATTTGAACAAGTCTGCCATTGTTGGCGACATATCTCCCCTCGACTCTCCAGAGTATTTCTAAATCTCAGGATTCATCTTCTGCTAGCTCTCAAACTATCAATTTCACTGAAGCTTCAGAGAAAAATCTTGAGTCAGCGTAAAGCGGAACTTTTAACCTACCGATTTTGACTTTGCAACATTTGGTGAAGAGGAGGGAAAAATTTCTTGTTTGTTGAGCTTTTAATTAATAATTCTGCTGCCTTTCTCCAAATCTTTGACTACTTTAGGTCACACTGATAGGGTGAAGCCTCATATTTCACTTTTAAATGACTTCCCCATCAAAACTTGCCTTTTCCAATTCCTCAGGCCTTGCAATCTACTACAATTCAGCAGTTAGATGAAATGCAATCTGCAGGATTATAGAGAGAGCGAATACAGAATGGGCTGCCCCATGCTCCTCGTTAAAAAGAAATCTTTGTCTAACAACCAACTCCTAATTAGCGACTTGCACTTGATCTTCGACTTGTGAATTCTGTCATCAAATCATCATCTATCCACTCTAAAATTAACAATATAATAATCTAACCTTTCCAATTTCAAATTTTTCACTGCGTTGGACTTACCTAACGCCTATTGGCAAATTGATTTACCTCAGGATTTACAACATATTGTTGCTTTTACCACTCCTTTTGGCTCTTTCAAAAATAACGGATGGTTTTGGTCTCAGACGCCTCCAGTGTCTTTCAATCCTTAATTGACTCAGTGCTAGATGAAATTCATCTGCTGGGATTTTTTGCCTATCAAGATGTACATTGTCCTTGGCTCAAACAGTTTCAGGAAACTTTGTCCAATTACCTACTGTTTTGTCTACTTTAATAAAATTTAATATTACTTTGTCTCCTAGTAAGTGTTCTTTCCACACTACTAGTATAAATTTCTTAGGTTTCCATGTCAAGCAAAATTCCATTACTCCCATTGAATCTAATATTGTCAAAATTACCTCTTTTCCTATTCCTACAACTAAAGTCAGCTTAAAAGGTTCATTGGCGTTTGTGGATATTATAGAATCTAATTCCCAAATAATGCTTCATTAATTCAACCATTAATTGACTTAAACTACTCCAAAAGCTAATTTAAGTGGGAAAGTAATCATCAAATTCATTTACTAAATTCAAAATGTTTTCTTCAATCATCCTTTTGTCACTCTTCCAAAATTGGGATCACCTTTTTACCTTAACACAGATGCTTCACTTAATGGAATATCTGGTATTTTGTTACAAAAATCTAATGATACTTTCATCCAATATCTTACTTTAGTAAACAATTAAAACCTCTGAAAAGAGATATCCTGCTCTTAAATTAGAACTTTATGCATTATTCAAAGTGTCATATCATTTAAACATTACTTATTTAATCGTAACTTTACTGTACTACCTGATAGCAAATCCTTAATTAATTACAAACTACTGCTTCACCAACTGATATAACTACTCGATGGCTCATGGAACTTAGTGAATATTCATTTAATTTTGTCCATGTTCCTGGTAACATAATGTACTTGCTGATTTCTTTTCTCGTTTTGATGAAAATCCACCTTGTGAAACTGTGTCTACTAATCCTTCGTTACTGCAATCTGAAGAAGTACTCCCTATTGTTTCCTATGTTGATTCTATATTCTTCATGTTGATAATAATACTTGTAATGATGTTCTTGATACTTCTCTAATTTCCACTTCTAATTGTAATGCTGTGCTCAATCAAATAATTCTAATAATCAAGTTAATAATATCTGTGCTTCTCATAATATTGATGCCAATCAAGCTGATGATAATAATAATGATCCATGTTTGGAAATTTCAACTCAAACTTTTCGAAATGAACAAATTAATGATGTTAAATTAAATATTGTTCGAAATTCCTTAAATTCTAAACGAAAACATATTCCTAAAAGTTGCAATTTTTCTATATTCATCCTGAAACTAAGTTACTTTGCTGGGCCAACAAATTTTCTAATAATTCATCTCCCACAATATCATTGTTGTTCCTGATTCACTAAAGCAAAAATTTTAAATATAATGCACTTACCTCATTTTGGCATAGACAAAACTTATCCCTACTAAATTACGTTACCATTGGAAAGGTATGTATGCTGATACTGTAAATTTCATTAATTCTTGTCATACTTGCATTAACAAAAACAACATAATATTCCAAAACGCTCCTTTTCAATCTATTCCTATTCCAAATTCTCCGCATCAATTATTGCTATGGATATTTTAGGTCCCTTACAAAATTCTCAGTATATCCTAACTATAATTGATCATTTTTCCAGACACATGCAATTATATCCATTTCAAAAATTACTTCTGAGGCTGTTACTGACTCTCTTTCAATTACATTTCAACTTTGGTCGTCCATCTACTATTTTAACTGATTTAGGAACTCAGTTCACTTCTGAGGTTTTCAATAAATTTTCTTCTTCATTGGGTATAAATTTGTCTCATGCGGTCTTCTGGACATCCACAGGCGAATGGCATCTGTGAACGTATAAATACTTCTATCAAATCTACTATCAATCATTACTCGAATCTAAGGTCATTTCAAACATGCTGTACTCATTCATCAAAATTTGTACAATGGTCTGTCATTCTTCCACTAACTTTGCTCCTGAACATGTTACATTTTGCCAGGGAAACTTTCCCTCCTTTTTGATACCTTTAATAACAGTGTTAAGATTGAACAATTAGATAAGTCTGTTTACTACATAACATTTTGTCATCATTAAAACAATCTATCAGTCAGTAATTGAAAAATCTAAAGTTAAACAAATTAATCAAGCTGATAAGCAACTTCCTCATGCTAAACTACGTCAATTTCATATTGGTGATGTTGTTATTTAAAATCTAAACACTTGTTCCATAAAAGTTAATGGACCATATGAAATAGTCACTCGGCCATTCATTGGTCACTTATTCTATAAGGATACTAAATAATCCTTCTGCTCCTATATTTAAATACATACTGATAGACTTTTATTAGCTCCTCCACGTAAAGGCTTACTTAAACAAACAGGTAACAATACCTCTCTAAATGAACAACCTACTAATCGCCAACACAGGACGAGATACTATTTGAGAACGAGAATTTAAATTTTTGTATATATAATTGTTTAGTTGAGTCGCGACACTAGACAGTTATAATGTATGTGTTGTTGTGTCCTAGCCTTTCTTTACGCTGGCGTAGATTGGCCTTTTGTATGTTATGTTTGTGTATATGTAAACACATTCTCAAATCTTTTATTTTCTTTTGCTCTGTCAAGGCATATCTTCTGTACAACTAATAAGTATAATCTTAACAACTACACATATAATGCTAGTGATGCTGATTGCAATTTATTATGTAAACAACTACACCACTGGTCATGTACATCTGTTTCCTTTTTGTTAATACACCATTCATATCACAGTAATTGTGATGTCAAATGATGAGCAGGTGTTTTAAAAGGTATGTTTAGAATTTAACTAACTTTTTTGTGCCAGAACTCATAATGTTAATTTTAAATAGTCCTATATTGATTGACTATACACGGTACCTTGGTTGACTGGTCAGGAACCCCACTTACGATCATGGTAAATATTTTTTTTGGTGAACATTTCACCTCTCCCTTGGCAACATTTTCCCATCTCATATATATACAATATTATTTTGTTTACTTTTTTATTTTTATTTGTCATGATTTCTGTAACATATGCATATATATATCAATTACTTCAATTTTGGTAACAATTGAGGGATTGTGTCTTTTTGCACACAATGTGAGGTGATTTTGTTTGCATCCTTGTACAATGGGACTGTTTCGAGGTGAATTGTATACACTAGTGTAAATCATTTTTGTGACACCAAGCAGTGTTCACTCTGAGGACTGCAGGCCTCTTTTTGTCTTTGTGTTTCGTCTGTGATGGATACCAGAGCGTACTCACAATTCATATATCTTTTGTGCATCTTGTCACCCAGGAGCAACTGCACTGTTACGATGTAAGTCCACTTACAGTAGTGGCATTAAAATTTACGTAAGGTAGTCATCCTAGCGAGCTACTCTTTTTTTTTCTTTTGTAGTTATCCTCACATAGGAGCTACTCACCACTCAAAGCAGTGGTGTTTGTCAAGTCCCTCAACATCATAAAATCCTCATCCTCATTCACCCTCATTCAAGTGTTATTCAAATGTATTCCACTGCTATAATATGATAGATATCAGTGTATTTATTTTATGTTATTTATTACTTGCTTATCATATGCTATATATATAGATACATTTAACCACTGCATTAATATTTTTTAGGGGAAATGTTGTCCAGTTGGTTGTCCAGTATGTTGGCCACTTTGCCTCCACTTAGGTGGTAATTTTTTTGTTTGATTATGCATCGGTACATAGATATACTTTTTGGCGTTACGCCATTTTTTTTTTTTTTTGGTTGGTAATCATGTTTCCCTACTATTTTTTTGTGTGTCTGCGGGGGGAATGTCGTAACGTTTGAAACCCTTATTAACTTTGTTACAATATTAATAGTAAAGCCTGCCTTGCCTTTCAAATACTTAAACGCATTAGGAGCTGTTCCCTCAATAATTTTACAGGGATATATAGTCCCCAGACATCACTTCTTTCTCAAAAATGTGCACTCTTTGGTCACGTTTTCTGCTTTAATCGCTATCAGCGAAAACAGAAAATACCAATGTTAATCCCTTAAAAGGGGTTGCCTAACCGATTGGCGATAATATTCTACAAGTATCCCTTCCCCGCGCAGAACACCAAAATAACCCTTTGTCTGATAGCTTGGCGGAGCTGCTGGCTACCGCTGGGTCGCCAAATTCCAGATGTTTTCTCTCACGTCACGTGACGGGGCCAGCACAGGAGCGAAGCTTTGAATGACAAAAACAGTACTCGTCTGGCCACGGTTCAAGAAGATGTCTTCTCCGCACAACTATCTCCGACTTACGGGCAAAAGGGTCCGGCGAAGATCGGCGTTTCCATCCCGGCCTCCTGACTCTTCATGGCTGATCCTTGCTGACCTGAGACCATGCTCGACCATGTACAATTTTTGTAAATGGCAATAAGCCACTGGCCTTAAGCCTCCTATAACTAATTTAATTTAAATAAACTATGAAGTACTTCTAAATGATTAGACTTGTGTCTGTCACCCTTTTATCTTTTTTTTTCAGAATGACCAGCACTGGCCATGTTCTATAGCCATTAGATATTAAGATATGAAGTCCTTTCTTCCTATGACATTTTAGTACTCCATGTGGACAACCAATTTCAACATAACAATATATATATATATATAGATGTACACTGCTGGCCACCCAAATTGCAACACCATGAAAGACAAGAGATATCACAACAAAATTTATTTTGTAGATAACATGTTGACCAAGTATCAAATGATTAAAAATAGACTTCTGTGAAGTGTGGTTCCTGCCAAAATCAGTAGCCAGAGTAGCCGCCATTGTTGGACATCACCGCTGCCACACGCCTCGGCATTGATTCAAAGAGACTGTGGATGAGGTCTTGGGGTTACAGCAGACCAAGCATCTTCCACACGTTGCCAAAGTTGATCGTGCTGTGGCAAGCTTGGGGATATTTTGGAATCTGGGTCACTCGAAGAGCAACCATGGACCACATGTTTTCTATCGGCGAAAGATCCATAAGAGCGAGGCGGCCAGGGTAGCAATTCAATCTGGCGATTGCACGAAGAACCGTTGACATGCGTGCCACGTGTGGTCGCGCATTATCCTGTGAAATATGGCTGTGGCAAGCCCTAAAGGTAAGGAAGGACAACTGGCTCTCACACCTCGGAGATGTAGCGCTGGCTGTTTAAAGTACCGTCAATGAGTACTAGATGTGTGCTAGAGTGATATCCAATACCGCCCCATACATAATACCCGTGTGCAGGACCAGTGTGGGTGGTGCTAAACGCAGCTGTCAGCAGCATCCTCTCTTCACCCGGTGTCTCAGACTCGAATGCGACCATCGTGGTGTTGCATACCGATAAGCGTGCTCGTCAGGTAAAGACAATTCATTCCATTTCTGCCGTCCACATCCTTCTGTCATCGCACCATTGGCGATGTCATGTCGTTTGACATCGGCACACCTCTCATTTCGACACAGCCGGTGGAATTGATGAGTTTCCCACATGTGTTGCAGGTACATCAAAGGAACTCTAATGTGCAAAAGTCGCCAAAATAACATTCTTTTCTTCTCCCCGCAGTCAGCACGTATGTTGCAGATCAGCGACGGCATTCAATTAGATAACAATGGAGTATGCCCCGGTCCAATGGATTTCAGGTATTCTTCAAAGGGTCGGCACGGGCGGAAGTGACCCCCATCGGCCCCGGAAGTACAGAGTGTTCCAGCAATTGGTGGAGTCTTCTGGAAAATTGGACGAAGTATAAAAGGACTCCCCTTCTTTGTCTGGACGGATTTTTAGCTCATCGACTTGTTAGACCGACATCGCTGGAGTGCGTCGGGTCTGTGACGGCGAAAGCCTATTAATCTCTTGAGAGATTGCACGGGTTTGCTCTGGTTGAACAGAGACCGTGGATAATGATATTTGGCTTGTGTTATGCCAGGGAAATTATTGTAATAAATAATGTTTTGTAAATATTAAGGTTTAATAAACCTTTTGTACATTTGTAAGCAAGTTTCCCTTCCGAATTATTCCGTTTCGTGTTTTTCAACTTGTTTCACCAAGTTTGTTTTAAGTCGCTATGGGCCACGTCTTCATAGCTGGTGGCAGTTCCGGTGTGATTATTCCGGAGCAAATCGGAATTCGAGTCACGAAGGACAGGGCTCGCAGTTCCATAGGATCGAGAAGTGGAGTCTTCAACTGATCGGGGAGCAGCACGGAGACTAGTGATAGAAGCAAGACGAACAGCCTAAAAAGAGTGACACCTTGGAGAGAAAGCCAATCAGCGGGTCGAGCTGGATGCAACGAATAAGAAGGTGAGTCCATTCGAAATCTTTTTAGAGAGGTCTGAGTTTAAGTCGCCAGGCGCATGAAATAAAAATTAGTTTGGGAAAACTAAAAATCCCTTAGGGAAGATAGAATTTTGATTAGTGGTAATCAAGGTATGTGTGAGTAATCCATACGGAATCTCACAGCACGTTTGTGCAGAAGAAAAAACGGTACTCAGTTTGGGAGACGTTGTTTGAATTGTGCTATAAGAATATTTATATGTGTATATGGTGATATAGGTTATAAATATTTTAAAACGTTTGATATGAATGATATATGTTCTAGAGGGATACATGTTCTAGTGTAATATATGTTCTAGTGTGATATATGTTCTAGAGGGATACATGTTCTAGTGTAATATATGTTCTAGTGTGATATATATTTTCTAAGAGGGATACATGTTCTAGAGGGATACATGTTCTAGAGGGATACATGTTCTAGTGTAATATATGTTCTAGTGTGATACATGTTCTAGTGTGACATACGTTCTAGTGTGATATATGTTCTAGTGTGATTTTGGTTGCTATATTTTAGACGTATTGGTAGCAGGTGATATATGCCTAATTTTTAAAGTGCTAGGATATTGTATATGTGTAGCTAGTGTATTCTAGACCGGGAAAGTTGTGTTACGGTACTAGGGGTGACCGGTTAGGTTAATACAAAAAAATGGAAGCTTTTCTGTGCAGACAGACTAAAAATGTCCTCTTGGCTTTGGCCGAGGAATTTGATACTGAGGTGTCGGTAAACGACAAAAAGTTAGTGCTTGCAAATAAAATTATGGGGGCATCCGATTTCAAAGAAAATGGAATTGAAGCATTTATAGAATCGATAATAGAACAGCAAGAGGCTGATAGTGTCCGCCGAGAAAGAACAGCAAGAGGCTATAGGCAACAGCTAGAGGCTGATAGGGCGGTTTTGAGTTGGGAAAAAATGCGCATCCAGTGTACTGTCGAAACGAGCAGTGTAAGCTCGAACAGCTCTAACTTAGAGACAGATAGAGGTTTTCGAACCAGTTTTGAGAGATTTGGTCCCCAAATTTGACCCCCTCTCAGGAGATATAACGCTGTTCCTTATGTTTTTTCGAAATGACAAGCGGAAAAAGCAAAGGTGCCCTCTATCAATTGGGTCAGTCAAATGATTCCGCTATTACCAGTTGAAAATATCAGAAATTATTGTGAAGGAACCGGGAGAAAAAGGGTACGATTACCCTCACATAAAATCGCTGTTTATTAAAACGGTTCAGACTAGGCACGGGTGCTTTGCGTGCCAAGTTCCTAACCCCATCAGAGGAAACCGGGAGCATTGTGGTCCGACCTAGCTTATGAGTTAAAAGGATATTTGGAAAATTGGCTTGAGTCAGTGACGTTAGCGATTTCGAGGCTTTGAAAGAGCTAATGGTCACGGAACAAATTAAAAAAAACGCGTCCCGATGGAATTAGGGAAAAATATGTAGAAGATTGGGACGAGTTGAAGAATGTATCTATAATCATGGATAAGTGCGACAAATATGAAAGCGTACACCAAAATGGAAAAAAAACAAGAGAAAAGGTTATGGGAAAAAAACCGGGCCAGGAAAAAACAAAAGGTCAGACTTACGGCAAAAATAAAGACGTGAGTAAATCTAAATCAGAGGTAGGAAATAAAAATGAGGAAACGAGTAACACGAATTGGCGAAAAGAGCAGTCATATGAGAGGAAAAAGGCTTTGACTTGTTATTTTTGCGGGGAAACTGGGCATTTCAAGAGGAGTGCCCGAAATACCAAAAAAATTCAAAGAAAGGCGAAGTAATTAACCATGTCGTGACAGAGGTAGAACTAAGCAGTTGCTTTAATCCTTACTTGAAAAAGGCGGTAATTAACGGTGTACCCAGACAATATTTGAGGGACACGGGGGCGGAAATTGATCTATGTGATAGGTCATGGGTGACGAATGAGGACCTGATAGGAGAAGTCACTTGGGTAAGACAACCTCTGGACGATAAATGTATTTGTTTGCCTTTGGCTTGGTTCAAAATGAGAGTGATTTTGGGAGTGTCTGGACAAAAGCGGCGGTCATACCGAACGGGGTTGACCAGGGTTATTATCTGCTGGGAAATAAAACCGCTGAGTTAATTGAGAAAAAATTAAATAGTGCTCCAATAAATGCGATTTTTTACGCGGAGCCAAGCTAAGAGACTGAACAAAACATAGTCGAAGGCGAGCCAGACAATAGAGGAGAGTGATTCTCCATTAGTCGAAAGGGGCGAACTTTTCCGTTTGCGACAACAAAGGGGACTTGCAGTTAGTTTGCCTGAGAGTAACTCCGAAACCGGAAACCTTAATAGTTCAGGATCCACTTTGCCCCAGAGCATAGAAGATTTTCACTCGCTCATTTGCAAGAGGGGAAAAACTGGATGTTGTGTCCAGAGAGGGGGAAAACGAGGTTCAGATAATGACCACGGGCTATTATGCGGAGACAGGGGACGCGAGTGAGGTAAATATCAACGACCATTATGTTGAGTCCAGAGATAAGACTTTCTTATCTGTAGGAGTCGTTCCGTGCAAATTTCGCGGGAAAATTAAAAGCAGTAAAGAGAAGGGTTTCTCGACTCGTGCCTTAAAGAATAGGTACTCCGGAAAAAAGGGATTTCCACTGAGGAGTCCGAAACGACTCACGGGTACACCGGGAAAGTTACGGAGCCGAATGGTGAGCCCTTGTAGTGGGAGAAATTTAAAGTTTGCGGAGAATAGCTGCGGAAGGGATAAACTGCGAAATTATCCTATTATTTTACGGAGGTACCTATTGGATTACGGAGAATGGGGAATTTGGATGAGGGAAGGACAGCGAGCCTGATTAGGGACAGTTGGACCAGGAGGTTACCAAGGTTGGGAAACTCAGGGCTAATGTGCTAAAACGGGAATTACTTCTGGTAGCATTTAGGACGCCGAATTGCGTAAGGCATAGAGAAAAGGCGGGAAGCCAGGGTTTTGTAAAATTTAAGAGGAAATTTAGGGGAAGAAGTATTCCGTTAAATTCAAAATAAAAATGGGTAAGAAATACTCAGGAAGGCAACCTAGCAATTTCGGAAGACTGAGACAAAACCGAAAATTGAAAATTTTCGCGAGGGCGAAGAGTATTGGACAGGTTGATTTTAGGAGGCCGAATGAAAGGGTTTCCATGAAAATGCAGCGTAAGCGAGATGCTTCGAGGAGGATAATTCCAAAATTAAAGGAATAAAATTGTGGGAAAATGTAAATACTCTGATGAGATTTTGAGGGTATTTACTTAACTTAAGGAATGTATTTTAATAACCTGTTGATGAAATGTATTAAATTTGGTATTGTTGTAATTGCATAACTTAGAAAATTAAGGTTATTAAATTATAGTGATGAAATGTATTAAATTGGTTGTGAGTGTGAATACCTAGTTAAGAAAATGAATGTGTTCTATTGTAATGAAGTGTATTACGTTAGGTATAATGGTAAATTCGTAACCTAAAAATTGAATGTATTATATTGTAATGAGGTGTATTACGTTAGGTATGATGGTAAATTCGTAACCTAAGAATGGAGGAAATTAATCCATTGTGATGAAATCTTAGTAATTAAGTTTTAATTTGTTTGTGCATCCATAAGTAAGTGGACCAATTAGTTTTGATTATTGGATTATGGAAATTATTTAAAGATTTGTATTGCGTTTCACAGCGAAAATTAGTTAAGTTTTTATTTTTATTTTGGTATTATTTTATGTCTAATAGTTGTTTTGTTCCGTGAATGGAAAGTGAGGCGGTTTTGCCTATTGTCATGTTTGGTTCAGGATGAACGGACAAAGGAAAGTCCAAATGAATTGTGTAAATTCTAGTGGTTGAGTCAGTTGTGAACCAACGACTAAACGGAAAAATTTAAGAAAACTGTGAGTCGTTTGACGAGCAGGTTGTAAGTTATCATTGTGTTGAATTTTTAGGGTGAAGTTGTAAGTACTATTGTTAAAGGTTCCAAGTTTTATGTAAACTGATTATGTGTAAAATGATTGGAAATTTTAGCATGTCAATAAGTGTTAAGTGACTGTATGTTTTTATATAAGTATGGTAGCGGTGTTTTAATCTCATGTTTTAAGAAGTTGTGAGTAGAAGTTATTTCAGTGTATGATTGTGTTTATTCTTTTTGTAACCGCTATAAAATGTTTCTGATGTGTCAACATAATGTGTAGAGACGAAGTTTTGACTGGTAGGCTCTCGAACTGAGTACTAAGAAGGGGTTTGTGTTAGAGTTTCGAGTGCGCGGTAGGTCTGGTATTAAGCCATCAAGATAGGGCTCAAACAAGCCATTGTTGTGAAAGACCTCTCCGAAGGATTACCTCGTTTGGACGTACACCCGTGACTTTAGCCTGTTAATTGCTTAAAAGTCTTGATGGGGGGAGGAGCTGTCATGTCGTTGACACGGCACACCTCTCATTTCGACACAACCGGTAGAATTGATGAGTTTCCCACATGTGTTGCAGGTACATCAAAAGGAACTCTAATGTGCAAAAGTCGCCAAATAACATTCTTTTCTTCTCCCCGCAGTCAGCACGTATGTTGCAGATCAGCGACGGCATTCAATTAGATAACAATGGAGTATGTTCCGGGCCAAATGGATTTCAGGCATTCTTCAAAGGGTCGGCGCGGGCGGAAGTGACCCCCATCGGCCCCGGAAGTACAGAGTGTTCCAGCAATTGGTGGAGTCTTCTGGAAAATTGGACGAAGTATAAAAGGACTCCCCTTCTTTGTCTGGACGGATTTTTAGCTCATCGACTTGTTAGACCAACATCGCTGGAGTGCGTCGGGTCTGTGACGGCGAAAAGCCTATTAATCTCTGAGAGATTGCACGGGTTTGCTCTAGTTGGAACAGAGACCGTGGATAATATTTGGCTTGTGTTAGCCAGGGAAATTATTGTAATAAATAATGTTTTGTAAATATTAAGGTTTAATAAAACCTTTTGTACATTTGTAAGCAAGTTCCCTTCTCGAATTATTCCGTTTCGTGTTTAACTTCTTTCACCAAGTTTGTTTTAAGTTGCTATGGGCCACGTCTTCATAGTGGCGGAGACGTCTGTGGTCCTGTGTCAAGGGTAGACAAAGCAATGGACGTCTTGAGGACAGACCACTCTGCTGTAAACGGCGTCGAATGGTACGCGCAGACACTGGATGATGCGTTACAGACTGCATGTGCTGTGCTATGGTTCGTGATGTGACTGAGCGATCCGTCACTGCCATGTGCACAATTTGCCTGTCATCACGTGAAGTGGTGCGCTGAGGTGGATGCGATCGATCGTACGTACGATCGAACGTACCCTCCTGCATCCAACGATCACATATTCGCATTACAGTTGTTTGGTTTCGTCCAACACGACTACCGATTTTCCTGAAAGATAATCCACAATCTCGGTAGGCCACTATCCTTCCTCTGTCGAACTCGGATACTTGATCAAAAGATGATCGCTGTTTTCGACGAGGCATAATTGGTCGTTTTTTTTGAAAAGACCACAAGAAAAACACAATTGCTGAACTTGAAATCGTCGAAATCTCCAAGCCTTAAATAGCGCTTTGAAGTGGCGCCACAGGCGCGCGTGATGTGCGTCTGCGCTGAAATTCTAATCATTTGCATATCTCACCTCCGCTAATGCATGTTGTAAATTTCATGTTATTTGCATGTTTCCTTCAGGGTGTTGCATTTACAGTGGCCAGCAGTGTATTTCAAAATTAGAAACTTTTAACGCATCAAATGGATGGATGGAAAAATTCCAGACACGTCACAACATATTTTTTAAGCAGATTTGAGGTGAAGAAAAATTTGTAAATTCAAATAAAGTAACAGATTAGATCGGAAAGCTTAAATCTTTGTGCAAAGGATATGATGACAGAGACATTTTCAATGCCGATGATTGTGGCCTCTTTTGGCGCGTCCTTCCGGACAAGACCTTATGTTTTAAGGGTGAAAAATGTAGTGGCGGGAAAATTTCAAAAGAGCGGCTCACTCTTTTGCTGCGTTGCAACATGCTGGGAGACTTCAAAACTCCAATTGTTATTGGAAAAGCTAAGCAGCCTAGATGTTTCAAGAACATTAATGTGCGAAAATTTAATGTTTCGTGGAAGTCAAATAAGAAAGCGTGGATAACCACTGAGATAATGAGCGATTAGTTGGTGGAGTTAGACAACAAAATAAAAAATAAAAAGAGAAAAATGAATCTGTTCATGGACAATGCTACTTCCCATCCTGATGATTTAAAGCTAAAAAGTGTTAATTTAATTTTCTTGACTCCTACCCACTTCGATGCTACAGTCACTTGATCAGGGAATTATCCCCAGCTTTAAAGTACGATACAGAAAGCTGCTTCTGAGACATGTGCTTTCACGGATTCTCTCCTGCAAATCCAGTGAAGAGTTGGCAAAATCGGTGTCTGTTTTGGATGAAATTTCCTGGACTACGTCAGCCCTTAAAAAGATGGAACCTGGGTGCGTTCTAAAATGTTTTAAGAAGACTGGATTTTTTAGTACAAGTGAAATGGCAACTGACAGTGCTACCGAAAAAAGCAAAAAAGAACTTGTGGATCTAATAGCCAATTTGGATTCAATGTCAGCGTTGAAGAGGAAGTCAAGATCGATGACGATTTATCCGTTGAGGAAAAAAAACCTGCGTGTTTCCAATTTCATTCATCGGGCCACCACTGAAGCACTGGCCCTTTCTGAGGATGATGATGAGGAATCGCTAATGGAAGACTGCAAAATCAAAGATTATTCGGAAGCACTGAAATACAGCGAACAACTAAAGCATTCCTTTCTGAACAATGAAGATTCGGAGGGACTTGCAAAGCTAATTCCTATGAAGATTCATCTTGAAAAACAGGTTTGTTGTGTAAAAAAGAGAAATCACACTTTGTTAAGAGATTTTTTAGCAGTAATTAAAATAATTTAGCTACTATACATCGTATTTTGGGATTATTTAATGCAAGATAAAAGGATTATCACACAATTAAAAGGTAATGTAGTAAACAGTTATTCTTTTCTTGCCTAATTACTTTTTGATTTTTAATTAAAATTGCAGCCGTAATTTTCATTCAGATGTCAAACAGAACAGCAAAAACTTTTTTATAAAAAGGTTGTCCTCCCAATAGCGGACACCTCCTAATAACGGACAAAACTTTTGGTCCCGTGACTGTCCGCTTTTCGGAGGTACCACTGCATATATATATATATATATATATATATATATATATCTATATATATATATATATATATATATATATATATATATATATATATATATACACACACACATATGTATATATAGATATGTATATATATATATATATATGCATATATATATTTATATATATATATATATATATATATATATATATATATATATATATATGCATAAATATATATTTATATATATATATATATATATATATATATATATATATATATATATATATATATATATACATAAATATATATATATATATACATAAATATATATATATATACATATATATATATATATATATACATATATATATATATATATACATATATATATATTTATTATACATATATATATATATAATTTATATATCTATACATATATATATATATATATATATATACATATATATATATTATATTATTATATATATATATTATATATATTACATAGATATATATAATATATGTATATATATATATACATATATATATATATATATATATTATATTATATATATATATATATACTATATATATATATATATATATATATATATATATATACATATATATATATATATATATAATATATATATATATAGATATATATATATATATACATAGATATATATTAATATATATATACATATATATATATATATATTACATATATATATTATATATATATCTATATATTATATATTATATATATTACATATATATATATAATATATATATTATATATATATATAATATATATTATATTATATATATATATATATATATATACATATATATATATATATATATAATATATATATGTATATATATACTATTATATATATATAATATATATATAATATATATATACATATATTATATATTATATCTATATTATATATATATGTATCTATATACATATATATATAATATATATATATACATATATATATTATATATATATATATATGATATATCTATATATAATATTATATATATATACATCTATATATATAATATATATAGTATTCTATATATATATATTATATATATACATATATATATATATATATATATATATACTATATATTTATATACATATATTATACATATATATATATATATACTATAATATGAATTAGGGATAGCAAAGCCCTATGCAAATTGTTGTAGCGCTGCGCATCATGTATGCGCAAGTGAGGGCGCTGTGGTAACTGCATATATAGTGCGTACTGTGGTTGTTCTGAATTAGTTGCTGGAATTGCCAGTATGGGTAAACTGCCTGATTTAGACGCCTTCGATCGCGGACAAATCGTAGGTGCGCAACGCATGGGCCATTCAATTTCCGAAATCGTCAGACAGCTAGGATTTTCAAGGTCGACAGTGTCAAGAGTATACCAAGAATACATGGATGGTGGAAAAAAAAACTAGCGATCGGGCAAACTGCAAAGGACAATTAGCCTTGACAGTGCGTGGTGAGAGATGGCTCAGGCGTATAGTACGTAGCCAGCGAAGCCAAGCATTAGCTCAAATTACCACCCAGTTTAATGACGGTGCCAGTCGTACAGTCAGTAAACGGACTGTGCAACGCTCGCTTCACCGTATGGGTTTCGGGAGACGTCGACCTACGAGAGTACCATTGCTCTATACTCGCCATCGGGCTGCACGTCTTGCCTGGGCAAGAGAGCACAGAGACTGGAGTGTAGAGGACTGGAAACGAGTAGCATGGAGTGATGAGTCTCGATTCTGACTACTTAACGCCGACGGGAAGCTGAGAATATGGCGTCAGGCTCATGAAGCCATGGATCCTGCACGCCTGGCTGGAACTGTACAAGGGCATGGTGGCTCAATCATGGTCTGGGGTGTTTTTTCGTGGCACAGTTTGGGATCTTTGGTGCGTGTACCAACCTCCCTCAATGCAATTCGGTACGTAGAGTTGCTGGGTGATCACCTCCATCCGTTTATGTTGTTCTGTTATCCGCACGGTAATGGAGTTTTTTAGCAAGACAACTGTACCTCTCACAAGTCCCGGTTGGCTACTGGCTTGTTGGATGAGCATTCCTCTGACTTCTCTGTCATGAATTGGCGACCTAGAAGCCCAGACTTAAATCCTATTGAGCATCTTTGGGATGTTTTGGAACAAGTCGTGAAAGGCCATCACACAGCACCAAAGAACCTTACTGAATTATGGACAGCTTTAGCCAATATTTGGCAAGCCATTCCCGTGGAACGTTTCCAGAAACTTGTTGAATCTATGCCTCGTTGTGTGGCAGCCGTTATCAAGGCCAGAGGAGGCCTAACTCGTTACTAGGTAGGTATCCCTAATTCAGTGGCACTTCAGTGTATATATATATATATATATATATATATATATATATATATATATATATATATATATATATATATAATATATACAGTCGAACCTCCATATATCGAAGTAGCAAAGTGCAGGAAAAAATTCGATGTATAGAAATTTCGATATATAGAATTGAGCTTAGTTTTATCATAATTCTCCTAAAAAAATTAAAGCTAATTTTCCTATACGAAACTCCATTTCTAATTTATATGCGAATCCCATTAAATGAAAGTTAATAACTAAAAAATGAATTAATATGAAAGATTTATTGAGTACTACATATCTTAAAAAAAAAAAAAAAAACAATAATGCAGACAGTGGTTACAATGATCACAGTTACATTCTTTAAAAAAAAACTACAAATATCTTGCTGAACAGGACAGTTTTGCGGAAAGTTCAAAGAATGTTTGTATTTATTCAGTCCACTAAAAACTTCATCAGGGACATTTTCCACGAATTGAAGTCCACAACGTATTGTTTCAAATGCCAAAAATTGGGAGATTTTATTCTAAAATGGAATAAAATCTCCCAATTTGTCTTGAAAAAAATTTCGATATATAGAAACAATTTTTCTATGTAATGAACATGGTGATTCGCTAAGAGTTCGATAAATAGAAAATTTCGATATGGAGAAGTTCGATATATGGAGGTTCGACTGTATTTATATACATATATATATTTATATATATATACATTTATATATATATATATATATATATATATATATATATATATATATATATATAATATATAGTTGAGAGAGAGAAAAAAACCAGTAAGAGCACTAAAGCTACTACAGCCAGGAACCAAAAACATGAAAATATACGATTGAAAAAGGTTTTAGAGAATATCTCATCATCAGAGGTGTCAATACTGTCTAAAAACCTAATGGACTGTTTCAGATAAGTATGATCTATACAATAAACATACTCAGACACCATACAGTCCATGAAAAACAGTAGAATTGAATTTAGAGTTACTTAACATAGAAAATCAAGAGTGGCGCTAGACAGAGTGGAATTTAAGAAAAAGTAACCGCTAGATGACTGACGTCACAAAGTTTGCAACCATGGAGATTATGGAAACACAGAAACTGACCTACTATGGATACTGTGTTTTAGGACTATTAATCCTTTATGAATTTAGATTATTTTTATTACTAAGAGTTATTTATCTTATTTTCATTTTTAGTTTATTTTTTAATTTTATTTTTAAATTTTTTACTTTTAGTAGTTATTTTTTCTAATTTTACTTATTATTATTTTTTACTTATTAATTGCAACAGAACAAACTATTCATTAAAACGAAAACAACCAATTATGTGTTTGGATAGACTATCAGGGTAATAATTACGTGTTAGCACAGCTATCAAGTCTAAAATATGGTTACTCCTATTGTCTTTAGAACATAGCCTTTTTATACGAACTAACTGATTTACAATAATGTTATTAAAAACAGATTTATGTAAACAGGTTAGGTAATTTTGAAAATTAACAATATTAAAATCATAATCAGATCTTTTGTCGTATAAGTCAAAAGTAAATTTGCTTTGAGAATATAAATGTGTGTGTATATATATATATATATATATATATATATATATATATATATATATATATATATACAGTAACCACCGCTTATAGTGATCAGTGGGTATAAGAATCAACCGTTTATAAGAATCAATATCGCGAAAACAAAAACAAATGTATTATTTCCATGTTAAAATTTTCGCTTTAAAGAATCAATCCACCGGTTTTAAGAATCAGTTTACAATCTTCGCTTTCCTTTCATTTTTCAAAAAAAGCTACTTAAACCCTCAAAAGGCACGAAGTTCTTTCTTTTTTTTCTTAAGGAAAGATTGATAAGATGGGATGGAATATAGTCGTAAAATTCATCCCTTTCTTTGTTAGACATAACATAACAGTTTCCCCTTAAACGCTTTAGCACAACACTGTCCTATTAGCTTGACCCAGGGGCATCTTTACCCGTCCAGGTCCGATTTCGCTTTTCTCTACTGACAAACATAAATAGACTTTTTTTTCCCACCTCCCACATCCTGGTTGCGGCTTCCTGGACCCTGAAACACATAAAACTTCGGTGAAGTGTCCACTATCACTTAGGCAAACGTGACATTAGTAGATTCAGCACGTTATCAAACCATAAAACGTAAGCTAGAAGGTGAATCTTCGTCTGAGACTATTAGTATTGAAAGAGGTATAAACAGCCTCCTGAAAACTTCATTACGTCAACCTACCATAGAAAACTTTTTCTCGCTCCCTTCCTGTAATTGAAATATTAAAACTGTTAAGCAGGTATGTTGTAACAAATACTGGATTTTTTCTTCTATTACTATAATCGTGTATCTACATATAGGTCTAGAAATTAAGTTGTATTTTTAAAATTATAATAAATAATCTTAATAAAAGAACGTAATTTAAAGAGTATTTATGGTAAATTATGTAATATATGTATATATAGGTGTGTGTGTGCCTGTCCAAAAACCTAAATTTCGGCTATAAGAATCAACCGCATATAAGAATCAAAAACAATAATAACAAACGTGATTCTTATAAGCGGAAATCACTGTGTATATATATATATATATATATATATATATATATATATATATATATACATACACATATATATATATATTATATAGTATATATATATTATTTATATATATATGTATATATATATATGAGTATATATATATTTATATATATATATACATTTATATATATATATATACATTTATATATATATATATATTTATATATATATATACATATATATATTTATATCTGTATAAACAGTGCTAGATTTCTAGAAATAGAGGTGCCGGAATGGTAACATTCCGGGGTGTGTGGGGGTATTCCAAATTATTGATAAAGAGAAGTACCAGAACACTGTTCCGGTGTGTTCCGCCTCAAATCTAGCCCTGTGTATAAATATATATATACATATATGTATGCATGTATATGTATAAAAGAGTGCTTAAAAGAGTGGCTGCTGTGATCAAAACCATCTGGTGGCTTCCCATAATAAGGACGATTTTTCACGGTCCCTTGAAAGTCATTAAACAGAGAGCGAACTGTAATTTTTTTTGTTCAATAACTTAATCATATTTTGTCTTTAAACTAATTTAACATATTGGCATTAAAAAATATCAGCTACATTGAAAAAATATTTTTTGGGGCTTATTCTTGTAAAAATGTAAAATTTCTCAAACTTGCAATACTTTTTGACAGTAGTGTATATATTTATATAAATGCATGCATGCACACACACACACACATATATATATATATATATATGTATGTATGTATGTGTATGTATGAATGTATATATATATATATCATATATATATTATATATATATATATATATATACAATGTATGAATAGTGCATAGGCATCAATAGTATTATTTATTAAGTAGTGGGAAAAACATTATTTTAAACTAAAAAAAAAAAATATGAAATTTATAATAATATTAGAAAATTAGAATTATCAATTTTTTAATATATAATTACCAAGAAATAGAAACTTTTATAAAATCTAACTTATTAATTATATCCACCTGTACTTTAATTAGCAGCAAACATCCATGCAGAAATAATACATGAAAATAATTATTAGTTTTTTCTTTCTCCTGAAAAATATTGTATAAAACAGAAAAATATAGGTATAATATTTGAAATGCATAAATAATGCATGAATATAGTTATTTATTAGCAGTAAAGACTAAAAAAAAATTCTTGCATCAAAATAAAAAAATCCACGCATGATCTTAAATAAATTTTTTTAGAGTCGGGTAATGCTTTCCTTGCCAAAACAGTCTGGATTCGAGACCTTAGCCGAAGAAAGTTTGTATAGGTACAGTATTGTACAATTATGATTTATATAGAAATAATCATGATGTTAATACAGGTTTTTTAGAGGAACCATACTGTAATTTAGAATTATGTTAAAAGTAACCAATTTGTGCAACTGGTTTTGTTAGATAACAAAATATGGGTTTACAAATATACAACTTCACATCAAAAATATTTTCCTAGTCTAGAGATATCAACATTTATTTTACACAGTATGATGAAATTACAAATGAAACTTGGGATATTCTGCACATCTACAGGATCTCAACAGAAAAAATTAAGATTTTTACTCTACACACTAGAATGCTCATATATTTTAATTTCCATATTTAGTAACTACTACAACTCAAGAAAAAATTGAAGTATGAGTTGAAAAAATAATGTTATGCAGTTGAAATTACACCTGTTAAAGATAGCAATGTTACCTACATTCTGAATATCAAACCAGATAACATAATAAAAAATTTTTTTATTTAAAAATTACCAAGTACGTCTACCTACCTGTTCATGAAACTGAGTTTTAACTTTTTCCACGGTGAGAAACTTTTCCAACTCTCCATCGTTTAAGTCACCACTGCCGGCGCCCTGATCGAAGGACATTGCAAGTTATTTATTCTCTTCGTACAATTCACTTTAAACTAAGCTTCCGATAAACGGGTGAAACCTTTCCGGCAATCGTCTAGGAGTTCGGGCCAGGTCCGCCATCTTGGATTTTTTCTGCGCTAATTTTGGAGATTTTACCGTGTTTGGCGGAGTGGAAAAATGTTCTCGCCAACGTGTTTTAGCGGTTCTCAAAACGTGTAACTTCGAATTTCTTTTTGCCTTTTTAAATTATGAAACTTAGAAAAAATTTCGAAAAAATCATTCAAATATTGGACTTTTGTGCATCTTAAGTTAAAGAAGGATTTGTATAGCTTTGACGGGTTTTTATTATGTTTTTTTAATATTAAAGATTCAGAGCATTTCTGAACATAACGTAAAAGTTCTGTATTCAACATTTTTATTTGTTGTGTTATGATCATGTAAGTCTTTGGGCATATTTTATGTGATACTAATGCACATTTCTTTTTTTATTTTGTAATTTTTTTTTTAATTCGGCATTTAATGTACTTTCTTATGAAGACCTGAAAAGATTGCATTTTTCATTTGTATTGTAGATAACAATACTACTGAACTTCTAGAATTCAATAGCCTCAGAATTCAGAATAACAATATTTTTCTTGGGTATAAATTGAAGGATGCTAAGTGAGATTACCAAAGGGAGCAAAATGAAACACTGTAAAATTTGTAACACTTTTGGATAATAGAGATAAATATTTTGTTTCTTGGGATTCCATAAGATCTATTTATAAGAAAAGTTTTGCACTTATTACACTAGATAACCCAACAAGCAGAAAGCCATTTTTAACTCCCTTAATAGTAACCATAATTAGTACCCTATAATCATTTAGTAAATATGCTTAAACCCTTATAATCATTTAATCATTTGAATTCATTTAGTAGCTAAAGTTTATTCCTGAATTTTAATGCAAGTTGATGATAATGATTAAATCATTTTTAAAGAGCAAGATATTTTCTATCTTGAATTCTGCTGACCTTTATTTAGAAGATTATTTATTTTTGTTAATTTCTAATAAAGAAAAGACAATATTAAATTTGGACTATTGGGTCAGTTGATTTGTAACTCTATGGTCAATTATGCTCAAGAGGGCTAATTAGACTGGGACCTATGGTTTAAAGTGGATTCCGACCCATTACAACAGCCATGCTAACCTAAGATTCAAACCTGTCACTTTTCTTATATTAAGCCAGAACGCTAACCATGATGCAACTTAAAATTTAATGAGGATATGGGTAAAGAGGTCACAATCATATATTACATATTCAGTGACAAAGATTTTGGTTTTTCTTGGAACTGATCCCATTCTAAGACAATGTGCCCTACTATCCCCAGATGATCCAAAATATACTCACTTTGGCCAAGTTTATTGTTGTAGTTGCTCATGCCACTTGACCGACAGCAACATCAGATCAAATGTCAAATTTAAATCTATATATAAATTTACTGATAAAGCTGAAACTATAACCTTAACAGCTTAAAATATATGGTCAAAAGAGTAAGTTGTAAAAGTGAATATGTAGACAGACAATAAATCATACCTCACATTGAAAATCTGTAAAGCTACAATCAACTAAATGTAATGTTGGACTTCCCTGTGAAGAGTTGTATATGATTAAACAATTGAATTTAATGAAATAGATTCATTTATTGTTAAAATACAAAATTAAACACTAAATGTCTGTTTGAATTGGATATTGTACAGTACCTCATTATTTATTTTATTTACAATAGGGTCATTGATAAATGGAATAGCATTGAGATCACTTCAAAAACTGGTCAAAGTATTGATATAACAATGGCGATTTAAAAAGAAATACCTTTATATTAATTTCATCATGAATTTTGTTCTCTTAACATGGTATAAATTCTAATGCTTTGCTTCACATGCTTTTGATATAGCTGAATCAAGAACATAAAAACTGGCAGAAGCTATCTTAAGATTTTGATTTTACATTTTTAATTTATTATCATTTAGTGAGTCACATCTAAACCAAATTTAGTATTATCATAAAATGAAAAAAGTTTTCTATAGGGATAACTAACTGAAACTGCCCTTTAAATGAATATATATAGGTATAAGTGTGTGTACATAAGACAGTTTGGGTAATGGGATTTATTATTTTTTAGGAAAAGCATGCAAGAGGCTATTTACTACTGGGAGACGCCTAAGGTAAAATAAGCTGCTTCATGTAATACCTGAGGCTGCTTGTAGTAGGCAATGAAATTACAGAAATTTGGGAAATGTTCAAGATGTCATTAGAATGTTATCATTACTATTCTAGCATATATTATGATCTTATTAACAAAATTAAATTTTTTCAGTGATCTAATGAAATTTTCTCAGTTATGTTACACCACATATAACAGGAAAACAGATATTAATAGTTTCTAATATAATATTCGCACCAAAATAGTTTATATTTTATACATAAAATAACAACGTGTGAAAATACAAATAAAAATTTATTATCGCAGATTATAAGTCCTTCTTTAGCGAATAGATGGCGCCACTATAAAAACCTATATCACCGCTGCAATGGGTTTACTGGTATGTAATAATTATCGCCCCAACAAAACGTGCCAAATCGTCGGAAAACCGTTTTTCACCAAATTGCCAAACTTAGCGTTGTTAATTGAAAAATGCCCGTGTGCTGGTATTGCTGACTGCTGGTGTCTATTGACAACGTAAATTTATACAGGTATTGTTGAACATCGTATTTGAAATGCTAATCACAACGACGCATACTTTTTTGTATCTGCTGTGTTGGAGGTACATGTTTATATTTATCTACATTTTACCCCAAGATTGAAGTAATTAAGTACGTTTATGTAAAATTTCAATCGCTATAGTCTTGTTGTTTTGGTTTATATATTGTATTTTAAGGCGCCATTAATTGCTCAACTTGGGACGGGACGGGACGGGGAACAATTTTCTTTATAATTATATTTAATTAACGAATTATATTTTTGTAAGAAGAACTTGGTTTACTTTGTTCTTAAGTAGATTAGTACCGTTTGCTTTGTACGCTTCTAATTTATGATATTCATGTGGGAGTGATTATCAGCATCAATTATTATTTGCAGTTAGTGTAGTTTATAACTCCTGTAATTACTTGTTTTTAAACGTGTAGTGAACAAATAATAAATTTGTCAGGTGTTTGTACAGGAAATTAGCAAATCAGATGTTGCTTTTCAAGACTAAATATAAATTTCACCCATATCGGCTGAAAGGAAGTGTTGATTATATAGTGTGCATGCATTCCATCAATTGTCTAACAGATGTAATTTTTAGAACTAACAGTATTAATAAGTTTTTTCCCTGTCAGATATTCATGCAGTCATATCGGCTGAATGGAAGTGTTGGATTATGTGGTGTGCATGCATTCAAGCTCTTGACTTCTGTGTGATATAACAGATGTAATTTTTACAATTAATAGTATTTATGAGTTTTTACCCTTTCAGATCTTTATCCAATGAGTATTGTCTGAAAGGAACTAATGATTGTTATGTGTCATTTGAATGTGCTATAACGATTAACAGCTTTATGTATAATTTTATAGAAATTATTTTAATGATAAATGTTAATGTTTCTATTTTACCATAACTTTTTTCATAGTTAGAAGTAATTCACATGTACCTAAGATGGAAGTGAAAGGGATTTTGTAATCATCTAACTAAACTTAATTAAAAATAATTTATTTATTTTTCTTTTTTAAGGCATCTGATTTGCTGAAAGTGATTGTTTTGTCATTGAAACCATTTTTCTCCCCCATTATATATTCAGTTTAATTTCTGTGAAAAAGTTCTGTAGCATCTTGAGAATAATTATTAGCTATGTGTTTCAACTTTTGTCCTTAGTAGTTCACTGTGAAATAAAATAAAAGTTAGTTTTGCTGCTTGCTGTTATGAAGCTTAAATAGTTTAATTAGCAGATTGTTCATTATAATGTGTGTCAAACAACAAAAATATATTCACAAGTATGACATGTTTTTATGAAAGCTCTTTCTCAAAATATAATTTTAAATTAGTATTTGTAGTTATTGTTTACTGTTTAATCACTAGGTTAAAATAATGTGTTTTATATGAATATTCAGTGAATGATTAATTTACTGACTAAAGTTGTCTAAAATCGTAGTGTATTAAGCTAAATGAGTACTTGCTCAGTGCTGCTGTAAAATTAAAAAGCAGTGTCTGATCAGTGGACTTTTTTGGCTAGTAGATTTTAACAAATAAACTTAAAAACCTATTGGAGTATGCTACTTTTTACTTAAACACTGTCATATTTTCCCTTTGAAATTATTCATATATCTTGCAAATAATTGCATACATTGACCGTTGTATTTAATTTGAATATTTTATTTTTATAGCCAATATTTTGTCTGTAAAAATATCTGTTACGATTTTTTTTATAAATATATATATTTTTTTATTGGCATTTAATTGCATAGATTGACCATTGTATTTATTATAAATATATATATATATATATATATATATATATTGGCATTAATTGTATACATTGACCATTGTATTTAATTTGAATGTACTCCATAGTGAAACACAGGTATTCAGCTAGTGAGAAATATATCTTTAAAATATTACTGTTTAGAGCAGGCCTGCACAACTGGAAATTTTATGAGGGCCATATAACTTTATGGAAAGCTGCTGTGGGCCGCAAGAAAATAGGATTTATGAGAAAACAAAAATTATTTGTTCTAAAAAAAAAAATTATTGGTTAATTTTAGAATTTAATAAATATTAATATCCATTGCTTATATACTCTTTTCATACTATTGTAAATCTAAAAATAATATTCTGTATTTTGCATGTGATTCAGCAGATTATTTGTTTTAATGTTATCACTAAAGCTTTTTTAACTTTTTTACATATTCTATTCATAAGTAATTGACTGTTGCTTCATATATGTTAAATTTTAAATCATAGTTCATTCTAAAAAATTTATTTTTTAATCCTTTATTTTGTATAATGGACAGAAAAGAATTTGCGATTTTCAATTCATATTCTACTTATAAAAAGTTCTCATCAGTCAAATAAAGAAAGCATCAACTAAAGAAATTTCGTAATGGAACCTGATCAAGTAATAGGTTCATTAAAATTAATGTATTAATATTCTATGTAACAAGCATTCAAGAAAGTAACGAATGATATGAGGGAATGTTTGAAAGTATGTAAAAAGCATTTTTAAAAATGCTAATGCAAACATACTTTAAGCTTCTCTCATGGGGGAAAATTATAACAGTATAAGTATCAATATTGCTAAATAATGAAAATCTAATATACGAGGTATGTGGAGAAAATTAAATTTCTAAAACATTAGATGTTAAAAGTATTATATAGATATTTGAAACACAAGAAAATATTAAATAAATATGCAAAAAAGAGATGTATAGCTCATATAAAACATATAAATAAACCCTATCTGGTTATTTTCTCCTTATAAGTAAATGTTTAGTGTCATAATTTAATTGTTTATAATCTAGTATTTCAATTATTAGAACTGAAAGGCAAATAAAAAACTAAAACTAAAAATATTTTATAGAACAACTTAAATTGTTTACTTGACTTCAAAATATCATTTAAACTTTCGAAGTATCAACAATTTTATGTATGTGCAAGGATGAATGAATCTAACCAACACTAAATAAAAATCAGTAAAATTTATTTAGAAAAGAAAATAAGTTGCCAAATATGGCTTTCCTTTGGTTCAAAGAAATATTTTTTGGTGAAACCGAAAATAGCGATAAGTCGCCAGCTATTGCAAACCTTCTCCACATGCAAGCTTAACGGGAGAAATGCTAAGTTGACACGCATGCGCAGTCAGGTATGCTGAAATGTCACGCATGCGCAGTCAGGTAATCTAAAATATCACGCATGCGCAGTCAGGCAATCTGAAATCCTCGCTTCCTTAAACTGATCACTCCTGTTAATTCTCACCTAAACAAGGAGCGTAAGGCCCGTTGCACACACGGCGTAGGCGGAAATTTTCCTTCGGACGTCGTTCTAAAAGTAGAGCTTACACACACGGCGAAAAACTCCGTCGAAGGGGAGAAAGGCCCACCCCTCCTTTTCGAATCCTGCACGTATCCAAGAAACCAGAGGGGTCGCACCAACGCCCCCCTCCTCCCAGCCGGGATCGGAGGAGCCCTCCTTTTCAAATCCCCTTTACGATTCCAAGAAAACCAGCGCGCCCCCCCCAGCAAACCCCCAACCACACCCTCGAAAAAGACCCTACGACGGTAGAATGCGCTGTGTGTGTAAGCTTGCATAGGGTCACATGGATAACTACTTCAATCTGGCGTCAACGAAGCCGCCAGCGCACAGTGGCACTCGACAGCTGCACAAGCGACCGTCGAAGAAAAATTTCATTTTCCGCTGTGTGTGAAAGCTCCAATTGACTTCTGTGGTCTACTGTTGGAACGACGTCCGATAGAAAATTTCCGCTAGAGATAAAAACGCTGTGTGTGCAACGGGCCTAAGGGCCTGTTCACATAGGAGTCCGTTGCGTAGCGTTAAGGGAAAGATGACGTTGAGACGAAATAAACCAATCATAGGCGTTAAAAATTTCATTGCTAATCATTTCGAGGCCTATGATTGGTTTATTTTCGTCTCACGTCATCTTTACCTTAACGCAACGCAACGGACTCCTATGTGAACAGGCCCTAAGCTTCAATGGGGAAATCATGAAGCTTCAGACGGAGGAGTACCTCAGTGTTAAACATGAAGCTACACACACACACACACACACACATATATATATATATATATATATATATATATGTGTGTGTGTGTGTGTGTGTGTGTGCTATATATGTATGCCAAAAATTGCTGTGTTTGGGCTCCCCCCCAAACACAGCAATTTTTGGTTACATGTTTTTAAATAAGAAAAATGTTCTTGTAAATTACGAACGTTGTATAAAAACGCAATACAATAGAATGTACGGCAATAAACTTGTTTTATTAAGTGTAATGTAGAACATTTACCTTGGAGATCAGACTTGAAGATGCTGATGAAAGAGGAGGAGAAAAACAAAACTGAAAAATTAAATCTTATTCGTTGATTTTTGATCTTTTCGCCACATTTTCCTCGCTTTCGCTTTTATTACGAGCTACCCTCTTAAAATGAGACACGGAAGCTGAGTGATTTTTGCATCGTTAACTGGAATGAATTGTCCAAATTCATTTTTAAGGAGAGTCCGAAGATCGGTTTCTCAGAATCCGTAGAAGGAGGAGAGATTGTGATCTAGGCCCAAGGTCATCCTATCCCCTAGAACCCATGGCGAGTACCAGTGTGAGGGGGGAGGGGGGAATTGAAGTTGTGAGAGAGGGAGAACGCTGTTTGGTTTCGGAGGGCGACTCAAGTGGGGGCAGAGCGAGCTGCCCCGGGTGATAATTGTTGAGTGTTTCTCTAGGTTTTAGACTGGATAGTAGTCTTAGAATAATATGTATACAATTGCATAATAATTGTACAGAAAGGTTGTAAAAATTATATGCTCCTCGTGTTCTCATTTGATGCGCACATGGAGTTCGCTGCGCAAACTAGCTGTGGGGTATCTGAAGCTTGCTCGTAACCCGAATTTTAGCTCGTAACTCGATGCAAAATATCTGCCGAGAAAATGCTCATATCTCGAAAATCTCGTAAGTCGAGACACTCGTAAGTCGAGGTACCACTATATATATATATATATATATATATATATATATATATATATATATATATATATATATATATATATATATAACGACGGGAGAACCGCCGCCGGACATTGCAATGAATATGCCGCAACCCCACATCACGGTCAACTGTGTAGTGACACTGGATTACTGGAACGGTAGTCTGGTCTAAAGAATCAGACGTTGACACAAGTTTACGCGAACGCCATATTTATTAAGTTCACCGGCCCCTCCGCAAGGGTTTTTCACGGCAGGCAAAATATTACAGAGTGCGTCTAACTTTAGACATCAGATAGTTTTATAAGTTCATCTCATCACGTGACAGAGAGGTGTGACTTAATGGCTGATTGGATAAAAGGTGTTGTTTATGTGCAAAGCTGAATTTTTTAGACCCCCACGCCGCGCAACTTTTAATTTCATTAAAAAGTCAGCCATCTTTAATGAAATTTCCTGGGGTTACCAAAGACTGTAACAATGGGATTTTACATAAGTTTTACTATGACGACAATACTAAAATTTGGAATATTTTTTGGAATTTAACACGTATGCCCAAGAGGAGTTAACTAATTAAGAGATTAAAAAGGGATATGTAATTTTAAATACTAAAGTGAGGAATTAATAGTTTTTAAATGTTAAGAGTGTTGAATTAAGAAATTACTAGTTTTTTAATATTATAGAATATCCCCCCGTCCGAGAAGAGGCTGACCTACAATGCCTGCATTGGAGGGCAGACTCACTCAGATGAGTGAGAAGCATGGGCACTAATAAAAATTTGGAATAGTTTCTTTAAGTGTTGTCAGCAAAAGTTAGCTATAGCAAAAAAATTTTAAAAATCACGTGATGAAATGACATGACATTATGAGCCATTTGTAACAAATATTTAAATTTCACATTAAAAAAAATACACATAATAATAACATTGAAAATTCTACATAAGCATGTTTTGAAACCCGTTGAATAGGGCGGCCTTTCCCCACACAACAAAATCTCAGAAAAAAAAATCAATTAAGTACAAAAAAAATTGTAAATTACCAAAAAATTTTCACTGGAAACTTACGTTGAATACAATGTCTACAATCATCTGGAGTTGACTAATACAAATAACAGAACATGACAATAAAAATGTCAAAAACAAACAAAAATTAAGTAAATGAAGTTGACTTTGATAACAAGGTGAAAATTCAAAAATTTTCCTCAACTTTCACTACTATAGAGTGAGTCCAAAAAAAATTTATTATTTTTTTTCTTTGCCATGAATTTGCTGTGCAACATTTTTAGTCCTTACACAGTCATGACCCTGTTGAGGAAATTACACTATTTAAAAATCACAGTCTTTTTAGTGCTGTGCTATTTTGTTTCACAAACGTAGACTACATAAAACATCACATTATTTTGACTTGTTTATATATCAAGGAAAAATAGTTCTTTAGTTATATAATAAAAATCACATTTCTAATATATAAATTGTATATAAAAATTACAGAACATTTATTATACTATAAGAAAAAGCTCAATCATTTCGAAATTATCAATATATCAAATTCTTATTCACTATTTTTAGTTTTCTCTTTATCTTTCTCATTATTCTCATTTTAATATTCATTAGTTATTCCTATTCATATTTATTCCAACTTTACGTACTGATTCTCAATACTTTTCACTTCATTTCAACTTATTTATTTACTAGTCATTCGTGTACACATATTTATTTTAAGTTTATCTGGATCCAATTCTTTGTGATGAAGGTACCTGGTTTGTATCTGTGTTACCCAAACTCTTAGTTTTAAATTCTTTCTTAATTCTACCTCTAAGGAGTGAGGGGTTGTGTTTATGTTTGTGTAAAATGTGGGTTTTCCTTTCTCCCTATTTTACAGCGACTAATAAGGAGGAAAGAATGGCCGTACAGTGGACCAACCGTTATTCTCCCAACAGAATATGACAGCAAAAAAAAAACAACATCTTGCATAGTACAATGATGGAGAAATAGGAAAAATGTGCATACCTGTGAAAGTATAATTTAGAATTGGAGGGACAAAGGAGTGGCCATCCCAAAGCCTGTTTTAGTCATTACCTAAGCATATAGTTTTCAGCACTTTAAATGACTGAGTTGATGAATTAAAAACAAATAACAAAAAAAATTAAAAAGATCTTAAACAGTTGGGATGACATCCAACGCGCTTGTAGACGGGGTGATAGGAAAGGTTATTCGAGAAGGAGGAACTTTACTGAAAGGTAAAAGAAGTAGAACTGTCATAGTCGGTGTTAAATTTCAGATCCAAAAAAAATCACATATAATAGTATTCTTAAGAAGGAAGTTTATGTAAGACAGTTTTTTTTCAAAAGTTTTATCTTTAGTAGGACAACACATAATTAATTACTTAAATTTTAAATCAAACAGAAAAGAAAGAATGGATCTATTGTTTGTCATTATTCATGGTGTAGTTTTAATTTCTCTGGTGCATTATAATATCTTAATTTGCAAGCATGGACAACTCCAGAATTTTGTTTGGTGTGAAAGTTTGGTTTATCAATTTCGTAATTAACTTTTGACATTTGTCTTAAAATAGTGTGAGGTCCAGAATAGGGGGAGTTTAACTTTCTCGTGTTAGGGTATTGGAATTCTTCTAATAATACTAAATCTCCAACATTAAATTTAGATTCTACGAAGCGTGCATCATATTTAATTTTATTCCTGTTATGGTAATTAATTGTCCTTTCTTTAGCTAATTTTCTCGCCTCATCGTCCTGAGGGTAAAAGTCTTGTTTGTTAACATGAGCTTCGTAAGGTAATATTCCAAAAAGTATGTAAGCTGGGGTCATTTGGGTAACTGAGTGAGGCGTATGATTGTATTCATTAATTACTTCATTTAATAGGGTTGTCCAAGAAGTTTTACTTGTTGAGTTATGTACTTTGCACCTTAATCTAGTAATTATTGTTTGATTTACTCTCTCTACCTTGCTGTTGGTTTGTGGATGGTGAGCCGTCGTCAATAATTGTTTCACATTGTTATGCTCTAAAAATCTTCTAAACGTTGAACATGTAAAAGCTGCGTTTCTGTCAGTTAGCAATTTTTTTGGTGCTTGAATTTGGAATATTTGTTTTAAGCAATTTGTATAAGTTTCAGTAGTTACGCTTTTTGATGGAAAAGCCTAAATATAACGCGTTGCATGGTCAATTATCAAATGTAAGTATTTCTTTGTGGAATTATAGTAATTAAATCCGCCTACTGTGTGCAAACTTGAGCACTCGAAGGGTTGGTCTGTAGGAAGTACTTCTTGCAGCAATCCAAACCTTTTCTGTCTTTTCTTTTTGTTTAATTGACAAGTATGGCAATGTTTAACATAATTTCTAATGTCCTCAGTGATTTTGGGCCAATAATATTGGGGTGTAAGCAATTGCATTGTTTTATTTATTCCAGGGTGTCCAAAGTCCTCATGGGCCCTTTTCAAAATTTCTAATCTCAATGAAAATGGCACTACAATTTTTAAAAAACCCTTCTTTCTCACGTAAATTGCCTCATTTAGTTTTTTATATTTAAGACTCTGCACATTGTTTTTATTTTGAAAATCCACAATCTTTTGTAACTCGAATAAATGATTTATTTGTTCATTAGGTACTGAAATAGGGTTTCTAGAAAGCATGTCGGCCTCAATGTTTGCAATTCCACGTCGATATTTGATTTCAAAGTCAAACATACTTAATTTTAGTGACCAACGAAAAAATCTTCCTCTAAGATTTTTGATGTTCCTCAACCAGACCAAGGCTGCATGGTCAGTGTGAATCGTAAATTTCCTACCATGGAGGTAATGGTAAAACCGATCAAGACCGTCAACTATGGCGAGGCACTCAAGTTCTGTGACTGAGTAATTTACTTCATAAGGTTTCAAAACACGTGAATGATATGCTATGGGATGTAACAACCCATCTTCACCTGGCTGCTTTAGAACAGCTCCAATTTGGTGTTTACTCGCGTCCACAAATAAGTGGCAATCTTTTGTTACATCATATAAATGCAATGTTGGTTTACAAATCAATAAATTCTTAAGATCCTCTAAAGCTTCTTGGCACTTGTCTGACCATCCCCATTTTACTCCCTTTTTCAATAATGTATTTAATGGATGTCTTACTTTTGCATATTTTGGAATAAATTTATTATCACTGTGGTTTTATTGTAACCTTTGTCCTTTTTGACTTTTGGTTTCGGATTTTATCATCTGGACACTACTGTATATATAATATATCTATGTATATACATATACATATATATATATATATATATATATATATATATATATATATATATATATATATATATATATATATATATATATATATATATATATATATATATATATATATATATAACATTAAAAAACTAGTAATTTTTCAATTTAATACTCTTTAACATTAAAAAACTATTAATTTTTTCAATTTAGTATTCTATAACATTAAAAATTACATACCCCTTGTTAAACTCTTAAACTAGCTATTCCCTTGGGCATCCGGATTAAATCTCAAACTATATTTCCAAATTTTAGTAAATCTTCCCAGTGAAGTCTATTGAAATTCCTTAATACAGTTTAATTTAGCCTTAGGCAATTTTATTCAAGATGGCTGACATTTTAACAAAAATCTCTTTTGCGTAGCGTCAGTACCATTTTAATCTTACTCCGCGCAAAAACATCGAGCTTTAACCAATCAACTATTAATCCACACCCTACTGTCACGTGATGAAATATAGTGATAAAAGTTTCTGCAGCCGAAAAAACCTGGACTCTCGTGCGTTTTCCCCTGCCACATTCATCCCGAGAGAGTCGATAGCATTGTTTCTAAATAAAATGTAGTTTACGAATACTTGTGTCGTCGGATTCATTACTTAACTTCACCGTAGCATGGGAGATTAGACGTCTTCTGAGCAATAACCTGCGGTCATCTCCCATGTTACATTATTAGGCGGCTAGGATTAAGCGAACTTTGCTTTGCGTCGAGAACATCCCAATGGAGTCCCATCAAGAATCGAAAACGGATTTTGCTTTCGACAAAAAGCGTCGATGAAGTAAAAACATCGTACAAGGTGAATCTGTGTTTTCCCTGTTCCGGACTATTACGAGTGAGGATATGACGCCAGTCTTCATGTCTGGGTATAAAGGATATTCCGAATGCTTTCGAAAAAAGACTTTGACCGCTGTGATAAATTTTTCCGCTGAATGCCCTTCGTATCTTCAGTTTACTGGAACGTGCTATCGCTTGCCTTCACGCCAGACGTTTTGCTAACTCCGATGTCTCTTCCCAAGTGTACTCTCCCTAATACTAAAGATGGGTCAGCGCCGAACCAAACCAAGTCCGTGTAATGTCAACATAGTGAATTTTAAAGTGTGTGCGAGTGAAAGTTTATGTTCATCAGCCACGTTTACCGTCATCGAGGTCATCGTCTTAGGCGGCGATTGGTTTCTCTTCCCAATGTAATGATTTGAATTTGTCCATTGCGTCCAAGCTTTCTCCAGCACTTTTCTTTCTACATTAGATGAGTTCTTGGAATTAATAGACTGCACGTTACTGGGGCTTGATGCTACTTTCTACAGCTGCAACATAATTCTACAGCGTTCCTGTGGATTATCGAAGTCGTCTTTTTGTTTCTCTCCAATACACATTGGAGTGCATTCATTTTCTGTAAACGTTTTACAGGCATTTTAATAATCATATGTGTTTGGCTATGGTGCTTTTAATAACATTCCTGTAGTTTCTGGGATCATCGGTGAAACACTTTCCTGCTTTGATACTGACTTTAAATATTCTTCAAGTCTTCTGTACTGTCTACAAAGTGCGTTATCCCCGCCAGTTAAAAACCGTCGGTGCGGGTGAAAATTTTAATCGGGAATAAAAATTTAAAAAATCTTCTTTTTCGATGTAAGTAAAATTTTTATTCTGATCTCTGAGTGCAAGCCCAGCGCTGCTCAGATAAGATTTTTAGAGTGATTTTTTACTCTATTTAAAAGGATTTCGCTTCAACAAGACAAGCATCACACAACCAGGTTGTATGTCTTCCTTCACAAACTTTTTAAAATTGTTTTTATAAACTGTGATTTCTGTGATAGAAAGTATTATATTCCTATTTGACGCATAAATTTGTAATATTTTGGTAATTTTAGTAATGGCGGAAAAAGTATAAAAACAGAACAAGAAAAGTTTTTTTTTGAAAATGTGATTATATGGTATTATATTCCTGTTTTGATTTAAGTATTAATTTGTGATATTTTGTAACAAACTATGGACAACAAGGTTGAAAAAAATGGGTTTGAAGGACCAATCATTTACTATTTCAGGAACCAGTGATGATGAAAATGGGGAAACTAGGCAAAAATTTAGTCAGTCTTTTTCAGGCGGTGTTGACGAAGCAGGAACTGGCGGCAAGGATTTTAAAGATAAAACTGTAATTACTAATACTATAGAGAAAGAATTAAAATACCTCATTCCTTTTGACCCCCAGAGTGGGATGAAATTATTAAAATGGCTTTCATATTTTGAACAGAAGTGTTTCCAAGCTCATTTATCAGAGGGAGAGAAAGTTAAAAGCATTTCAAAATATTTGAAGGGGGAAGTCCTCACTGCTTTTGTAAATTCCTGTTTGCATATTCAGGAATGGACAGAGTTAAAGAATACTTTGCAGGAATTATTCTTTGAAACAGATAGTGTGGAATTCTCAGAATTCTCTGATTTAAAATATGAAAGTGGTGAAGAGCTGACAAAATATTTTCATAAAAAGATTGATGTGGGAAAAAAATTGGGATTGACACAGAAGCTAATACTAGAGGGATTAACAGCAGATTTAAATGCTCAAATGAGAATGACAATAGCTGCAAATCCTCCTCAAACAACAACAGAATGGTTAGTGTTGGCTACTAAGCTATTAAAAATTGGTGATGAAGGGAACAGATCTAATCAAAGGAATCGGTATAACTCTTTTAACACCAGATTTGAGAATAGATCCCCATTTAGACAGAATTACTATAACCAACCTCAATTTAAGACGAATTATAATCCATCTCAGCAATTTAGACAAAATTATTCTTCCCAGCCTCAATTCAGACCTAGTTATGGTCAGCAACCACAAAACAGACAATGGCAGCCCCGAGGGGACCACAAATTGAATAGAAACTTCGCACCTAGACCCAATAACCAAATTAATCATCACCAACAGTACTCAAATTTACCACCTAGACCATGTCGAAAGTGTACTAACTTTGGTATTAGTAACGACTATCATTGGGAACAGACTTGCTCCATTAATGAGAGATTTGACAAGATGTCAGCGTCAGATAAAAATCAACAATATGATGAAACTGAATTTGAAAGGGATCAAGAGCCAGAATGACAATTACTGTCATTGAGGGGAGAAATTATCAGGAATCATAGGGATTATAAACAAAAAGGACTATATAAGAATGAACAACGAAAATTTTTTAATTGTGTAATTGATACTGCATCAACCATAAGTCTGGTGTCACAAAAATTGGTCAATGAAAGTAAACTGAAATGTTATTCGAGCTCTCCAATTAGGATCAGGCAAGCTGAAGGCGAAATTTTAATTACAACTAAATGTCGTTTAGCTTTGAAAATAGGGAAACTAAGTAGAAATATTTCTGTATATGTTTTGGACAATGACTTGCCTTATCTTATTTTGGGACTCCCTGAATGCAAAAACTTTAAATTGATAATTGATTGTGTAAAATCCTGTGTTTTCCAAAATGGCATTCTTTTAGAATTAGTTAAAATTATTGGTAAGAGCAAAGTTTCATTACACCTACAGGATAAATTTGATGATATTTATGACAATTATGTGTATAACAAAAATAATGGTTATAAAATTGAAAATACTGTTTTGAAAAATAATCATGATGTGTTTGACAATTATGGTGAGGGTTCACAGAAAGAAAATGATATTTTTTGTATTGATTATGATGTAATTGAAAAGTTTGATGAACATTCTGATGATATTAAGACAAGGGGTATAAAAATTGTGAAAATGTTGATATTAATAACCAAATAAACGATTTAAATGTTTATAAGGAATTAAAAGATCTATTGCAAAAAAATATTGAACTGTTTTCAACTAATAAATAGGACATAGGCAAAGTAAGAATGGAACCCCAAAGAATAATCCTAAATTCTGATTTACAAGTGAGTTTAAGAGCATACAGAACTTCGCCAATTGAGGAAAAAGAGATCAGGACCCAAATTAAGAATTTGTTAGAAGCAGGAATCATAAAGGAATCACATAGTTCGTATTCAAGTCCTGTGACTTTGGCAAAAAAGCGTGATGAAGGGAAAACTAGACTTTGTATTGACTTTAGAAAACTAAACTCAATAACTAAGACAGATGCAAAACCCCTGCCTAGAATTGATGACATTCTTGACAAATTAAGCAAAGCTAAATACTTTTCAACTTTAGACCTTACCTCAGGGTATTGGCATGTACCCGTCCACCCAAAAGATACTGAGAAATTGGCATTTGCCACTACTTTTGGCTTATATGAGTGGCTAAGACTTCCATTTGGCTTAAAGAATGCCCCTGCAATATTTAATAGAACTATTAGGAGAATTTTAGATAAATCTAAGGTTAACTTTGCATGCCACTATTTCGATGATATCATAATTTTTCAGACTCCAAAGAACAACACCTTGAACATTTAAGTCAACTATTTAACATTTAAGAGAGAACATCAAGTTAAAATTATCTAAATGTACTTTTTTGCAGCGACAAATCAATTTTCTTGTATATAATGTAACAAATGGGATAATTGCCCCCGATGATGTCAACATTGAAAAATTAACATGTTTGAAACCACCAACTAATGTAAAAGAACTCCAAAGATTCTTGGGCACAATAAATGTGTATAACAAATTTATTCCAAATTATGCAAAAGTAAAACATCCATTAAATACATTATTGAAAAAGGGAGTAAAGTGGGGATGGTCAGACAAGTGCCAAGAAGGTTTCGAGGCTCTTAAAAACTTATTGATTTGTAAACAAATACTACAATTGTGTGAGGTAAAAAAGGACTGCCACCTCTTCGTGGATGCTAGTAAGCATCAGGTTGGAGCTGTTATAAAACAGCTAGGTGAAGATGGGGTGTTACACCCTATTGCATATCATTCACGTGTTTTAAAAGATTATGAACCAAATTACTCAATCACGGAGTGCCTTGCGATTGTGGATAGTCTGGACAGGTATTATCATTATCTCCACGGGGGGAGATTCACAATTCACACAGAATATGCCGTCTTGGTCTGGCTTAAAGGGGTTAAAAATCTCAGGGGAGACTATTTCGTTGGTCACTAACATTAAGTATGTTTGACTATGAGATTAAATATCAACGAGGGTCTGCAAACATTGAAGCTGACATGCTTTCCAGAAACCCTATTTCAGAACCTAGTCAACAAATAAACCATTTAATTGAATTACAAAAAATTGTAAACTTTCAAAATAAAGACAATGTTCAGGGACTTAAATATAAAAAATTAAATGATGTAATTTATGTGAAAATAAAGGATTTTTAAAAATTGTAGTACCATTTTCGTTGAGATTAGAAATTTTAAGAAGAGCCCATGAGGATTTTGGACACCCTGGAGTAAATAAAACAATGCAATTGCTTACACCCCAATATTATTGGCCCCAAATCACTGAGGACATTAGAAATTATGTTAAACATCGCCATACTTATCAATTAAACAAAAAGAAAAGACAGAAAAGGTTTGGATTGCTGCAAGAGGTTCCTCCGACAGACCAGCTCTTCGAATGCTTAAGTTTAGACACAGTAGGCGGATTTAATTACTATAATTCCACAAAGAAGTACTTCATTTAATAATTGACCATGCAACGCGCTATATTTGGGCTTTTCCATCAAAAAGTGTAACCACTGAAACTTATACAAATTGCTTAAAACAAATATTCCAAATTCAAATCCCCAAAAAATTATTAACTGACAGAAACGCAGCCTTTACCTGATCGAAATTTAGAAGGTTTTTAGAGCAGAATAATGTGAAACAATTACTTACGACGGCTCACCATCCACAAACCAACACAAGGTCGAGAGAGTAAATCAAACGATAATTACTAGATTAAGGTGCAAAGTGCATAACTCAACAAGTAAAACTCCTTGGACAACCATGTTAAATGAAGTAATTAATGAATACAATCATACGCCTCATTCAGTTACCCAAATGACCTCAGCTTACCTACTTTTTGGAATATTACCTTATGAACCCTATGTTAAAAAACAAGAGTTTTACCCTCAGGTGGATGAGGCGAGAAAATTAGCTAAAGATAGAACCATTAAATATCACGGTAAGAATAAGGTAAGATATGATGCGCGTTTTGTAGAATCTAAATTTAATGTTGGAGATTTAGTATTATTTGAAGAATTTCAATACCCTAACACGAGGAAGTTAAAATCACCCTATTCTTTACCTTACACTATTTTAAGACAAATGTCAAAAGTTAACTATGAAATTGATAGGCCAAATTTTCACACCAAACAAAATTCTGAGGTTGTCCATGCTTGCAAATTAAGATATTACAATGCACCAGATAAATTAAAATTATACCACGAATAGTGACAAAAAATAGATCCATTTCTCTTTTTGTTTGATGCTTAACATCATTATGTTTTTCTAATTGATATAAGTAATTATGTGGTGTCCTACTAAAAATAAAGCTATTGAAAAAAAACTTCCATTTTAAGAATACTATTATATGTGAATTTTTTTTGGATCTGAAACTAAACACCGACTATGACATTCCTACTTCTTTATTCTTTCGTAAATTCTCTATTTCTTGAAAATTCCTTCCTATCACCCCCTCTACAAGCGCGTTGGAAGTCATCCCATCTGTTTAGGATCTTTTTAATTTTTGTTGTTGTTTGTTTTACTTCACCTATTCAGTGACTTAAAGTGCGGAAAAATAAATACTTGAGTAATGAATAAACAGACCTTGGGATGGCCACTCCTTTGTCCCCCCCAATTATAAATTACACTTCCACAGGTATGACATTTGCACATTTTCCTATTTCTCCATCTTTGTACTATGCAAGATGTTTTTTGGCTGTCATATCCTGTTGGGAGATTAACGGTTGGTCCACTTTACGGCCATTCTTTCCTCCTTATTAGTCACTGAACAATAGGGAGAAAGAAAACCACTTTTACACAAACATAAACACAACCCCTCACTACTTAGACGTAGGACTAAGTAAGAGCTTGAAACTAAGAGTTTGGGTGACACACATACAAACAAGGTACCTTCCACACAAAAATTTGGATCCATATAAACTTAAAATAAGTGTATACAAATGAATAGTAAATAAACAAGTTGAAAATAAAGGGAAACTATATTGAGAAGAAGTAAATAAAGTTAGAATAAATATGAATAGAATAACTAATGAATACTGAAAAGAGATTTTTTTTGAATAAGTAAATAATGTTGAAACAATGGAGATAATGAATATTGTAAGGAGAATAATGAGAAAAATAAAGATACGAAACTAAATATAATGAATAAGAATTGAAAAGAATGATTGAGTTTTGATTAATATAATAAATGTTCTGTAATTTTTATAAACAATTTATATATTAGAAATGTGATTTTTATTGAAAGTATGATTTTTATTATAAACTGTGATTTTTATTATGTAACTAAAGAACTATTTTTCTTTATATATAAACAAGTCAAGACAATGTGATTTTTTTATGTGTAGTCTACGTTGGTGAAAAAAATAGCACAGCACTATGATGTGTAGCGTCAGTACCATTTTAATCTTAATCCGCGCAAAAACATCGAGCTTTAACCAATCAACTATTAATCCACACCCAACTGTCACGTGATGAAATGAAGTGATAAAAGTTTCTGCAGCCCCAAAACCTGGACTCTCGTACGCTTTCCCCTGCCAAATTCATCCTGAGAGTGTCGATGGCATTGTTTCTAAATAAAATGTAGTTTACGAATACTTGTGTCGTCGTATTCATCACTTAACTTCACCGTAGCATGGGAGATTAGACTCTTCTGAGCAATAACCTGCGGTCATCTCCCATGTTACACACACACACATATACACTCACTTCCAAAAGTTTAGCACGGAGAGGAAAATTTTAATTTCCGTAAGCCAATCTGAAGTAAAGAAGCTGAAATTTGCTGCAAAGGTAGAAGGAAGTATGCAAATATGTTAGGTAACAGCCAATCACGGTTTCGCGTCGAGAAATTTGCAAATCAGGCAGTCGTATAAGAAACCGGCATTGTGAAGGGTTACAGGAGTTGCATGTAAGTGCTGGTGAAAGGTGTTTAGAACATTCGTACGATTTGTTTTCAAGCTAGACGTGTTTCTATTGCTTCCAGAAGACGAATGGAAGATTCTGAACGCTGGCGGGCTGTCGGCCGCATTGAAGCAGGACAGTCTATCACAGATGTTGCTCTTTTCTTCGGCGTTCATCATTCCGTCATTTCACGACTATGGAAACAATTCCAAACCAGCCAAACAGTTGTCCGCAGACCTGTAGCCGGTCGAGGGGGTCGTCCAAGGGTTACGACCCACTCGGAAAATCGATATATTGCTGTTGTAGCCAAGCGGAATCGAAGACCGACCTCCACACGTGTGACATCTATGGTTGCAGCGGCCATTGGTAAGACGATATCTGTCACTATTGTTCGTCGAAGTCTACACATGAATGGTCTGTACGCCCGGGTACCACGAGTTTGTGTTCTTTTATCCGTCCAATCCAGAGGGGCACGATTAAAGTGATGCTGCCAGCATATGAGTTGGACTGTGTCTGATTGTGTGCATTATGTTCACAGATGAGTCCAGATTTGTCCTACAACCCGATGATAAGCGTGTAAGGGTCTGTAGGAAACAATGCACACGCAATCGGCCCGAGAACATCACCGAACATCACGCATACCGTGGTGGAAGCATCATGGCCTGGACAGGGATTTCATTGAGATATCACACCGACCTGCACATCTACAGGCGAGGTTCTGTGACGGCTGTACGGTATCGAGATGAAGTCCTAGACCCCACTGTGAAACTGTACGCTGCAGCAGTTGGTCCTTTTTTCGTTTTAATAGACGATAATGCCCGTCCCCATAGAGCTTCCATCGTTGACGACTTTCTGGAGAGTGAGGGGATTGCGCGTATGGAGTGGCCGGCTTACTCGTCGGACCTTAATCCAATTGAAAATCTTTGGGATGCCCTCGGCCGTGCTATATGTAGACGTTTCCCACCTCCAGCCACTCTCAAAGATTTAGAAACTGCCCTACAGGAGGAATGGCGATTACTGGACTCTGCGATGGTTGATAACCTCGTAACAAGCATGATAACACGCTGTACACTTTGTATGAAGGTGAGGGGTGCTCCCATACCCTATTAATGTCTGTTTTTGTTGTTTGTTTTGCATTTAAACATCATTTTGTTAATAACGCAAATATGACGTCATCTTATAATTTATGAAAATTCAATATTTTTTTTATCTCTGTATGCAATTCTTTGTTTTGTTTCATGAATAAACATAGAGTTACTTACTTGCAGCATATCATGTCAATCAAAGCAGTACTTATCGATTTTTTCGCATTTTACCGCTCCGTGTTTAACTTTTGGAAGTGAGTGTATATATATATATATATATATATATATATATATACATACAGGGTGTCCATAATTAAAGTCCCACATTCAAAAGGCTGCAAAAAAAAGAACCACTGGTCAGAATGACTTCAAATTTGAATTGAATATACTGGAAGAAGGGGGAAACGATTTGGCATAATAAAAAGTTCCATAATGTATCAATAGATGGCACTGTAAGCGGTTGGAACTTTTTTTTTCATTATGCCAAATCGTTTTCCCTTCTTCCAGTATATTCAGTTCAAATTTGAAGTCATTCTGACCAGTGGTTCTTTTTTTGCAGCCTTTTGAAAGTGAGACTTTAATTATAATCACCCCAGGGTGTCCATAATTAAAGTCCCACTTTCAAAAGGCTGCAAAAAAAGAACCACTGGTCAGAATGACTTAAAATTTGAACGGAATATACTGGAAGAAGGGGAAACGATTTGGCATGATAAAAAAAAGTTCCAACCGCTTACAGCGCTATCTATTGATACATTTTGGAACTTTTTTATTATGACAAATCGTTTCCCCCTCCAGTATATTCAATTCAAATTTGAAATCATTCTTACCAGTGGTTTTTTTTTTGCAGCCTTTTGAAAGTGGGACTTTAATTATACACCCTGTATATATATATATATATATATATATATATATATATATATATATATATATATATATATATATATAGAGAGAGAGAGAGAGAGAGAGAGAGAGAGAGCGAGAGAGAGAGAGAGAGAGGGAGAGAGAGAGAGAGGCTGTTCACACATTTTTTAGACGATGTATATTGTATTCACAAAACTAAATTACATAAAATTCTTGTGTTTTAAATGTTCTATTTGACATACCTTATTCTGAACTATCTTTCGGCACCGCAATTTCCAGGATAATAATTCCTTTTGAAGTGTCAGAAGAGGTATTCTATCCCATTCCTCCTGAACAGCTTTCCAGAGTCCTGTAAGGATTTTGGTACGACGTTTGGATAATGCAGATTTTAAAAGTCCGAAAGCACAAAAATCCATAGGTGATACATCGGGAGATTTAGTAGGGATATCAGTGAAGGATATGGCCTTGATACCAGTTTTTTGTTCCATTTCTTTTAGGAAATTTACAGTGGATTTTGATGTGTGACTGCTAGCTTTGTCCTGATGGAGTCTCACAGATTGATGGCACTGTGGGTAAAGCGATGGTATTTCATTCAGAAAAATTGGCGATAAAATATGTTCCTGATAGTATTTGGAGTTAATCTTGACATTTTTCCCCACTCTCTTTATTTTTAACCTGCCATTATAAGAAAAACCAGCAACAATCATGAATCCCTTAAAAAAACTTTCTTTCGATTCTTTGAACCATGTACTTAAATTTTTTCTCCCCTTTTATGATAATAAATGGCTCTTTTTTTGTTGCAATCATTTAAATACACCCATGATTCCTCTATTGTGACAATTGTTTTCCATTTTTCTTTGGATAAGTGTTTCTCATATAGAATTCTGCAGCGTGTCCTGCGTTCAGCGATATGATTTGGAAGAAGACGATGCACATTGCGTTTTTTCGCTTTCTTGAGATTTAAATCAACGTTTATCATTTTGTTTACAGTGGATACCGAGCATTTTAATGATTTTGCAACTGTCCTTTGACTAGGGGGATTTTCTTTTAACATTAAAGAACGTACCTTTGCAATAGTCGAAGATGTCCGTTTTTTCCTTGGATACTTGTTTGGAATTTTTGTCCCACTTGAGGCTCCAATTTGACGTTTTTTTCCTTTCTTGTTGACGATATTACCTATCGACGCTTTAGATATCACGAAACCATGACTCTCACATCGTTTTTGGATAACGGAGTATGCATATTTCTCTTCGGAAAGAGCATAAATGTAGCTTTCGAACCACTGCTTTGTTAAAAACGCAATTTTGAATAAAAACAAAACTTTCAAGCCGCAGACAATAATTTTGACTTTTAAAAACATAGTATACAATTGCAATTATTTCTTTTGCAGCAAACGATTTTTTATTACCGCTTACCAAAATCGTCTAAAAATGTGCGAACAGCCTCTGTTAGACTAACTAGTCGTCTGGTATAACAATCCAGTACCCCACATTTAATACAGGACTCAGGATGACTCATAAATAGTCTCTCACTAACAATAAAAATAGACGTTTATTTAGTTGACACCACAATTCACATATAACATTTAACATATAATAGTTGACCTCTCAGGGTAATGACAATATTACCAAGCACTCAACCAACTGGGCCTTCTTGAAGTCACCAGACTTCCTCAATACGATTTGCGAAGCACTCAACCAACCTGGACTTCTTGAAGTCACTCAGACTTCCTCAACACGGGAGCTTTATGGTCGCCTCACCTTCGGCAAGGTAGCTACAAGCTAGGCCCAAATCTCCGGGGTCTCTTGCCCGTTCGCTCTTAGTAACTCAGCCCTTCAACGCTGGCGCCCGAGAGCCTCCGCTCTATATCGCCTCCAAACCTTATCTGCCTCTCTTCTCAAACACTTTCTCCCCTGTTCATCTATCGGAATCCTAGTAGCGCTGTCATCGCATAACGTACACGGCGACATATATCTCAATGCCGGAGCTCTGGGATAATACAATTCCCATAACTCGGCTGTCCTGACAAAGCTGACGTCCTCGGCAGCGTTATACCTTATCATTACCCTCATCGGTTTTAACACACACAATAATACAGACGAAACAAGGACAATGAAGCAAACGAAAATTTAATATGCTGTTTGCAGTCGGTCATGCCTCTTTTCTGAATGTCTAAGTGAGAGCCAGTGGACTACGGTCCTCTATAGTACTTTAAAAAACACACAATTGCACCACGTTTAAATTAAGATGTACAATTCGTCTTTAACTGCAGCACTTAGCGTGATCCAAAATACAAACAAAACACTCAGTTACACCAAGTTTGTGTTTAAATGCATACTTCGTCACTTAACCATAGCACTCTCTCTTTTGTCATACGTGATGAAGCATACACTCACAAAAAAAACACTTCGTCTTTCGTGTATCGGTGACACTTAGGGTCACCATAAGGGCCAAACAAAACCCTTGAAAGCCATTTCGCCCTTTATGAAAATTAATTGATGTGCACTCTCAGCTCTTTACGATGACACTTTCTTTTCACACACTTGAGCACTATCACAAAACACACTTTTACAGGTGGGTTGCCAAAATCTGCAGAAGTTTGTCGTCTGATAACAATCAATATTTTGTACTCTTGAGTATATTGATGCACCACTTTTGATTCTGGAAAGCATTTTGAAGACTCATCACAAAATTTCACTACCATTTTCAAATCTGTAGCGTTTACACTACGGCGTTCCCTCTCACTAAGAATCACTTTTCCACTAAAATTTAGTGGCATTTCAAAATCTGTAGCCTTTGCGCTACGATCACATCGTGGCTCACAAGAATCACTTTTTTCTTCCTTCTCAGTTTTTAAAACATAGCCACTATCGTTTCCCTCTAATAAGGCGGCCACACACATCTGCACTGCACAGTATTCAGGGGGAAAACGAGTGATTTATGGGGAGCACTCTGCAGCGATCCTCCCCTCAGTCGGATTTTCCACAGATCATCAAAGAGATTCGAGGGACCTTGGGGGGGGGAGGACCGTGACTAATCGACCCCCACATGTGTCGACAGGTGTCGGGGGGCTGCGTACTGCAGAATTGTCTAGATGTGTATGACTGCAGCATGAGGAGATCTCTTTCGCACCCTCGGACACCCGGGGTGGTGTCGTAAGTTCGATGACCTCTATCATACACGGCGGGCGAAAATGTGCAAGCTTTTTCTCCCCATCGGCATCTGTGAATTTTGCTGACAGGTTTACGACTTTAAAGCATCCATCCACGTCTCCCGTCTCGACGCTTTCTTCAGCCTGCATTTTCGGGGGAGCATCTCTACTCTCTGTTCTGGTTTCACATTTCAGCAGAGCATCGCTGTTCTCGCTCAGGGTCGATGTTGACAGTTCGCTGAACTTTGAAGAAGGTGCTTCTCCTTTCCCGCTAAACTGAGATGAGGGGGTGAGGTTTGCGGTTGCTGATAAGCTCTTTTTTTCAGCTTGAAAATATTCTCGCTGATCGCCTGAGAGATTTTCTTCCCCACTTTGTTGATTCACACTCGTGAAACAACATCAGATACCCGAAAATACACTGCTGGCCACCCAAATTGCAACACCGAGAAAGACAAGAGATATCACAACAAAATTTATTTTGTAGATAACATGTTGACCAAGTATCAAATGATTAAATTTATAGATTTCTGTGAAGTGTGGTTCCTGCCAAAATCAGTAGCCAGAGTAGCCGCCATTGTTGGAGATCACCGCTGCCACACGCCTCGGCATTGATTCAAAGAGACTTTGGATGAGTTCTTGGGGTACAGCAGACCAAGCAGCTTCCACACGTTGCCAAAGTTGATCTGCTGTGGCAGCTGGGGATGGAATCTGGGTCAATCGTAGAGCAACCATGGACCACATGTTTTCTATCGGCGAAAGATCCGGAGAGCGAGGCGGCCAGGGAAGCAATTCAATCTGGCGATTGACAAAGAACCGTTGGACAATGCGTGCCACGTGTGGTCGCGCATTATCCTGTTGAAATATGGCTTTGGGCAAGCCCTGAAGGTAAGGAAGGACAACTGGCTCCAACACCTCGGAGATGTAGCGCTGGCTGTTTAAAGTACCGGCAATGCGTACTAGAGGTGTGCGAGAGTGATATCCAATACCGCCCCATACCATAATACCCGGTGCAGGACCAGTGTGGCGGTGTATAACGCAGCTGTTCAGCATCCTCTCTTCACGGTGTCTCCAGACTCGAATGCGACCATCGTGGTGTTGCAGACAGAAGCGTGACTCGTCAGTAAAGACAATTTCATTCTATTCTGCCGTCCACATCCTTCTGTCATCGCACCATTGGAGGCGGAGACGTCTGTGGTTCTGCGTCAAGGGTAGACAAAGCAGTGGACGTCTTGCGGACAGACCATTCTGCTGTAAACGGCGTCGAATGGTACGCGCAGACACTGGATGATGCGTTACAGACTGCATGTGCTGTGCTATGGTTCGTGATGTGACTGAGCGATCCGTCACTGCCATGCGCACAATTTGCCTGTCATCACGTGAAGTGGTGCGCTGAGGTGGATGTGATCGAACACGCCGGTCCGTCTTACCCTCCTGCATCCAACGATCACATATCCGCATTACAGTTGTTTGGTTTCGTCCAACACGACTACCGATTTTCCTGAAAGAAAATCCACAATCTCGGTAGGCCACTATCCTTCCTCTGTCGAACTCGGATACTTGATCAAAAGATGATCGCTGTTTTCGACGAGGCATAATTGATCGTTTTTTTTTAAAACCACAAGTAAAACACAATTGCCGAACTTGAAATCGTCGAAATCTCCAAGACTTAAATTGCGCTTTGAAGTGGCGCCACAGGCGCGCGTGATGTGCGTTTGTGCTGAAATTCTAATCATTTGCATATCTCACCTCCGCTAATGCATGTTGTAAATTTCATGTTATTTGCATGTTTCCTTCAGCGTGTTGCAGTTACAGTGGCCAGCAGTGTATATGTTTTGGTGGCAGAAAGAATTTTCTGCAACTTTGTCTATACTAAGTACAGACGAATTATTCGAGTCCGTTTTAGGCGCTAACCGTCGTTCTAATCTTAGTATTTCCTGTTCGCGTTCAAGCTCAACTTTCTTGGCTTCAAAATTTCCAGCCTTTTTTTTCGGCTTCAAAAGTTTTTCGCTCTTCCCTCTCTTCCATAATCGAAATAAGAAGATTCTCAATGTAAATATCGTCACAATTCGATGTTTTAACCAGGGTGGTTAATTGCTCGATATCTGGGTTATCTGGGACCTCCAGGCACAGTTCGTCGAATAGAGTCACCAGGTCTATCATTCTGGCTTGCTCCAAATGCGCCATCTTAGAAAATTTTTCGCTTTCGGCTTGCCTTTCTTGTCAGAGCCATTGGAGTATATATATAGTGTAATTATGAATTTATCCGAAAATATTTCAGTGTACGATGACTTTGTGAGATAAAGTTTTTGTTACTTTTTGATTAGTGGTTTCTTAAAAATAAAGTTTTACTATTTTTTCAAAATATTTCATGTAGTTTTGTTAAGAATAGATTATAGATCTTATTATTAAATACCCATTCTGAAATATTCATTTTAATTAATGGATAGACCACTATTTCATTGAAAATCGTAAGTGTACGAACACTTTTGGGGGGCCACCGTAAGTCTGAGTTAAAGCCATCATTTTTTTTAATAGTTCACAGAAATAAAATATTTCCACTTAACTTTTCTACTTGAAATTAATGTTTTTTTCTTTGCTAACTTTTAGTTAACTATATTTAGTATCTGTTAATAATTTTTTTTTACTATGTAAACTTCATAAAACTGGTGAACATGCTGGAACCTTAATTTAGAATTTAATCACTATTAAGTTAGTTTCGATAAGTAAATAAGTTTTCATTGTATGATAAACAATGTTGTGACTATAAATGCTTATGCAAAATCTGTTGTGTATAATTTTTGAAGAAATTAATATTTTCCGATTTTTACTGTGAGTACAATGAAACCCATACTTTGTGAAAATGCAAAAATATATCTGATTTGTCCTTGTCAATGTTATTTGGGTTTTTTTCTTTTTAATTCGCTGAAAATTTTTGTAATCGGTAATTTACCAACTTGAAGGTAATTCTTGACAACGTTGGATCCATAATTATGAATTTAATCACTATTAAATTAGTTTCGATAAGTAAATAAGTTTTCATTGTATGATAAACAATGTTGTCACTACAAATGCTTATGCGAAATCTGTTGTGTATAATTTAAAAAAAATATTTTCCGATCTTTTTACTGTGATTACAATAAAAACCCATACTTTGTGAAAGTGCAAAAATATAGCTGATTTGTCTTTGTCAATGTTATTTGGTTCTTTTTTCTTTTAATTCGCTGAAAATTTTTGTATTCAGTAATTTACCAACTTGGCGGTTATACTTTCAGTTTTAAAAAGTGTAATCTGAGATGCTTTGATTGATTTTTTTCCAAGGGAAGATAATTCAAAGTATTGTGTGATTAAATACTGAATTGACTTCCTATTTTATTAGTCCTGATTAGAATTCATTTGGGATTGATAGAAGATATTTTTTTCTTTTTAAAGGCTGTTATGTATGATGTATTATTCATACTTATCTGCAAATAAAAATATTCTTATATTACTATGTGTATGTGTGTTTTGGTTTATCAGTAGTATTTCTCACATTTTTTTCCCATAAGAGATTTCCTTCACAATACTTTTCTGCTATTTCATTTCCTTAATTATTCAATTATTACAAAATTCTGAACTCATTTATTCTAAAACTAATACACAATTATTCTGAAAAAGTTTATATAATGAAGTATGACTCTTCATGTGTCAGATGTTTGTCATCTCATGTTTGGACATTGCATACTCTGTAGCTGCAGCTAGTGAGTGCTCTTATATGTGCATGTAACTAACAAGCTCTAGAAAATGTATCATTATTTACTCATTTCCTTTAAGAATTTTAATAAAGTTTAGAAAAAAAAGCAATTCAAATAAACATTTTGAATGAAAATAAATAATTTTTAAGTTGAATAAATTAATTCATATTAAGTACGCACTGAAAAAATCTTTTTTCTCTTGAAAAATACGAAAAATCCATATTAAAGCGTATGGTTTTTCCGTGTCAAAGCCTTGCGTTTGGCTCGTGCGCCACCTAGTGGCGGCGACCAAATGTGAAACACATTTTTAACACTGAGCTACTCCTTCTTTAGCTTCATGATTGTCACATTGATTCTTTTCCTATGATTTTTGTTTCAGTTCAGCTCGATAGCGCTAGAAAAAGTTTATTCCATGAAGCGTAAGCTTCAATGGGGAATTCCTCGAAAAATAGACCGATTATGGTCGCTCACTGGCAGATGGTGCACCATGTAACATTGGTGCCGATTTTTCATTGAGTTATATGGAGTTTCATTGAGTATATATAACAATCAAATTTATACATCTCATTATTTATTATTAAATTTAGGCTTTTATTTATATTACTTTTGAATTGAATTATTTTACTCATTTAATAATTTAACTGAATAATATATTTTATTATACTTTTAAAATTAATTATGATATTAAATATAACTGTATTTCTATTCAATTTGTAAAGTAATTCTCTCGTCAATATCAATGAATAATGTTGCCAATATCTGTAAAACCTGTCATGTATAATTTTTTGTTCAAATTTATCTATAGTAAATTTTATATCAAGTATTTAATTTTTATTTTATAATAATGTATTAATAGTGTATGTTTTAAATTTAACTTCTTTATAATTATGAAATACTTTTCTTCTATTCAACATATTTTGAGGTTATGGCATATTAAGATACACGTCTGAGCTAAAGCCATCATTTTTTCTTAATCATTCACAGAAATAAAATTTTTCCAGTTAACTTTTCTACTTGAAATTAATGTTTTTCTCTGCTAACTATTAGTAAAAATATTTAGTATCTGTTAATAATTTTTTTACTATGAAAACTTCATAAAACTGGTGAATATGCTGGAACCATAATATAGAATTTAATCACTATTTAGTTAGTTTCGAAGTAAATAAATTTTCATTGCATGATAAACAATGTTGTCACTATAAATGCTTATGCAAAATCTGTTGTGTATAATTAAAAAATAAATATTTTCAGATCTTTTTACTATGAGTACAATGAAATCCATACTTTTGTGAAAATTTAAAAATATGGCTGATTTGTCCTTGTCAATGTTATTTGGGTTTTTTCTTTTTAATTCGCTGGGAAATTTTGTATTCAGTAATATATCAACTTGACGATTATACCTCTAGTTTTAAAAAGTGTAATCTGAGATGCTTTGATTGATTTTTTTCTTTTCAAAGGAAGATAATTCAAAGTATTGTGTGATTAAATACTGAATTGACTTCCTATTTTATTAGTCCTAATTAGAATTTATTTGTGATTGATACAAATGTTGCTTTTCTTTTTAAAGGCTGTTATGTATGATGTATTATCTGCAAATAAAAATATTCTTATATTACTATGTGTGTGTGTGTTTTGGTTAATCAGTAGTATTTCTCACAATTTTTTTTCCATAAAAGATTTCCTTCACAAATCTTTACTGTAATTTCATTTACTTAATTATTGAATTATTACAAAATTTTGAACTCATTTATTCTGAAACTAATACACAATTATTTTGAAAAAGCATAAATAATGAAGTATGACTCTTGATGTCAGATGTTTCTCATCTCATGTTTGGACATTGTATACTCTGTAGCTACAGCTAGTGTGTGCTCTTATATGTACTTGTAACTAAATAGATCTAGAAAATAATGTATTATTATTTACTTTAAGAATTTTAATGAAGTTTAGTAAAAAAGCAGTTCAAATAAACATTTTGAATGAAAATAAACAATTGTTAAGTTGAATAAATGAATTCATATTAAATACGCACTAAAAAAAAACTTTTTTTCTCTTGAAAAATGCGAAAAACCCGTATTAAAGAGTACGGTTTCCATGACAATGCCCTACGTTCGGCGTGCGCCACCTGGTGGCGGCGACCAAATGTGAGGCACAGTTTTAACATTGAGCTACTTCTCCTTCTTTAGCTTCATGATTTATTCTTAGAAGGTTTATCTAGAAAAAGTCTGCGTTCCAAAAGAAGTTCACCTAAATTTCAGTTTCAAAGAAAACTTCCTATGAAAAATAATTTCTGTATGCTGAAAAAAAAGCATTAAAAAAAGATAGCCTTTACTGATCTTTTATGAATCCTCCACCACAGTGTACTGTTCTTTCTTAGTCGTAAACACTGTAGAAGTCTAGCGGTAGTATTCAACTGAAACATAAAGATCGATTTCTCTCGTTAATCGCTAATTGAATATCGCTCAAACGCAGAAAATACGTTCATAAATTGTCCACTCTGTCCGTTTAGTCGTAAATACTTCAAAATACGAAAACGACATCATAGTAATGTTCATTGAGGTACATAAATCGGATAACTCAATTAGTTGCATAAAAGAGATGCATGTTTAATAACGTTATTCGAACCTGGTTACGTAATATCCTTGTCTACGTAAATGGAACGTCCATTTGGTGACATATTTCGGAGTGATTAAATATGTACGTCATAGGATGCATTTTCCATCACAGAAATTGGTCAAACCTACTCTGTCTATCAACGGGAAATACAAAATAGTGTAACAACAAGATTATCAAGAAGAAAAAAAAAAGTTAAACACATGAATTCCTAGTCTCAGTTTTGTAGAAAAATATCTTAATTTTGGTTCTAGATCAGCATTTCTCAACCTTTTTCTAAACCTGTACCCCTTGGTAATTTTTTTCACAATTTTTTTCAACCAGGAGTCAAGAGGTCGAAGCCCCTCTTAATTTTTTTACTAGAAATGCTGCCGAAAAAGGCATATTTTTTGGTTGCCTATAATTAAACACCATACTTAATAAAATAAGAAAAGAAAGAATTTTTTATTAAATTTCACTTTTAATGCTTTTACACTATTTTTATTAAATTTTTGCAACACAAAACCCCTTAAATGTTTGCTTTTTGCAAGTCGGAAACCCCTTAAATGTTTGCTTTTTGCAAGCCAAAACCCCTTAAATGTTTGCTTTTTGTAAGAAAACTCTGCTTGCAATGAAGTATGTTTGACAGATCGTACAAAAAATTCTTTCATATCTACTTTAAAATTTGAAGTTTACACTTTTCCAAATTGTTCAAAAGTAGGTTTTTGTGTTGTACAATTTGAAGCATGGTGTAATACAAAGTCCTACGTCACAATCAGGGCAGAAATAATGATCTGAAGAATAATCCAGATTATTAGAAGACAGTTCCGCATCTGAATCAGAATTCAGTCCATCATCTATCAGGAAAGTATTTTCGTCGTTAATTTCATCCATAATTTTAAAAAAAATGTAGTGGTTTGAATTCACAAGTGTTGCAAGCAGTAGAGCAAAAATTCCCGCGCTTCCGTTTAATAAAGAAAAACAGGGTTAAAAGAATTTAAATGAAATGGACAAGCTACGACATCTGTTAAAAATATTTGTACTAGGCTTTGTATTAGTATTAGTCTTTACAAACTAAAAACACGTGCAAACGAAAAGAGGAAACGAGAGAATATCGATGCCCGTACGCTGTACGGGCAAACCGGTTAAGGGGTTAAGAGATCATGTAAATCAGAGCGTGTTTCAGTCACTTTAATGAAAGTCATTTACTCTTTTTAGATTCTACCTATTACTGTTGATTCAATGTCTTTAGACACGTCCTGAATTTTTCAAGAAACTGTATCGTCTGAAAATGGGATAGCGTTAATTTTGCGGTCATATTCTTCTCCGAACATACATGGAACGGAATCTTTAATTCAAGGATAAATCAAATCCTCACCAATGGTTTGCTTTTTACTAGATTTAGCAATGCTATAACTGTTGCGGTACTGATGATTAAATGCAACTCGTTTTTTCGCAGTTACTCCAAATTTTTCGTGTACTCTGAACAGTCCAACCCAAACCCCAAGGGGTTCTTGTACCACAGGTTGAGATCCGCTGCTCAAGAGGGTGAGGAAAGGCAAGTTAATGCTTGGATTAAAAAAAAGACTTTCCAAGCTGTTTTCTTTAGAGTGTGTACCTTGCTAGGCTTACTTTGTGGTAAGAGTTTTCGGAAACTAAAAAATTATCTCCAAGCGTAAGTTTTATGATTTCTTTATAATTTGAAAATTATTTTGCTGATTGATCAATGATGATTTTTGCATGAACTCAAATCTTCAACTGCTTTGAATTTTATGTCAGTTTTTTCTCCTTTTTAACCTTCAATTCAGTTCAACCTTCAATTGTTCCTTAAATTTTGATAGGAGGATAAAAAGCTCAGCAATATGTTGGTTGCTGTATAATGGACCGTATCTCTTGCCAGAACGTATAACCGGTTCAGCATAGCGTGACTTCCTGGAGAAAGTGCTTCCTGGTTACTTGCAAGGTCTTCCGTTCACAACACAGAGGGATATGTGGTTTATGCATGATGGAGCCCCAGCACACTTTAGCACCACGGTAGCCCATATTCTGGACGGTGGATTGGACGTGGAGGACCCGTGGCTTGGCCTCCAAGTTCACCGGACCAAAATCCATAAGGGCACTTCTTTTGGGGACAAATGAAATCCTTGGTTTATGAGATACATGTGGACTTTATGGAAGATCTCGTCGCTAGAATCGTTGTTGCAACGGACAAGATTAACTAGACACCAGGAGTTTACGAGAGGGTGCTCCAGTCTTTCATTCGTCGGTGTCACCTGTGTAACGAAGCTCTTGGACGACATTTTGAGCATCTACTTTGAGTCTTTCTCTAATATGAATAGAACTGTGCAATTTATGATTCATTTATTCTCATTTTTTTCCAGTAACGAAAGTTCAACTTGGCCACTGAATTTCACGTTTTTCTGACAAACTGAATGGAATGCAGCCCTAGGTTGTATTGGAAATATTGTTCGTCTTGATGAGTACTATCACCCCTCTTATTTTGTCGACATAGTTCATGATCACCCTGTATATATATATATATATATATATATATATATACGTAATGTAAACGGATCGGTGAACTCGAACCATGGGTAGTCGTTACCGGAGCATTAGGCGATGGAAGTGGTCGACGAGTGGAGGCAGTCACTATGGAGAGAAATTAAGATACGATGCCAAGAAAGAAGAGGCGGTTTGGTCATAGTACAGTCTTTTTATTCTTGGAAACGTTACAGGACATCTTTTAAAAGGATACCTCATCCAGAGCAGTCCGGAGACTGCCGAAACAGCACGCAGGAAAAAAAAATATTCGCATCGCAAAAACTACATGTTGTCAGTTTGGAAGCGAACGAAAAAAGGATCTTAACTTTTTAATTGGCCAAAAGGTGACACCTGACCCAAGTACGTCATATGGGGTGATCGTTCGTCATAGTTCTCGAACAATATTCTTATATAACGGTTATATAAGCTATCCTTTCCGCACGTGGACTCCGGGGAAAATCTAATAGATTAATTTGGTATATCCAGGTCAAAGTCAAAATGAGGGGCGTTGTTAGCATGCACTAATACAAGTTAATGATAAGGAAAGTTTATTATTTCAATTCCCCCCCTTTCCTAAAAGACTTGCGAGAGGGGCCGGCTCCCTCAGCAAGGCTCTCCATCAGGCGAGAACCGCGCATTACAAATAAGAGTAATTTCGAATAACAATTTTGAAGAATAATTTTGTAATAAGTTTATGATTTTGGTGTAACTATCACCTTTGTGTGTTCGCACCAGTCATGAAAATATCACAATATATCAGAAAATAGGAACACTATAAAATATTTCAACCTCCCCCGCATAGTCCTCACTGCGCTTAAGTGGAAGTTTACAGGGACAACACAAAAGTAAAGAGAATTTCACAAAATAAAATGATATAAGATTTAAATGCACTCATATTATCATTTCAGGATGGCCATGGTAACACTTCAATTTTTACGCAAAATTTAATATACACTTAGAATGGAACGTAAAAAAATAACACTTTATTAAGGAACACAATATATCACAACATTTCTTTTTGTAAAGGTGTTTGTGTTTGTGTGTGTGTAACCCACAACTGACTTCAAGTTCTTTCATAACTTTACTACTAAGGAGTGAGGGGTGTGTAGTTGTCTGCGTAAAAGTGGGTTTTCCTTCCTCATATTGTATTGTGAGAAAATGAAGGAAAGAAAAATGACCGTACTGTGGACCAACCGTTATTCTCCCGCAGGACATAACAGCTAAAACAACATCTTGTTTAGGACAAAGATGGGGAAACAGGAAAAGTGGGCGTTTGTCATGCCTGTGGAAGTATTAATAAGAATTGGGAGGGCAAGGAGCGGTCATCCCATGGTCGGTCTGTCATTATAAGTCTAAGTATTTATTTTTTTTCAGCATCTTGAGTGACTGAAGTATGAAGAGGTTTTTCTTTTGAAAGGTTACTAGGCAGCTGGGATGACTTCCAAAAACGAAGATAGAGGGGGGTGATAGGACAAAGTCTTCGAGAAGGAGAGAATTTAAGAAAGATGAAAGAAGTAGAGTTGTCATATTCGGTTGTTTCACCCATGAGATCCAGAAATTTTACAAATAATAGATTTCTAAGAGGAAGTTTAAACAATATAGTTTTTTGTAAATTTATTTAATTTAATTTATTTGGACGACACGCAAAGTTTAACCACTTAAAAGTGAAGTCAAGGGTGTTAGGCACCAAAAAAAAAAATCAAAAAGGAAATGGATCTCTGGGTTCATGAGGTTTGTCGTTATTCAGGATATAATTCAAATTTGTCAGGTGGATTGTCAATTTTTCCTATAATTCTTCAATTTTGGGGTTTCTAATTCAATTTAAGAGAATAGGCTGTATGAATTGCATTTAATTACTGTTTTTGGATTAGGAGCATAAAAGTAATCAGAAGTCTGTCAAAAATGGGGTTAGGCTTCGTGGTGAGAAAAAATGTAATTTTTGAAATTTGGGTAAATATCTTTAGAGGCATACTTATACTGACTTTTCAAAATGCATCAAGGAAAAAAAGTAATAAGGAAAATGTAAACATACAATTCAGCACAGTCAACAAACTAAATGAAGGTAATATAGCAATAAAACATTTCAAATATTTAGGAAAAGCAGGTTTAAAAATAATTCTTTTAAAAGTTGTCTAAGATTTCAATCCAACCAATAACACTCAATAACATTATATTTATCTTTGAGAAAAAATGGATTTATACCACTGCAGTAGTGAACTTAGCACAGGTTTTCAATAGTGACAGTCTGTGGTATGACAATTGCTCCACAGAGGTCCTGAAAAACACTAAATTCAGGCTAACTGACTTACCAGTGGGTTGGGTTGGGTTGGTCGTAGGTGGTTTTGTGTTCTGGGTCTAACAGAATCACTTGGGAATTATATTATAAATTGTGTTCTGGGTCTAACAGAATCACTTTGAATTATTATAATTTGAGTTCTGGGTCTAACAGAATCTCTTGGAATTTTATTATAATTGAAGTTCTGGGTTTAGCAAAATCATTTGGGAATGAAATTATAATTTGGTTGAGGGTATGTTATTGGAGGAAACTGGTTTTGACTTAATTCGGATTAATTAATTTCTTAATACTTTCAATATTGAGTTAGAAGTGTGCATATTCAGGTAATATTACGGTAATTTAGGGTAAATTCAGAGTTTAAAATATAAAAGTCGTAGTAGATATAAAAGTCGTAGTAGCGAAACACAGGATCAAGATTAAAACAAATGTCAGGGAGTTCCAATTTATTTACTTGGTTTTATTTTGACTGGATGGCCTGTTTTTATCTTGAAGGTAGAGTCTTGGTTTAATTCGACAGTATCCGGATACAAAAATCATCAAGCTTTAAATAACTAAGGCCCATCAAATATTCAAAAATAACAAAATTGCCATTTTGAAATAAGAACATCAAAAACATTTCAAAAATACACTAAATAAATTTATGGTACCTGAGAGAATTTGTTTTAAGTCCCATGAAAATTTTCATATGAGGTTAATAAATACTTCTCAGTCTTTGTTTAATAAATAACTCTCAGTCTTTGTTTAATAAATAACTCTCAGCACCTTTTGGTCAACAAAATTCCATCTTTGCAATAAATAGTACCACAAGAACACAAAATAAAAATGAAAAGCATTAAATCACTGGAATTGACACTAACTATTATTTTTCATTTGTGCATATAACAGCATGACATACTAAATCACTCAATGGAACAAAAATACACACTAAATGAGATCATCAAAATGTACCAAAATAGCAAACTAGATCTTAAAGTATTAAAGTAAATTATCACCACACAGTTATATAATCAAAATTCAATTTTCTCATTTTTTATTGTTCATCACCTGTTCTTTAATCTATTTAATTTATCAATTATATCTAAGAAAACATATTAAAATTACTCATATTCATTCAACTTTATTTTAAAAACACATAATATCACTAAAATTTTTTCTAATATACTTACCTTTGGGGTATTAATTTACTCAGCGTTTAATATTTATTTATTTATTTTTCAAAATATTCATGTTTTTTAATATTTACATGCGGAATAGTCCTTGGCGCAATGCCTTTACTTTCCAGGATGTCCAAAAGTCCCCTCGAATGATATGGGTATAATGGTAAATTCACAACATTTATTTTTCTTCTTCCAGTTTAACATCATGTTGACGCACACGTCGGAATCAAACATCTCACACCTAATCCTTGATTGGCACTGATCACAAAAACCGACTGCACAAAACGAAACTAGACCAAAATACTTCATTTGTAGGTCCAAATATAGTAGGGAGAATTTTCTATCATCACTAAATTTTTCTTTTCGCGCACTTATTTTTCTTCTTTCACAATTGGCGATAAACACGGAAGCACACAACGCGTACCACGAATACTCTCTGTTGACGGTCACACGGCACTGGGCTAAAATCTCTCTGCTCGTTGAAAAAAAAAAACACGTGTTGTGCTTTCCGGAACATGGATTCGAAATCCATTGGAGGTCTTTCCCGCGCAGGTTCGAATCCTGCCGACTTTACTTGTAATGCAAACGGATCGGTGAACTCGAACCATGGGTAGTCGTTACCGGAGCATTAGGCGATGGAAGTGGTTGACGAATGGAGGCAGTCACTATGGAGAGAAATTAAGATGTAACGCCAGGAAGGAAGAAGCGGTTTGGTCATAGCACGGTTTTTTTATTCTTGGAAATGTTGCTGGACATCTTTCAACAGGATACCTCATTCAGAACAGTCCGGAAGTTGCCAGAACAGCACGTAGGAAACAAAAATATTTGCAGCGTAAAAACTACATGTTGTCAGTTTGGAAGTGAACGAAAAAAAGCGCAGGGGGGCGCCAGCTTTCGAGAAAGTACAGGCGCGCTGAACTTTTTAATTGGCCAAAAGGTGACACCTGACCCAAGCACGTCATATGGGGTGATCGTTCGTCATAGTTCTCGAACAATCTTCTTATATAACGGTTATATAAGCTATCCTTTCCGCACGTGGACTCCGGGGAAAATTTAACAGGCTCTCGAATCTTGTAGCGCCTCATAAATCGCACAATCATTCTGGATCGGTGCAGTCATCGTGGTCCGGTAGAATTAACACAAGTCCTTTTTAATCTTTAATCATCTTTATTTAATCACCATAAATGTCTCAGCTGCGCTCATAATACTAACGTTTCATTATTCCCTTCCTAAAGCCTAAAACTCTATTTAATATTTTCAGAGCAGCTCGCCATTCATCTCAATCTCGAATCGTCTCGTCCCGCAACGGATACATCCTGCTGTTATGAAAGTCTACATGTCTCTGATCTTGCTCTTTGTCTTTCTAACGTGCCTAAAATAAAGTACTTAGCTTGCAAAAGAACATTCTCGAACTCTCCTTCTGTTGAAGTTTCTAATATTTACGCGCGAAACCCAGTCGAAACTCTAAAAATAGCTTTTACGTCAGCTCCAGCTATGGGGCTGCAATTCTCCCCGCTATTCTTCGTTCTCATTCCCGCACTACGTTATTAACTGTAAATAATCATGGCGTTTAACGTTTAAAATTCAGATTTTCTCTGAACCCCCCCCCCCTTTTTTAGCCTCCTTTAATTAACCGACACACACACACACATTGATATTGATTGTACCGTTTTCCTGGGTTCGTTAAGATTGAATAAAATCTCCTCAGAAACTTCACACAAAATAAATTTATTATTCTGTAAATTCTTCAAACGCATACACAAATTCAAACATAAAACATGTAACAACTGTCTTCTATACAGCAGAAAACTCTAAAAACACAAGTCAGGATACCAGAGTTTTCAATACAATACACGCCAATTAACGCAGTTTCAACTCATTCAATTTTCACTTGGAAATTGAGCTGAGTTCCAATGCTAATGTCAGGTGTATTTATAGATTTCCAAATCGTCCCCTATAGGCCAGTCTCAGCTATATATTTCTAGAAGCTTCTAGAAAGGTTTAGTAGGCAAGTTGTCGACCTTTTGGAGAAATATCGCCAAATTTGGTGACCAAAATAAGTCACTAAATCCATCGCAAATTTGACGATGACTCTCATATTTGACGAGATTCCCATAGACTCCTATGTTAAATACATAGCTATAAGAGCTCTTCTATAGAGGCCAATTTAACGAAACAAAATGCAATATTTACAAAATTCGTAACATTGCTCCCTCTTAAGGACGGCACATCCCGGGTAGTAAAGCTCTTGGGCAGGAGGCCTTACTTTTACAATACATACAATTGATAATAGAAAACTAAACTATAAAATCACAGCTAAAAATAATACAAAATCAACACCACACACACACACACATAAATACATACTTCATAAAACTAATAAATATATACTAGGAAAATCTAATTACGTTAAAGAACATTAACAAAAACAACAATGAAATAACAAAACTTACTTAAGGATTATTTATACTAAATAAAATGTTATATACAAAAAGAGAAAGATCATGGTCTGTACATTTCTTTAATCTATTAACTATGGCCATAGTAAGGAGCTCGCCAATCTTAATTCACCATTCTAGGCTTAGACAATTTGCTAATACGAACCACGACGCCATTCGGTCTTTTTAGGACTGTATACGGATCATCCGAAGACGACTGTAACTTGGGAGAAAGTCTTTTGCGTTTAATCGGGTTCCAGAACCGTACCTTGTCATGGGTCACAGTTTGCAGGATAACGCAAGGTGGGGTCCAGAGAAGATCGACGCCCAAACGCTTAGCCAAATCTTTTTGAACGATCGTCACATTGGCTCCCGTGTCGATGATCATGTGGCATGGAAGTCTATTAACATGTCCTAAGTCAAAAAGTCCGTGATTGCCGCCGCTCATGGAAGAAATTTGTAGTACTTTGAACTGGGGCTTTTAAATCTCTGGCAACCTCCGGCCCTCGAGATGGCCACATTCTAGTTTCCCGGCTCCTGTTTCTTGGGATTGTTCTTCGCTCCTGAGTCTTGGCGCACGTGGCAGTTTCTTCGTGTGTGGCCTTCGCCGCCGAAACTCCAGCATTCTATGACTTGTCTTCTGTCAAGCTTAATTGATCTTATAGCACTGACCTGTTTCGTCAACTCGTCCATTCTTTCCATCAAATGCTCCATTGCACGTTCGGGAGATTCTGTAACGTTCGCAACCCTAATAGAATGGCAAGATTTTTGTGAAGCTTGTTGGACTGCTTTAAACTTCATGGCATAGACTAAGGCAGACTTCAGTTCTTTAACGTCCGCCATTCGAAGTGCCTTCTGTATTTCAGAGTCGCCAACTCCATCGATAAAATATTGTAAAGCAAGATTTTCCCGTACTTCCGCAGGGCAGTCTGACTAGGCGAGTTGGGAAATCCTTTCGACGTCTGATGCAAGTTCTTGTAGCGATTCATTTGGTTTCTGTTGGCGAGATTTGAGCTGGAGCCGGCTAAATTCCTTCAAACACTTCTCGCCAAAGCGTAACTCCACTTGAAAATGTTCCAAAATCTAATCACTGCTCTTTTGGGATGGTCTGCAAAATATCCGCCACTTCAGCTCGCAGAGATGCAGACAACTGACATGCTATTGTAACAGAGTCCCATCCGTTGGCGTCCGCAACAATCGAGAATTGGGTTTTGTAAGCTTGCCAATATTTTCCATCATAGGCTGACAGCTTAATATGTGGCCAGGGGGTGACAGATATACAGTTAGAATCTTCAGTAACATAAATATTTGACAATTTCTGTTCTAAAATCTGCACTTTTCTTGAAACGTCGGTAAATTTTCCCCTCTAGTTTTTTTATATCACCAAATTTTTCTTTTATATCGCCAAATTTTTTCTCCATAGTTTCAATTTTGTCGCCAAATTGTCCTCCAAATTTTCAAATTTGTTGTTAACTTTATCAAATTTTTCTTCTAATTCTGTCACTCTTTCATTCACGGCAGTTAAATTTCACACTTTAATTTTTCCTGACCAGCTGATATTTCTTTCTTCACCTCTTCTTGAATGGCTTTCATCTCATCTTGACCCGCAGATATGTTGTTCTGCATAGCCGTCATAGCAGCAATAATCTGTTGGAATTTATAAAAGCTTGAGCTGTAACAGTTTGATCAACCATCGATCTTGTAGCAGTCATTCAATCCCTACTCCTGACTCCAAAATGTTCTGTTTTCCTGGGTTCGTTAGGATTGTATAAAATCTTTTCAGAAAGTTCACACAAAATAAAATTATTATTCTGTAAATTCTTCAGGCGAATACAGAAATTCAAACATAAAACACGTAACAACTGTCTTCTATACAGCAGAAAACTCTAAAAACGCAAGTTAGGATACCAGAGTTTTCAAGAAAATACACATCAATAAACGCAGTTTCAAGAAATTCAATACTCACTAGGAAATTGAACTGACTTCCAATGCCAATGTCAGGTATATTTATAGATTTCCAAAGTGCCGCCTATAGGTCAGCCTCAGCTAGATATTTCTAGAAGCTTCCAGAAAGGTTTAGTCGGTAAGTTGGCGACCATTTGGAGAAATATCGCAAAATTTGGCTACCAAAATAAGTCACTAAATCCATCACCAATTTGGCGATAACTCTCATATTTGGCGAGATTCTCATAGACTCCCATGTTAGATACATAGCTATAGGAGCTCTTCCATAGAAGCCATTTTCACGAAACAAAATAAAATATTTACAACATTTGTAACTAACTATATATATGTAGAAAGCAGAACTGAACTCTTAAATATGAACTTTAAACTTCATGAAATGTTATTTGTAAACGCATATTATGTCTGGCGCAAGAGGGCGCCGCTAGCACGAACATTATCACGACCCCTCTACTCTGTTTGGGGAGAACATTAAGACTCCCGCTTTGGATTCCGTCGTGGACGGACTACGTTTTCTTTCAATTCTTTCTTAATAAATGTAATTGTTTTTGTTATTTACGATGGTTTCTAGTTAGTTTATGTTGTGGATGTTTTACTCCAACCCCGCGCCCACAGAAGATGGTGTCAGAAGAGGTATTAGATATGAATTAGAAAGAAATCTACGAGAACACGACACGAATCTCCATCTAGTGATGCGACATCGATAACAAAACATCGATGTTTTGAAACATCGATATTCAAAATTAAAACATCGATGCTAATAAAACATCGCCCAAAAACCATCGATGTTTTTAAACATCGATGTTTTAGAACATCCATTTTTTAAAACTGGTTTAGTAATCTCTAACATTAATGTTACTTCCGTTAGTCGTGGGGGGAGGGGGGATTTAATTTTACTCTCTGATTGGGCAGGCACAAATGACAAAAACTTGGTTGCTTTGGGCTACATTGATGACTCAAAATTCTCGTTGTAAATACCGCCATGTTTTGCCTTCAAATGTCCAGATAAATTCGTGGTATTGCCAGAAGTTTTGAGGGACTTGAGGCAAATATTGCATTTCGCTAATTTGTCAGTGGTTTTGTAAAAATATTTCCAAACGGTACTTTTGGGAGGCATCTTACTAATAATATTAACGTCAACTTATATAAAACCAGAACAAAACAAAAACTTAAATGGATTCACTCGTGTATATACTATTTGTAAAATAAAACCCCATGGAAGGTTCTGGACTGTCGGGAACATTCCAAGCGCTCTGATTGGTTCATTGGTTGTTAATTGCCATTTGTCTATTTGCTAAGGAATCATTCCCCCTTTTGTATTCGTCCTTTTCAGAATTCAGACTTACATTTACTGAGTGTGAAAATTATGCTACGTGGTAATTTTTTTTTTATTACGGTACTTTTTCATTAAAAAAAAAACATCGAGACAACGTAAAACATCGAGCACAAAACATCGATGTTATAAAAACATCGGCTTCAATAAATCGATGTTTAAAACATCGATGTTTTTATCAAAACATCGATATTTCGAAAACATCGACATCGATGTCGCATCACTATCTCCATCAACGCATTACGATGCAACGGACTCCGAACTAAAGTAACACTATTTTTATGAATTACGATAGTGACTGTTTTGTTTCTTCGAATTTCGGCTAATTACGATAATTCTATTTATACGATTTACGATTAATTACGATTTTTGCTAGGATTAACGACTCTAAATGGAAAAAATGAAATTAGCTGATATTCCCCGAATCAAAGCAAACTTGAAGTCTGCTTCTGTTAAATCTATAAAATGTTTGCATAATTTTGTTTATGAAACTGAAGGTGACCGATTAAACCGGAAACGGTTACGAGAATTTTCTGGCTTTGACTACCAGAAAAACGACGAACATTATGAGAAGAAATTAACTTTTGCTGTGAAAAACGTTAGGCTTGCTAATTTAATTACAATTTGCAATATTTTATGTATTGATTGTGACGGAAATGAAACTGTTCTCGCTACTCGAATTCTCGATAGCCTATTAGATATTGAAACGCTTAAAAATGATAATTTTGAATCTGATAGCGACGATGAACACGTGAACGAAGAAATTCGTAGCGAATTAACCCGTGTAGAACCATCAGTAGATAAATTTTCTAAATTTACTATTTCCTATCATGATATCGAAGACAGTTTGAGAAAGATAATTATTCCATCGAAAAGTGGATAACCGATTTTGAAGAAACGGCGAGTATTTGCGCATGGAATGATCTTCAAAAATTAATATTCGCGAAACGATCATTAACTGGATTAGCGAAACTCTTTATTCAAGGTGAATCTGGCTTAACTTCGTGGGCTAGGCTTAAATCAGCTCTTGAACAAGAATTTGCCTCGAAGTGCACAAGCGCCCAACTCCATAAAATGTTGACGAAACGTCATTTAAACAACGAAGAATCTCTGCAAGAATATTTTCTGGTCATGAAAGAACTAGCAAGCAGAGGTAACATCGAAACAGAATCCCTAATTCAATATGTTATAGATGGTATTCCCGATAAACCGTCTAACAAAGTAATTCTTTACGGTGCGAAAAATTTAAAAGAGTTTAAGGAAAAATTAGGTATTTTTGAAAAAATACGAAATCATACTACGATTCCATCTGAACCACAAACAACAAAAAAGAAAAACATTTCACCCCTCTTTCAGACGTGTCTCCCCGCTTTCAGCGTTGTAAAAACTGCGGCGATAAAAATCATAGTGTTTGTCCGTTTAAAGACCGCGGAAGAAAATGTTTTAATTGCAACCAATTTACGAATGACCACGTTTCTGCTAACTGTCCGGTGAAAAATAATAAAACCCCTGAAAGTCAAGCCATGAGTATCAGTCGCAGTGTTCCCGAAGAGAAAAATTCTCTTGTACAGATAAGCGTCAAGTTGAACGACAATGAGCTGACGGGTATTTTCGACAGTGGTTCCAGTTTGCATGTAATACGATCCGCTTGCTATGAAAGACTGTGTCTCCCAGCTGTTTCTCCCCCCGCCATAAATATAGTAGGACTAGGCTCTAAGAATGTGCTTACCAAGGGTTCTTTTATGCATAGCGTGGAAATCAACGGTCACTCCTTCGAATTGCTGTTTCATGTTGTCCCGGACGGATCTATACCTTTTGACCTTATTATTGGCACCCCTCTGTTAGATTTAACTGACGTTATTTTGAAAAAAGATTCCTTAATTATTCAGAAGCCCTCCAACACGAATAACTTTTTATTGTTGATGGAAAATTTACCCAACTTTGTTACTAACGAATTGGATTTAAACCACATTAACGATAAGCAAAGAAGAGACACTATTTTTAAACTTGTATCTAAATATACGCCAAAGAAAACGGAAACCGTAGATATTTCTATGAAGATAATTTTAAACGACGATATTCCCGTGTATCAAAGACCCCGACGTTTAGCAATTCCCGAGAAATCATTTGTTGATCAACAAATTAAAGAATGGTTAGAAGCCGGAATAATTAGACCTAGTTGCTCTGATTATGCAAGTCCGATTGTTCTGGTCAAGAAAAAAGACGGATCTACGCGACTATGTCTTGATTACCGAGCATTAAATAAGAAAACAATAAAGGATCGTTTCCCCTTACCGTTAATTGAAGACGTTCTGGATAAATTACAAGGTGCAAAAATATTCACAACGATTGATCTCCGAAATGGCTTTTTTCATGTCGATGTAGAAGAAAATAGTCGCAAACTTACTAGTTTTGTAACTCCTGATGGACAATATGAATTTTTGAAAACACCTTTTGGTCTCTCTAACAGTCCCAGTGTTTTTCAGAGATATATCTTCTACGTATTCCGAAACCTCATTAATGAAGGTATTGTTATATTGTATATGGATGATATAATTATTCCGTCAGTAGACGAAGAAGAAGGTATTCAACGATTACGTCAAGTTTTAGAAGTAGCCTCTCGATACGGATTAGAAATTAAATTGAAAAATGCCAGTTTTTAATGCAAAAAGTAGAATTCTTAGGTTACGTCATCGAAAACGGAACTGTTAAGCCATCTCCGTCAAAAACGGCTGCAGTGCAGAAATTTCCTCAGCCAACGACGATTAAGCAGGTCCAAAGCTTTCTAGGCCTCACGGGATATTTTCGAAAATTTATCCCTGGTTACTCTACTATCGCAAAGCCGTTGAGCGACTTGCTTAGAAAACCTGAGAAGTTTATTTTTGGTCCAAACCAACAAGAGGCATTTTTGCGATTAAAACAGTATCTGGCTACTGAACCCGTTTTGAGCATATTTACACAAGGCAGAAAACTCGAAGTGCATACTGACGCTAGCAAACATGGATACGGAGCTGTGTTATTGCAAGAAGATGAAAATGGAAGATATCACCCCATCCATTATATGAGCAAGAAGACGTCGCAAGCTGAAGAGAAGTATTGCTCGTACGAATTAGAAGTTCTCACGGTCATTGAATCATTGAAAAAATTTAGGAATTACTTGCTTGGTTCCAAATTTACAATTGTAACTGACTGTGCCGCTTTCCAGATGACAATGGGCAAGAAAGACCTTTCACCGAAAATTGCAAGATGGTCATTATTCCTGGGAGAATTTGACTATGAAGTTATCCATCGGTCAGGAGCACAGATGAAGCATGTAGATGCGCTAAGTCGCAACACTGTGCTAATTATTTCAAATACGGACGACGATATAACCGCCAAAATTAAAGCTGCCCAAAAACGAGACGAAAATATTGAAACGATTAAAACCTTGATAGAAAAGGGAAATGATGAAGAACATTTTGTCAAAAATGGAATTTTATATAAGTATAAAAATGGAAGAGAACTTTTAATGGTGCCTCAAGAAATGGAAAAAGAAATAATCAAACGAATTCATAATAAAAATCATTTTGCATCATCCAAGACCGAAGACGTTTTAAATCAAAATTATTACATACGTAATGCCAGAAAACAAATTGATAACGTCATTGCCAACTGCGTAGAATGTATCCTATGTAACAGAAAACGTGGCAAAGGAGAAGGTTTACTTAATCCTATCCCAAAAGAAAATTCACCGTTGAGCACGTATCACATTGACTTTATAGGTCCTATGCCTTCTACGAACAAGAATTATCAACATATTTTCACTGTTGTCGATGCCTTTACGAAATTTGTATGGTTATACCCAGTAAAATCGACATCGTCACGCGACGCAATAGAAAAGTTAAAGCTATAACAAACTACCTTTGGAAATCCTTCACGAATTATCAGTGACAGAGGAAGCGCATTTACTTCGAATGATTTTGAGACCTATTGCGTAGAAGAAGAAATAGAGAATATTAAAATTACAGCAGGAATTCCAAGTGGTAACGGTCAAGTTGAAAGGATGCATGAAACTTTAATTCCTATACTCTCTAAACTTTCAATTTCTGATCCAACGAAATGGTACAAATACGTGTCCATGGTTCAACGGATAATGAACAGTACCGCTTCTCGAAGTACTAAATTCACACCATTCGAACTGTTGACAGGCGTGAAACTAAAAGGCATAACAGACATACGAGTGAAAGAAGTCTTAGAAGAAGAGTACCTTAACGCGATGATGAAAGAGAGAGATAAAATGAAGGAAGAAGCAAGGCAAAATATTCTTAAAATTCAAGAAGAAAATCGGAAATCCTATAATAAGAAGAGGAAAAGATCGTACAAGTACAAAGTAGGAGAACTGTGTGCAATCAAGAGCACGCAGTACGGAACTGGAATGAAGTTACGACCGAAATTCCTAGGTCCCTACCAAGTGACCAGTGTCAAGCCCCATGACCGGTACGATGTCGTCAAAGTCGGACAACACGAAGGTCCCAACGTCACGTCCTCCGCTGCCGACTACATGAAACCGTGGCATCCCCGCTATCCCGATTCAGACGACTGACGAGTTATCCCGCCATCCGATGTCACCACAAAAGCACCCCCTGCATGGTCCCGTGTACTTGATGTCAGCACCACCGCATCCCCTGCATGGTCCCGTGTATTGTAAGTGTGTTCCATTTTATTTCTTTTTCAGAGACTGTCAGTGCCTATTGCTTAATGTCATCCGAGGCCGCATGACAGCTAGGATGGCCGATTTGTAGAAAGCAGAACTGAACTCTTAACTATGAACTTTAAACTTCATGAAATGTTATTTGTAAACGCATATTATGTCTGGCGCAAGAGGGCGCCGCTAGCACGAACATTATCACGACCCCTCTACTCTGTTTGGGGAGAACATTAAGACTCCCGCTTTGGATTCCGTCGTGGACGGACAACGTTTTTCTTTCAATTCTTTCTAAATAAATGTAATTGTTTTTGTTATTTACGATGGTTTCTAGTTAGTTTATGTTGTGGATGTTTTACTCCAACCCCGCGCCCACACACATATATATATATATATATGAAATAAGAAAATATCCATTTCATATAAGCCTGCACGGAGGACTCTTCCGCTTCTTCTAACTTAGCAGCATGATTTAAAGTCACGGATAAATATCTTCTCCTTTTGTAAGTCATGGCCGAGATGCAAGTCCACGGCACTTCTTGAAAAATTTTGGCCGCAATGAAAGGCCACGCTCTTTGCTAACTATGTGTTGTCCTGCAATCACGCGTTTTTCGCTTTTCACTCTCCTGGCAAAGTCCGATGACCACTTCTGCTAATCTGTCTTCATGATAAATAAAAGTTTGTAAGATTACGATTCTGCATTCTCTTTGTTCTCCCTGGATCTCTCCGTATTATATCTGGATCAACGACTGCATCTCCCTTGTTTGTGAATGATTACTCAGCTTGTTCCTGTGCTTCATTCTTCATTCATTATGTGAAAATTATCACCCACACTCACACATATATAAATACTCTGTAAATTGTGCAATTGACATTGAAATTTTTTAATATACTTCCTATTAATTTAAAGTTATTTCATATCACAAGTTTTGATGGTTATCAAAGATGTAGCAGTAAGAATTTTTATTTGTTTTTCTTGGTAATGCCATTTTTTATTAATATATTATTCAACATACTTGAGAAATATATTAATATTTTACTATGTAAACGTACGATTATATTTTAAATACGCATAAAAGTTCACCAAGGTGAAACAAACTTAACATAAACCAGGTATTTTTTCTGAATTCTGAGAAAACATGCTGAAGACAGAAATTTGTAAAGTGACCGATTTTGACAATGTATAAAACGGCACTCGTCTTCGGCTTCCTTCTATGTTGCTTAAATTTTGTTTATGAAGAGCATTTTAAACATTTACGGCAACTATATATTTGTAGAAGCATTAAATTCCTTTTTCCATTATCAGAATAGTTGATGTTCTATTAATTACTACTGCAAGTATTAAGGTTAAAAAAGTTTTAATCGACTATGCTGTTACCTGTAAATGTTTCTGAATTGAACCGCTAAAAGAGGCAACCAGTGTCTTGGGAAAATATTTTCAAATTCACAAATGATAAATGGGCAACTTTATATAAAAATTGTGTATAAATGCAAATGTTGAAAATAAACCGTAGTTGCTAAAAACTAGAAATTTTCGTATAAAGTAATCCTTCGTTTAGGTAAAAGAAATTCGGGGTTTTGCTGGGTAGAATTATCTAAATTCAGTAAAATCCCTCCTAACGGACACCATTTTTATAGGGACTCCCTCTCTTTTAAGAAATCATAAAATATCTTTGGCAGAAAAGCATCAGCATTAATTTATTTAGACATCCGCTTGCGAAAACTTCGAGATATGGTAGCTGTAACTATTTTCACAGTTCACAACGTTGGAATAGAATCCCTGAACAGACACTATTTGAACTTGGCAGATAGATATCAATGGAATTTCACCCCCCCCCCCTTTAAAAAAATTGCTCCTTCGCTAACAATAAAAACTACCCGTTGTGTTTAAACTTTTCGTGTTCTTTTCATTTCTCTGAAGATAAAATTAAAGTAAATTAAATGTTCAGTCAATTGAGTAACTTGTCTTACTTTAAAATTCAATAAAACCACATTAGCGTATCTTGATAATTATAAACATGTTTATTCGATTTTGTATAGTTATACTTAGATTTAATCATAAAAAAAATCGGCGTATAATATTGGAAGAATTTTATCACGCCTCTTCTTTTACGATCACCCTCTAGTTTGTTCATAATGGGGGGGGGGGGGGTAAATGGTGTACACAAATGAGGGATTTTATTACATATAGCAAATTATTCCCCGGTAAATGTATTCCTAAGGTGATAAGGCGCTTAGTGTTGCGGAATGACAAATATTCAAATGAAATGGCTTAATGTGAAAGAAGTTAGAATTCGAGAGATATTATAAAAAAATAGGAAAAATCCACTCTTAATAGGGGTAATGTATTTAACTATGTTAATAAAACATTTTTTATAAAAAGAGCTCTTTCAGAAGTGCCCACTGAATCTAGGGGAAAGAAATACTCCAATTTTCATTGTCTGTAAGAATTTGTGAGGTATATAGAAAATGAGATCGTCTTATATCGCCGAATGGTTCATTTGGTTGAACAATAGCCTACAGCAGGGGTCCCCAACCCTATGGCCATGGGCACCATGGCGCCCGCCGATCGTTTTACGTGTGCTCGCCGCTGTGCGACCACGAGAAAAACATTTCAGTTTTTAATAAAATGCTATGTAAAAGTTTTCTCATTTTTAATGATTAACCACACAAAAGTAGAAATGGCGTCCAACACAGATAAAAGCACAGAGCGTAATGCGACCGATCTCTTTCCCCCCCTCGCGCCAAATCTTCGCCAACCTAATTTACCATACCTAAAATGAAATGAACCGGTCCGTTTCTATGGTTGCCTTCACAACACAGACATTTGTCCGGAGTTCATCTCGTGAGAGCCAGTAGTGTAGTTGTGCTGTGAGATAAACAGTCATTCGACGTATCTACTTCACTATTTATTCATAAATATATGCTCATATTTTTTGTATACTGTGTTATTTTTCCTCCTTCGTTGTTTTTTAATACTTCCTTATTTTTACCCCAAAATGAGTGGATCAAGTAAACGACAACAGACATATAATTTTAATACTGAATGGGAGGATTCATATTGCTTCGTCTATTTATAAGATAAATGTATTTATCTGTTGTGTGGAAATAGAATCGCGGTGCCGAAAAAACATAATATTGAATGTCATTCCCTGACAATTCATGCTACTTTTAATACGAACTATCTACTTAAATCTGAAATAAGAAAGAAGAAAATAGATCTGCTAAAATCAAATCTGTCCCCTCAACAGTCAGTTTTCACTAGGCCACTAACGCTTCTTTAAAAATTTCTCACATACTCACAAAAAAGAAAGCGTCTTTCCAGGATGGTGAGTTTTTAAAAGAAGCATTTCTTACTGGCGCCGATTGCTTGTTTGAGGGATTTTCCAACAAACGTGAGATCATGTCAGCAATACAAGACTTACAGTTGTCAGATGATACCGTTACAAGAAGAATACAAGCTATTTCAAAGAACATGCAAATTCAGTTAAAGAGTGACTTGGAAATATGTGAGTGGTTCTCACTACAATTCAACGAGTCTACAGACTTATCAGACACAGCACAGTTAGCAGTTATGGTGAGAAAGGTATTTAGTGACTTTGCTGTAAAAGAAGATCTACTAAAAAATATTACCCATGAAAGGATGAACAACAGGTGAGGATATCTATAAAATATTTATAACATATGCAAAGTCGATAGATATGCCTCTCCAGAAGCTGTCTGCGATAACCACTGAGGAGGCACTAGCAATGGTTAGTAATGTCAATGGATTTATTGCCCTGTGCATAAAAGATGAATCACTTACAAACTTTATGTCGTATCCCTGTATTATCCACCAGGAAGTTTTATGTGGTCGAATACTACCCTCCGGACACGCCATGAAAATAATTACAAAAATAGTCAACTTAATTCATGCAGATTCTTTGCAACACCGCCTTTTTAAGGCCCTATTAGAAAATCCTGAAGGTCCTGATCTCATTCTTCATACTGAAGTACGTTGGCTTAGTAAAGGCAATGTTCTTGCTAGATTTGTAGATTTAATTGAAGAAATAAAAAATTATCTCAGTGCCAAAAATCAAATTTTATTTGAACAAACAGACCCTCATTGGCTAGCGAATTTGGCTTTTTTAACAGATATAATGGAAAAACTGAATTATTTAAACTTAGAGCTGCAGGGAAAGGACAAACATATAGCTACAATGATAGGGTCTATAAACTCACTTAAAGCTAAAATGGCTTTGTGGCCATCACATTTGAAGATGAAGTCCCCTCTGTGCCGGACGATGGCCGAATAGCTAGGGCGCTGGCATTCGGTACCGGAGTCTGTGGGTTCGAGTCCCACTCTTGGCATGGATGTTTGTAGCCGTTCGGAATCGGCTTTAAGCTGTAGGTCCCGGTCTAATTAGCCCTCGTGTAGCAAAAAATGACCGTAGCGCTCCAAACCAAACCAAACCCCTGTGCATTTTCCAAATATGAAAAAAATGATAGGCGACGGGGAAATTGACTTATCAAAATTTGTTATCAACCTTCAATTACTTCAAGACAGTTTCAAAAGCGCTTTCAACAGTTTAATATCATCGAGCCAATGGTCACCTTTTTTGTTAATCCTTTTACATACCAAGTAAATGTAACCGAACTAGCTACATACAGTGGCTCCCAAAAGTGTTCGTACACTTACAATTTTCAATGAAATAGGGGTCTATCCATTGATTAAAATGAATATTTCAGAATGGGTATTTAATAATAAGATCTATAATCTATTCTTAACAAAACTACATGAAATATTTTGAAAACATAGTAAAACTTTATTTTTAAGAAACCAATAATCCAAAAGTAACAAAAACTTTATCTCACAAAAGTCATCGTACACTTGTAAAAAGTCTCTACATATAGTAAATATTCGAATTTTTCGTTAAATTAATATTTAGTAGGATATCCTTTAGCATCCACAACAGCTTTTAAACGTCTGGGAATAGATTGCTTTAGTTCTTTTGTAATTTTTGCATCAATGTTCATCCATTCTTCCATCATAGTTGTTTTTAGTTCGCTTTTCGTGTGAATGTCATGTTTTCGTACTCGAACCTCCAGTTCTCTCCAAATATGTTCTATTGGGTTTAAATCTAGCGATTGAGGTGGTGTTTTCAAAACTTGTGAACAATTATAGAGACACCAGAGGCGAACGTTGAGAGCAGTGTGCTTAGGATCGTTATCTTGATAAAATACAAAGTTGTTTCCAATACCCAAATTTTGAGCTGATAATTTTAAATTGTCTCTTAAAATATTTATAAAAACAGCATGATTCATTATGCCATCAATAAATACCAAATTTCCTAGTCCTGATGCTGACATTCACCCCCACACAAGGATACCTCCACCGGCATGCTTAATTGTTCCAACTAAGTTCTTCGGATTAAGTTCCTCATTTTTTTCTTCTCCATACAACTATACGCCCATCAACACCAAAAATGTTCATCGACAAATAAGACATTATTCCAATAGGTTTGGGGCTTATTTATCATTGATAGTGCGAAGGGAAGCCTAAACTTTCTGTTTTTCTCACTCAAAAAAAAATTTCTATAGGCTGAACGCCCATGTAATCCAGCTGTTCTGAGAACTCGTCAAAAAATTTCAGGTGAAATTGAAGTAGAAAATGTTTCATTGAATTCTGCAGAAACTTTTACAGCACTCAAACGTGAATTTTTCACAAATTTTCTAATTATAAATCTCTGATCACGTTTTGTTAACTTTGCCGGACGGCCTTTTCTTACCTTGTTTTCGATCCGATTTTCTTCTTTAAAGCGTTTTTTCACATACTGCACAGTAGAATGGGATAAATTAAGTAATTTAGCAATATTCCAAACTGATTTACCACTACTATGATGAAAAATAATCAATTTTCGAATGCTGTTTGTTGTTTCATTACGACTACGAGCCATTTTTAAATAATAAATAGAATATTACGGAGTAGGCAAGCAAAAATTAAAGCCAAACGATATTTTAAATGCCACCACAATTCAAAAATAAAAATAAAGTGCCAGACGATAATTTTAATTATGAATTTATCCGAAAATATTTCAGTGTACGATGACTTTTGTAAGATAAAGTTTTTGTTACTTTTTGATTACTGGTTTCTTAAAAATAAAGTTTTACTATGTTTTCAAAATATTTCATGTAGTTTTGTTAAGAATAGATTATAGATCTTATTATTAAATACCCATTCTGAAATATTCATTTTAATTAATGGATAGACCCCTATTTCATTGAAATTCGTAAGTGTACGAACACTTTTGGGAGCCACTGTATATTTCAGAGCTTGTTCAAGTAAGAACAGAAGAACTGGAGATAGAAATTTTGGATTTTCAGAACGAAATTGTCCTAAAATCCATTGTATCAGATGAGAATTTCTAGAATATAGTTAACAAAAACAAAATTCCATTCTTGAAAAGAGCAGCATATACAATAAAATCGCTTTTCGGTTCCACGTACTTGTAAGAATTATTGTTTTTGACAATGAATATCATAAAATCAAAGTACAGATCACGACTTACAGATGAACACCTGAACGATTGCTTACGCGCGCGCGCGCGAGCAGAAATATCATCATTCTCTCCTACTTACGAAGCAACGGCCAATGAAATGCAATGTCAAAAATCTCATTGACTTTGATATTTATATTTTTTATAAAGAATTTTTATACTTTATAGATTTTGTATGCATTATTTAGTAATAATTTATTTTACACAAGAATATTAACAATAATTTTTATATGTTAAATTATATTTTTGCAATTAAATGTTTTTTGTACATTATGTGTATGTATTTAGCATTAATGTGATCAGCATATTGTATGTGATCAGCATTGTCGAACAAATAACAAATAAATAAATATAAATAAATATAATTAGGTCAACATTCTGTGTCACTCGTCTCAGAATGAAAGCAGGAAATTTGTGACAAATGGTACTTAAAGACTTCCTCACACCTCTGTGATAGTTTAGTCGGTAGATTGACCTCAAAAATTAGAGACCTGGGTTCAGTTCTCGGCACTGGCAGATGATCGTAAAGAACTAATGCTCGTAAAGAAATATTCGCTATTTCGATATCATCAGTGCATGAAAATCATGACAGTGATAGATGGAACTATTGTGATAAACGCATTGAACAAGAAGACTCTGGTTTAGGTCCCGAGCCAGCCAATAACCTTATACAAATGCGATAAAATGAGAATGAAAGGGATGTAAAATCTTAAAGTAAGACAATAATATACGTTTAGCCGTCATGGACTCTCTCACCGAATTATTGCAACTAGCGGAAGAAAGTGAGTTTTACGTACGGAAGATCGTAACAAGACTCGGTGTTACAATAGGTAAGTATGCCAGTCCAACGTCCTGAGCTGATCAGTTATTTTTAAAAAGTGTGATAAAGTGGAGGGGAATGGAGTTTGTGTAGTTATTAAAAATAACTGGGAAATGTATATAATTGTAATTTAAGCAAATCTTTTCGATTTTAATGACCTTATGATGCTTATCTGGGAAAATCATGAAACGGCTGAGTGGTATGATGGTCTGAACATCTGACCAGAATCAAAAGGTTCCGAGTTTATTTCCGGTACAGACAGCAGAATTTTAAGCTCAAAATTTTTTATAAGATTTAGGATAGGATTAAAGGCAAGCGCGTCTATTAAAAGGTTATTTGCAGAGCTAGAATGTCTCCTTCTTCGCCTTTTTTACTGCAGTTGAATTCTCATACCCTCTATCGGCGCGCTGACAGTTTGTATGAGCCAGAAATAGCAGTTTGCTATTTCTGACAGTTTTCATGAGTCAGAAATAGCAAACTGCTTTTTATATTCTTTTCATACTTACTCTATCGCAATCGCGTCCCACAAGCTCATCTAATTTTGACGAGCTGCAATTGAGAATAAGGAAGTAGAGATATTGATGTGGACAAAACTCATTACATTTGAGAAAATCCTGGCATTGGTAAACAAAGTTTACGCGAAGCAAAACTATTAGTCTTTGAGATAAAGAGGGAAATAAAAATTTTCCGTTTTTTCCTTGCTAGAATTAATGAAAATTTTGTTCAGCTGAATAACATATGGTAAAATTTATAAGGCATTGTTTTTAATTTCAACTTTCCGGGGATTTTGAAAATTACGTAAAACTGAGAAACTTATAAACGACGTTCTTCTTTATTTGTAGGTATGTGCGGGCTGGTTTATACACTTCCTAAACAAGAAGTAATTTAATTTCATTGTTAAGAAATAAGAAGCTTATTATATGTGATTGAGCACTCTATCTTCTAATAAAGTTATTGATTAATCTTCATAGAAAAAATAAATTTCTTTATTCTTTTAATTGTCAATTCTTTTCCATGCTGTAAATATAACTGAGCTTGAGTCTTAAATATCTCTCTGAAAACAACAGAAGTTTCTTGCTTTTTCGACATCATTCTCGATATCACATTTTTAAGTGTTATGAACTATAATGACCCAAACATCTCAGACTTTTATTCACGCCCATAGTTAAACCTCCCATTGAATTGATTGTGTCTGATTTCTGTCAACAACTCTATTGTTGTTTTTAGATAAGTGAAAATTTCTCTTCGTATTCATATTTCTAATCAGTGCCTTCTTCACTTCTTATCACTTACTGCTACTCTATTCTTTTATCCTCTTTCAAACTTAATTGTGTTTTGTGAGGGGCGTACATTTTATTCGATATGGTGGATTGTGCAAATGTTTGTTCTTTTATTTTTAAAATGGGAACGCATTTTTGTATCAATCAAAAGAAAATGCCATATGCTCCGTTAGACTAAAGCTTCACCTAATTTCATTAAACGTTTCATTTAGAACTCCTATTTATTTCTGCCTGTGTATACGTGATATGTCTATTTGTTTCTTGATACTCCTTGATTTGTGAAACCGTGGATTTGATGAAATTATTTATTGCTTATAAAGGTTCCGATGTCAATCAGTGTGCACTCAAATATTCTGTTGAACGGCTACTGCTATTTCTTTGAGGCCAGTGATAATACAGAAAAGTTTGACTTCAACTCCATCAACTATCCTCTTCATGAAGGTTTTAGCACGTATCGCTTTTCTAGCTTTGCAACACTGCCATACTATTCGGATAACGCAAGGATAACTTACGAAAGTAAGTATGCATCTTTAGACTGGCAGAATGAAGCACCTGTTGAAAACATTGATAAACACTTTTCGAACCTAAGGAAAAATTCAAATGCGCTAGAAAAAAAATATATGAACGCCTGTGGTGGAGATAACCAAGGTAAAAATATTTCAGATAATGGACATAAACCTATGATTTGGAGACCTTTTTCCCCAACACCTGCCCCTCAAGAGGATAAAGCAATGGAAACCACTGCTCTCAAGCGAACTACTCGGACTAGCAATAGGAATATATTTTATAGTATAAAACCATCTGATGTGAAAATTGGTCCATCCAAATCCTCAGTATTCAAAGCAGTTAAAAAGAACACTTTTGCCTGTACTCAGTGTCCTTCCCGCTATATGAGCAACAGACAACTCAATAGTCATATGAGAGTTCACACAGGTAAGGCAATTACTTTCTGTTTCAGTTCTAAAGTGTAAAAATAAAAACTTAAAAGGTGGATTTCCATCCTTAGTCATAAGCTAAAACTCACATCCAGACGTACCATACCTACAGAATTTAAAAGGGGTTATATTCTGAACAATGCTATGGAAAGTAAAAGGTAATTTTAATGAATAATTAATTCAATTTTAAGATAACATGTTTATAATTTTCGGTATAGTTCAAACTATTTTAAAAATTAGAAATGGAAGGGGATTTTAATTTCACATGATTAGACGTCATCTTGTTCCAACCACGAGAGATTAAAAAATATTATAATTTGGGATGTAAAGAATTATGCAATATTTTTATTAAATGGATTATACTAAGGATTTAAGTCCCATGAAATGAAGCATTTTAATGAAAGATAAACGATATTTTATAAGGTAATGTAATTTTAATCTTCCGTATGCTGCAAAGCATTTAACAGAAAGCGAATGAAATGTAATTATATATGAATTCTAGACATCATATTTAAATCTCCGGTACAGATGGATTAAATTACTTTATTGAGAGCTTGAAATATTAATAAAATTTTCATATTCACACTGAGACATCTATGAATGTGCTTATAATTCTATCAGTTTAATTGAACGTAATAAGTAATCCCAAACATTTAGAAGAAAGTTGATTCTACTTATCAATTAAAAAAATCATTTGAAATACTTAATCATAATAACCGGGGTATAAAAGGATTTCTTTCAGCTGCGAGTTAACGATCAAATTTAATTTTAAATGTAATCTTCTATAACCCGACATGCGATATATATTCGTGAAATAATTGTTTAGTATTACTAAGATATTTATTTTCAAAAGTTAAAAAATATATAAATGAATAAATAAACAAAACATTGTAGTTCCACATACTATAATGAAAGAAAGTTGTTTTTCTGTTTGAATTAATGTTATTCAAGTTTCTGTAGCATGTAAAATAGCATCATCAATCACATTGGAACACATTGGAATCATTTCCTGATATCCTTCTTTTATTGCTCATGTGTAAACATAAGTTGTGCAGCTAGGAAACGATTTTATGATTTAATTTACTTAATCATTACGTAAAACATATATTTTGAAAAGTAGATAACGCATGTAGTTTCAAATATAATTATAAAAAGATATAACTTTGTTTGAGTGTGATTTCAAATGCAATTCGTATTTGTTTCAACCGCGAAATTGAAATCTTCTCCTTAATTCGATGACGATTTTTATGTTAGCATAAACCTTTAATGAAGAGCTATTTTTTCAAAAAGTGAGAGAAGGGTAAGGGTCTATATTTTTTGACAACTCTTAAAGAATAAAAGTAAGAAAATATTTTCAGCTCTGCAGCAGTTTTAATATGAATGACAAAATAATGGCGTCTTTCAAACAATTTAATTTTTTAAGACAATATTTACCACCAAAAGTTTCAAAGCAAATTATAAAATAAAATTTTTATTCCTTATTAATATTCCTCAACGTGATATATGTATACATGCATATACGTATATTTATTTCCCTATACATCAAGATTACGATTCATCCTGGAAATATATAGTGACCAAATTTCATTCAACACCATCATAAAAATCATTAAAAGAAATAGTCTATTAGTAATTATTAATAAAAAGTACATTAATTTTTAAACAAGTGTGATGTTTTATAGATATTTATTCATATTAATCGAAATACTGTTATTTATTTTTGCATGTTAACATATAACTTTTTACCTGACTCACAACTGCATCGCCTATTAGCAACTCCTAGTCTTTTAAACCTTTTATAATTATAGATACAAAAATTATTACATAAATATTTGCATGTTAGAAGATGTATACGCAAAAGAAGAGTAAAGTATCTGAAAAATAAAAAATGAAATGTGATTTAAGCATACTTTTCTGTTTTGTTAAATATTACCCTACATTTTTAAGTCACGTGAATTTACAAAAAGATTACAATGTTCGACACGAATAGACTCCATACATCGTTGTGACCCAATTCCGGTTTAGAGATGTATTTGAATTGAAAAACTAGCCAATCTAATTTTTGCGGGCTAAAACCAAAACGCAGTTATCATCCTTTTAAATATAATTTAAATAATCCTAAATTCCTCAAAATGTTTAATGCCTATCGCAGTAGTAAATTATTATTTTTTGTAACTTTTACTAAATTTCATATCAGTGACATCAATTTTATAATAGCCATTTTCCTTTAAAAACTCAATTTAATTTCAACCAGCATTTAAATATTACTTCAGGGGGAACACATATCCTAAAAATTGCATTGTAATGAAAAGCTCTTCCTGTTCTAGCATCAGAACGTGATAAATATCTCACGATTTTATACAATTTATCATACATTTGCAACATAATGATCCGGCTCCAGAATCGAACTCATAATCTGCTGTTTCCTGACAATCTCACTTCCTGCATTTACTGGACCCCATACAAGTAGCCAAAATAAAATTAAAACGACCGCTTTCTCACGCATTATCACACATCAATTTTTGTCTTTTCTCATAGTAAGACTAGCCTCGGAATCGAACATAGAATAGCCTCTTTCCGGACGACGTGCTGGCCATTACATCCGTAAACCATGTTATGATCCTTACTGATATGTTATGATCCTTGCTGATATCATGTTATAATCCTTGCTGATATATCTCAGATTCTCCCCCACCTCGAGAGAGACCGTGAGAAGGGGAAACCCTGACCCTAAGTCGAAATCTCTTAAATTTCTCGTGAGCCACTCTAACTACAACCAATGTGCCTCAGATCATTTTGCTTACATAGTTCAGTTAACACACAACTAATAAGTCTAAAGTTCATAGAGAATCCAACAGCATTACTCGTATTGACATTTTTTAAACCAATCATAGACCTTAACAATTTCGTGGCTAATCGTTTTGGGGTTTGTAATTGGTTAAATATATTTCAATACGAGTAACGCTGACAGATTCTATGTGAACAGGCCCTAACAACCGGGACTTCTTACTTTCTGTTTATACGTGCTGATTACTATACTATTCAGTTATGCCATGATCTGCCTTTAAGAACCTCCCTTTGTTTCCTCCCCGGGGAGGAGCCAGGTGACTTTAACATCAACTTGAAATCATTTTTTAGTGTGTTCTAATGTTGACGACGATAAATATGTCCCACATTCTCGCTCACACATTTTCTTCTTTTTTCAAAATAACAATCGACTCATAATCCCGATTGACTCATAAATCCAATTCAGACCTCCTGCTCTTCGAGCAGACCTGTTGTTGCTTATGCCCCTTGACCGACATGTAACATCAGGTCAAGTCCCCAAGGCTATGGGCGATGAAGGTGCATCTCCGGTTTTTAATGACACCGCAAGGGTCGGAGTCCGACTTGGCTAAATGACCGGCCCCGTAATTTTGAACCGAGTCAAATGACGAGACCGGAACATTTGACCCCGCACCTCCAGAGGTAAATTTGAGAACACGGAGGACATTGTAGCCACGCCCTATTTTACGTGTCCCGGCCACCATTAGTGAACACGGCGGTAGATTTGCAGTGACGAGCATCGAACCAGGGACGTTCAGATCACTGGCCCGCTTCTCTTGCCAACCGGGCTACCGCGCCCTGAGCAGACCTGCTCTGACAATATGCAGTCCCTCAAATAATTTAACCAACAACTGAACGTTATCAGAATTGTTAGCTTTTGCCAAATAATTTTTTTTCCAACCTATTTTAAATCTTCAACAGAAAACGTCTGTTTGGTAAACGTCCAGTGAATATAGAAACATAAATCACGACAATTTTTAGCCCCCCGAAAATCGAAGCTGAATTTAAAGATTTTGACGTTTTTTACCAACTTTGAAAAAAAAATTGCTCGGTGAAAATAAACTTTTATAAAATTCTAATTTATGATCTTACTTACTTTGTGTAGGTTTAAATGTTTAATCACTATTTCACAATTACAAAATTGTATTCTGGCATCATCATCTTATTCATATTTTCTGCAGTTATTTATATTTTCTAAAATATATAGTTACTTTTTGCTGGAATAATCTTTCAAGTAAGATTACACACGGCAACAAAGGTTTTGGTGCCGGGATATTTGGAGCTCATTTCATATGAATTTGATGCCCTGAATTTAAATATGGCGTTAGTTTTTGCCTAGGAGCTCAAATTTCTAAGATATAACATTTTAGTGAAATATACGTTACACTATTTTAAGTTAAATCCATGGATCAAATTAAAAAACTAAACACGGAATTTTTTATTATTATTATATTTTTAAAAAATGTTACAGGAACATAAAAATCATAGAGAATATTGCAGTAGTACTTATCTAAATTCAAAGAACAAGAAAGAGGAAAAAGTCATCGATGAAACCAACTTGTCACTGAATACTTCGGAAGCTTCTTTTCCATGACATTCTTGAATGTATTTTGGAACAGTCCCTTTTTAAACTCCAACAGTAATCTACCATCATGTGGGTATCCATCTTCCTTGGTAGCGGTCCTCTATAGTTTCAATATCCTGGTAAAATCTTTCACCTTGTTACTCACTTGTGTGACCTATATTTTCAGGAAAACGGTCTAAGTGGATGTGTAAATAGTTCACCTTAAAGCTGATGTTACATCCAAGGGATATGGAACTGTTTAGCATCTCGTTTACCAGTTCAAAATAGTTTTTAGCTTTGCGTTTACCCACAAAATTTCCGACAGCTGCAAAAAATGAAGTCCAGGCTTTTCGCTCAGCCTCATTCATGGAACTTACGAAGGCATGATCCTTAATGAGTTATCTTATTTGTGAGCCATCAAATATTCTTGCTTTAATTTTTTCCGTACTCAACTTAGGCATTTTTCCCTATATATGCAAAGCATATATAGGGGGGGGGGAATATGTAGGGAAAAAGGTCTAAATTTATAATTTAGGCATTTTCCCCGTTCCTTTAAATACGTGAGAAAAAATGACAAATTTTACTCGAGAAGAGGAGGGGTTTACTTTGAAGACAAAAAATTTTTCCATGCCGTTACCAAGTAAATTTCAAATTTAGCCTTTAAATTATGAACAAATTTTAGAAAGAATATCTGAAAAAGGGAATTAAACATCACTGCACTTTCAGAAAATTGAACTTTGTAAATTGAAATCATTGTATATTAAGAAATGTTACACTAATGTTATGCATGTGTATTGAATCGGTTTTATTTAATGGCTAGAAGTTTTCATAGAACAGTTAGTTGTTTTATCTAACATTTCTTGAGTTGTGGTTGAAGAGTTGAAAGTTGTGAGCCTTTGAGGACTTGCTAATATGGCAACAGGGTTGTAATGGTTTGAATAAGTAAGCGATAAATATTACAATTAGTTTTTTTAATAACTGTGAAAACTGATAAAAAAGACTAATTACCATATTTAAAGATATTAAAAATTTCAATCTTAAAAATTAAAAACTACGTGTATTTCAGCTTAGAAATAGGATCAAAAGCCCAAGAGGGGGACCCTTAATTATTAAAAATGTAACAACTACGTGCATTTGAGTTTAATTTAGAATGGTTGTTCTATGAGGCGTAGGGATGAGAGGGCAAATGGGGACATATAATTAATACCTAAAAATATCCACAAAAAGGCCTCAAAGTTTATTCATCTCGAAATTGTAAGGACGCAAGTTAGAGACTACCTCTGGACGCTCGAAACCTTTACTACACTCCTGGATTGCTACAGAATACTATGTTCTTTAGAATTAAGATTTTAGATCTTAAAGTGAAATGAAAAACTAACTTTAGTATTGTTGTTAGAGTCGTAGATTTTTCTAAAACATAACTGTAAAAATAAGAACCCAAATAACCAAAATATTTATAAATAAAATGCATTTTTAAGATTTAATATAAGGGATAAAAGATGGTTATGGATTAAGAAAAGGTAAGTGAATCATGACAATGGAATTCTTTTTTGTCAAGGGATATTTTCTAATTTTAAGTGTCTGACACTCATAGTAGGGCATTTTTATCGATTATTTTCATTATTTCAATTATTTATATCATTGAAAAGGTTTGTGACGGTATCTCCCTTGAGTCTGGTTTATTAGATTTTGAATGTTCTGAGGAGAAGAATTTACACAATGAGATTCCTTCACACTTCCTGAATGATCTGGCCATCTGAAAGCTGATTTCAAAATCCAGAGGCACAAGATTCGAATCCCACTCCCGGCAGACGATCATTGCTGTTCAGATTAACATCTGGAAATAACAATGGGGTACCATTGAGAAGCACACATCAACTATTTGTGGAGGGAAAATCAACAGCACTTACGGAAAAATTATAATAAATAAATTGATAATTGAGGCTAAAATTCACCGTCATTAGGGCAAAAAGCCAACTACAACTTGTGAGTTAGCCACAAAAGATGGAGGGGGAGAATTTGAGGATTAAACATCACAATGCGACATTTCTTCGCATCACCGGGATGGTCTCTTGGTCAGCACGTTGACTCCAAAGTCCAGGGCTTTGAGGTTCGAATTCCTCCCTCGGTCTCCAGTCGTTACAAAGTCTTATTTGATTTAAATGCTTCTTTAAAAGCCCTTTTCTACGAATTTATGATTTGGAGTGTGTTTTGAGGTTGCTATTATATTTTCTTTTTTAAAGATTATTCTCTGATTGGCGTTGCATACAGTAATATTAGAAGGAGAGACTTGATGTGCAATGATTTGTTTCTGATGTCTTTTCTACTTAATAATGCTACATACAATTTCCTAAACATAAATTTATAGATCTAGATAAATGTGTATTAAATATATATATATATATATATATATATATATATATATTACAGTGGTACCTCGACTTACGAGTTTAATTCGTTCCATGACTTAGCTCGTAACTCGAAATACTAGTATCTCGAATCAATTTTCCCCATTGAAATGAATGGAAATGCCATTAATTTGTTCCGGGCTCCCCGAAAACACTGCAATTTTTCTGTTACATGTTTTTAAATAAGAAAAACGTGCTTATAAACGACGAGCATTGTATAAAAACGAAATACAATAGAATGTACTGTAGTAAATTTGCTTTATTAAGTGTAATGTACAACATTTACCTTGGAGATCAGACTTGAAGATGCTGATGGAAGAGGAGGAGAAAGGTTGAACTGAAAAATTAAATCTTATTCGTTGATTTTTAATCTTTTTGCTCCGCTTTCCTGACTTTCACTTTTATTACCAGCTACTCTCTTAAAATGAACGAGTGAGACTCGGGAGCTGGATGATTGTTGCATCGTTCACTGCGACTGTAATGTCCAGATTCTTTTTTCTGAGAATCCGAAGAACGTTTCCTCAGAATACAATCTCTCGGTTTAAGACTGGATAGTAGTCTCCGAGTAATATTATACAATTGTATAATAATTGTACATAAAGGTTGTAAATATTATATGCTTCTTGTGTTCTCATTTGATGAGCACGTAAATGGCATTCGCTGCTCAAGCTACCGGTGGGATATCTGAAGCTTGCTTGTAACCCGAATTTTAGCTCGTAACTCGAAGCAAAAAATCTATCGAGAGAATGCTCGTATATCGAAAAACTCGTAAGTCGAGACACTCGTAAGTCGAGGTACCACTGTATATATATATATATATATATATATATATATATATATATATATATATATATATATATATATATATACACGCACATACACATATTTCTATGCCGAAGGTGAAAGGCACCAAGTCTATTTTTTAAAAGTAGACTGTTTAACTTTATTCTTTCATATTTTTGCATTAATTTCAGTAGTGCAAAGCTCTAACTTGAATATTTATATAGAAGAAGTCTTAACGGTTGAAAATGGCACCATGTCATAGCATTGTATCGAGGAAAAGAGCAAAACACGGACTTCATTGAGTATCCCCTGTCCAATTTAATAATTTTGACTTAGTGCCTTTTACCTCCAGTACACACACACACACACACACACACACTATATATATATATATATATATATATATATATATATATATATACATTGGAATATCGATCGATCTTAATCCGAATCATCGTTTTTCCGTATATGTCGTTTATTTCACCCAGTCCCGACGATCGTATTTCTTTGTTATGATCCCTCATTTATCGTTTAGTTCAGTCGGTCCCTTGAATAACGATAGATCGAGATTCCACTATATATATATATATATATATATATATATATATATATATATATATATATATATATATATATACGTATATTACTACACACTCAAAGTTTTAAAGATTCTTACGTACAACTCTCTGCCATACTCTTAAAATTGACATTCTTCCAGTTTTCCTTTGCTGCACAACTCATTTTCCAACTTCGATCACGTTTGCGCTGTATTTTAGCATAGAGCTACTAGAAGTCTCTGTGGTAATATGCTTCCCCGTGAATCATAATCTAAATGTATTTGGCCAGCATGTTGAAATCTCTTTGTCTGTGTGATGCCCATCAGGGCATCTTGGATTCTGGCCATTTTAAATTTGGCTTCCACGACTACTTTAAATGTTTCATTCCACTATCATCATGTATATTCGAACATGACGAAATTAGGAACTATTTTAGGTTCTAAATCGAGGGTCCAAACTTTCTTATCCCATTGAATACTTATATTCTATATCATCGTACGATAATCTCAGTGCTTTAAAAATTTTCCTCATCACAGGTATCTAGAATAGTTACGAGTTCTTGGCCTGGTTAGTCAGAAACAGTTCATTATCGTAAAAATATGGACTCTTCAGAAACAAATACACCAGAAAACAATAGATTCCTCCTACATTTCACCAAATGGATTATTCTTCATTTTCAGTGGTAACTAATTTATATCAATATTTATCAGAAAATATAATTTTCCATCGAGTTTAAATGTTCAACTTCAAATAGTAACACTACAGAAAGTAATAATTGCGTTGTTGTTAATGTAGTTGAAAATAGGAGGAATCTCAAATGGAAAGTGTGTGAAAGCATGGTCTCTTTGAACTGTTTTTTTAAGGGAATACGCGTTTAGGTTACGTAACTAAAATTAAAAGAAAAGAAATAGGTAATAGATCAACTCTGGTAGCAAACATCGAACTTCAAAAAAGTACCAGTGATAATATTTGCGTTGTTCTTTAATCTGTGTGAGAAAGAACCCAAATTAGGGATTTCACCTAAAAGCGGTGTTCCACATAGAAACAGAATACTTTGCTTCTGAAGGTTGTACACAAAAGGAAAGACATTGTAACTCTCATGATATACTAAAAACAAATTCAGGTAGTCCCATCTAACGAAACTACCGCGGGTTATTAACGTAGGATTACTTATCATTGCTTACCTCTTTTGTATGTATATATGTATGTATGTGTTATGTATATATGTATTTATATACATGTACGTATGTATATATATATACATATATGTGTGTCAAAATTTTGATGCATTTTGGCATTTTTCTGTTTAACTGTTTACTGCTTATCCAAGCGATACAGACTGGGTCTGGCGCCATGCCAAAATTATAACTCGCGAGGTACGGACGGACGGTTTTAGCGTCTGAAATTTTCCCTTTCGGAGGATCGTTATGGAGGAATATAATTCTACGTTAAAATGAAAATTGAAAAAGTATAGCTGATCCTATAAGAGTCGTATTTTACAAAAATAGGTAAATCAATTACAAGGGTCAGTCAATAAGATAGTTGCAAAGCTCCGTAAAAATCTCGGTAATAGAGACATTTCGTTGAAACTTTGTGGCAACACAGAGCATCAGGTGCTGTGGTAGGTGTAGTAGAAGCTTTGACATGGCAGTTTAAGTTCTCTTGCTAATCAGTCGTGAATATGTTTCGGCAGCTGCCAGTGGCGTCCAAATTTGAAGTCCGTGCATTAATCCGTTTCCAATGAATCAAGTCTCGTCACCGGTCTCGATTTAGTCCTAAAAACATTTCCTTCCTGTTGATAACGTTCCAAAAATGCTAGAGCACCTTCAAATCGTTGCACTTTGTATTGGTCAGTCAATAGACGAGACGTTATCGTCTACTGTGGCACGTCTGTTTTGAAGAATGAGTTCATTTAAGCGTGCAACGTTCTCATCTGTCGTTGAAATTGGAGAAACTTATCCTCGATATTTGTAAGTCCATTCTCGAATGAGAGATACCCCTTGGCGATAGCTTGGTGGAATGTTGCGTTATCACTGTACACTTCATGCAACTGCCAATAAATGTCAGTGCAGTCACAACCTTTTGCCCACAGGAAACGGATTAATGTACGCACTTCAAATTTGGACGCCACAGGCAGCTGCCGAAACCTATTCACGACTGATTAGCAAGAGAACTAAAACTGCCACGTCAAAGCTGCTACTACAGCTACCACAGCACCTGATGCTCTGCGTTGCCAAAAAGTTTCAACGAAATGTCTCTATTACCGAGATTTTTACGGAGGTTTGCAACTAACTTATTGACTGACCCTTATAGATGTAAGCGGGGAAAGATTGAAAGGAGTAAGAAACTCAGCAGATGAGCGAAATGTCACACCAAGAAGACAGAACTATCATAGATTGTTTTGAAGATGGAAGTACACTAAATATTTACGTAGCGAGCTATGAAACCCAAACTTAAACAAGCTAACGCAATCAATCGGTAATGAGAAACATACCTTCGTTGGAGGAGCCACTGTGATTTAGCTGAAGAGACTGTTGAAGATAACGGAGTTCGACACTGGGAAATTCTCTGTGCCATCCTTACTAGCTTTAATACAAATCTTGGATGACATTTCTTTTCATTATCGACTGGATCTACGGGAAACATCAGCCATGAGTAAATATTAGAGATCAACATATTAATAAATATTAGAGTAATTCCGTCACTTGAAAAAAGTAGAACAATTCTAGCGTCCTTACTGTGCTTACCAGCTACACCGTGTTAGTTTTTCTCTTATGATTGGTATTTTCAGTTTAAAAACTTCTTGCAGTCAAGAATACGGCAGTCTTTGCATTGAACCACAATCCTTAAATACATCATTTTAGAAAAGAAATTTTTGACGCCAGAAAATTCGAATTATTAAACTAAATTTAATTTTTGGCAAAAAAATCAATTTATTAATTAACAATTAATTTGTTCAATTTTTTAACCCAATGTTTTGCATATTTTTCAGAAAAAATAGTAAAACCACAAACGTATATCTTCAGAGAAATCATGTTTGCGAAAGTCAGGTCCAAAATTGTTGTTAGGATTGATGAAATGGGCAGATAAGTCAAAGAAGCCCATTTCCCATATAAAAGTCAAGGAATGACGTTGTAAGCACATGTAACAAGACTGTGATACCACTCCCTTTGGCATGTGGGTTTTATTATACGTCTATTATGTGAGCAAGAAAACAAATGTTGCTACTTGATTAATGTGAGAGCGATATGCCAAATAGATTCTTTAATTTATAATGACAGATATCGCTTATTAAATTATTTTATGATGGAATAATGTTGAGGCCCCGTCTCAGATGACCTTGCAAGTCCCACATGTTGAGTCGAGTAAATTTTTTCTAATGGTGTTTTTCCAATAACACATTAGAAAAGAAAGATGTTTCAATTTTGTTTTATCCGATAAAAATTGATTTTTAAATAAAGGGCACACAGTCATTAAATTTAAAAATTCTTTTTACTTGATACTTAAATAATATGAAGCAATGAATATTTTTCTAATAAAATATCCATAATTATGTTAAAACAAACTTTATAAAAGACATTTTTGAAAACTCGTTCTTTTGTTTCGCAGTTTGTATAAAAAAATCTACTTCCAGAGGCAAAATGAAAATTAAAAATATTTATTTGCTAGTGTGTAATTCTAAAAATGCAACTAGAAGAAAGTTCCCCATCGCTTCACAAAGGGTTTGGAAATAGGTGAGGTTCTTTATAATATTTTACATCAAATTAAGTAATTTAGCAATAAGAGAAATTTATTATCGGGAAAAATTGGCATTTAATGTATTTTTTCTCATCTTAGGATATAGGAACACACAAAAATTCTCTTTTGCTTAACGTTGGGTTTAAGGCTGCTGTGTACTACCCTACTGGATTCGCTCACCTCAATGTTAACCTATGCAGAAAATGTGTCTGCTATTTACAGCTACATAAATGCCGATAATCATATAAAAAGGGTATTTACAGATAGCCTAACTTTTTCTGCAGGCACCTTGCAAACCTTGCAAGAGGATTCATTTTATAAATTTCGTCCATCAAAGGAATTGATGAGCGTTTAAAACACACTATACCAGATTTTTTCCCTGAATAATCTAAATTCAAAAATATCATTTGCATTTTTTTTATAAACGAAAAATGTCCCAAAGTGTAAATTTTTTTTCTCTATTACGAGGTACACTTTTCTTTAAAAATCTTTGAATCAAAGTGGGCAATCTTTGAACAAATTTTCTCCTTAGGTTAACACTGAGGGGAGTGAATCCAATAAGGTTAGTACACAGCAGCCTTAAAGATCCGGAGGTGGCCCCTAAATTGAAATACTCGTATTCCGACCCCAGAAACTGCAGAAATTTCACTACAGGAAAGATCCCCAATAGGCGTTTTCAAAGATTTAACATATTTTATTCTTCCCTCTTATTCACGTAACTTTAGTAAAAATTTTCTAGTTTCAATAATGATATTCTAATTGTTATTATGACGTAACTCTTTCTGATTTTATGTGAGTGATATGTTTAAAAATGTTTCTTTTCTTTTTCAGGATCAAAGCCTTTCCGCTGCGAGTATCAAAACTGCTTTAAATCGTTTGCAAGAAATGAAGAACTGACTAGGCATAAAAGAATACATAGTGGTTTCAAACCCCATCAATGTCTAACTTGCAAAAAGAGGTTTGGACGTAAAGACCATTTGAGCAAACACCTGAAGACGCATCTGCAAACATCAGAGAAGAAAGTGTATCAGTGTTCCTTTCCAGGTTGTGGACATCGATACACAAGGTCTGATGCACTGACAAGACACAAAAGTACTGCACATGCGATCAAGAGTCAGAAGTGAATTAAAAAGGAGCACACAAAAAATCCCTCTCGCATCGCAAAAGTTAGTTGCAGAGCTCCTGAACCAATTAATAAATCTTCAAAAACATTTCCTCAGACTTTAAATTTAGAAAGTGAACTAATTAAATGAAAGAAAACGAGAGATCTGGCATATTGTTAATTTTAATTTGACCTTACTGCAACATTCTTGATCACATGAATAGCGAGTGATAATTTAATAAGATCTGTGTACATCAAATATTGAATAAAACATTGTCTGAAACCACAAGGGAACATTGTTGATGCTAACAAATTTTTCAGCCAAAAGAGCAACAAATCATACAGCTTTAAATATAAATAATCTTGAATTTCCTTTTATGTATTTATGAAAATTTTAACCTAAAATATTCACTAGTAAATCAATATAATTAATCATTTATGTTTAATAATTTCTATTTCATGAAAATAATGGGGGAAATACGCAAGTTAAAATAAGTTGTTACATGAGCAATTAAATAAATTTTTTCCACGGTAATAGTCCCTTCTGCCTAACTACTAGTAGATAAAATTCGACAATCCCAAATTAGTCGACATTCAGTGGTGGATTAAATACTTTCAAGTCGAAAACTCATGAGCCGGAATTTGTCCTAAAAGGATCATGCGTCAAAGGAGCAATGGTTCTCAACCTGGGGCACGTGCTTACCTGGGGAGGCGAAAGTAATATTCAGGTGTGGGGATTGCGCGAATGATTAGTAAAAAATATGTGCAAAATGTAATTTAAGAATGCTTGTGAAAATGAAAATTAAATTCAGCGATCAGGTATATGATGGTCATCGTATTTTTGTTACTTTCGATTTATTATTTAAGGATTGCAATGAGATACACAGCCGAATAAAAACCGTTGTGATGTTTGCTGTTTAATTTAATAGTGCTAGTATAGGTTTCTTCAACCTACCTGTATGAATCTGCATTTTCAGTCCTTGCTCATATGAAATCTGAATACCGTTAACATCTAAATGTGGAGAAAGATCTTAGCTGTGCCTTAATCAGCTGAGACCAAATTTTAGAGGACTTATGACAGAAAAACAGTATCAGCTTTCTCATTAATTTTATTTGTCCCCATTTGATCACTTTTTACTAAATTTTTTGCTTTGTTGCGTTGTGTATATTGTTTATTTTTGCTACACATTTTGATCTTCCAAAATTCATGTAGGTATGTTTCAGGCCTTAAGGGGGGGGGGCGTAAGGTCTCAAGGTTATCCAAAGGGAAGGGGCATAAAAAGGTTGAGAATCGCTGGTTTGAAGGGAGAACTTTTAGCTGAAGGTTTTCATCTAAAAAATTCGCTATCAACAATTTTTTGATTGGAGAATATTTCTTGTTGAGATCTGATGACATAGCAAGTCTAAAAGCTCTTTTTCTCGTTTTATGAAAGCGCTTACATTCAAATGAATTTGTGCTTGAAACTCCGCAAGTTATGCCGTGGAGCAGTGGTCTTTATGGTCCACTACAGTGTGCTGAACAGACCAGGCATTTCAGGCCAAAAGAGAGTCATTGTTTCTAGGTCCTGAGTTAGGAATAAGAAGCTAAGAAACTAAGTTTTGGAAAAGATCTCTTCTTCCCACCTTAATAGTAAACATGTTACATATAAAAAGAAGTCTATCCCTTAATTATTATCAGTTTTAGCTTTCCATACATTTACTGCTAAAATTTGAAAAATTACTTAGGCTATAAGAATACATTTTTAACACACACACATACACATATATACGAATAAAACTATGCGTAATGAAATTTAATGAAACTTAACACACGAGAGCAAAATTCAAGATTACCAGAGTAAAGTAGTTGCTCATAGATACTATAATTAAACTATTTTTCTCTGGTAATCTCAATTAGTGTACTTCGATGTGTTAGTTTTCAGTTTTGAATTGTGCGTATTTTTCTTCTTACAAAGGAAAGTGCAGTGATATAACCCTTATTGCAGGTACCTAATGTAAAAACCGCCGTCTTCAAGTCCTTTTTTGTTTTGTTTTGATGAATAAAAGTTGAATTTTTATCCAGAGTTTTTAAATTATACACACACACACACACACACACATATATATATATATATATATATATATATATATATATACAGCCTTTGTCCAGAAAGTTCGGTGAATGTGTCTATAGTTACAATGGATTGTTGTCTTACATGAAACAGCTGTTACTGTCCTTTGAAGTAATCCCCGTAGGCAGTAATGCACATCTGGGAACGGCTGTACAAGTCTTGGATACTCCTGGCATAGTCGTCTTTAGGGGTGGCCTTTAGTCATCGCATTACGTTGGGTGTCCGAAATGTCCGAAAACCTGTGGCCCTTCAGGGCTGATTTTAATTTGAGGAACAAGAAAAAGCCCGGATGAGACAAGTCTGGGGAGTAGGGTGGGTGATTCAGGGACACAACTCGCCTATTGACCAGGAAGCATATTAACTACCTATACTCGAGTTTGAGCAATAGGGAAATTTCAAGCCCGCTGATTCGTTGGTTTCTCCTCGTCATCTATGACATCACTTAGCGCAACTTCCAAACACTTCCCGTGGCGCCATCTTTTCCCCTGAAACTGAATTAATCGTGAAATAATTCGAATATGAAATTCTAAGTCGAGTTCCAAAAGTATACTTTTATTATGAAAAATACACTTATTATTTAAAAGAAAATTTCTAAGATTGAACATTTTATAACAAGTTAAAGAAACCTTTGAAGAAAAAAAACCTTTAAAAAATTAAAAAGAATATAATGGTAGCTTTGAAATTTTTATGAAATATGTAACATTTTTGGAGGGAATGGATTTATTTTACAAGAAAGATATAAATTTATATGGGTATATGTGTGTATTATTTTGCAAGAATACATTTTTAACCTCTATTATTTTTAATATATAAACTTAACCATACACTGCACGATTTTTTCTTTTACAAATATATTTTTTCTCACACATATTTGGGCCTAGACAATATTTAAAAATCCTTTATGATTTTTTTACTGTTTTTATCGAAAAATTGCGTTTGGTGCATATATGAATTGCTGTGCATTAAGTTGAATTTATGCAATGCATACTTCAGGTTATTGGTGTCTTATATCTAAAAATTATAACTAAAAAATGAGACCATAACTAAAAACTTAAAAAAATAAAATAAGTCAGGAAGTAAATAAAATGCCATATAATAGAATTGCCAAGAAATTAGAATTGGTAACAAATCTAGTTTTTTATTTTTATTTTACATTATTCAATATAAATTACAAAAGTTATAAAAAGCAATTGAAAAATTAAATTGTGTGGAATATTTTAAAGCAGTGTCTGCCTTTACTAATACAAAGAGTAGCCCCACACTGCTCACATGCTATAAAGGATTGACCTTTACATGTTTGTAATTTGCACCAAGTAAGGGTATCATTCCAAACATGCATGTGTTCTAATTTATCTTGCCTTACTACAATGTGGAATATAAGCCATTGGGCCTTTTGTTCTCTTTGCAATGTAATTTTCCTTTAATGTTGTAGGTCTCCATCGTTTAGGGGTGATAGTCTGACCCATTTGACAGAGTTTCTGCTATTTCTTGTCGAAATTCAGCAAGCTTCAAAATATTTTTATTGCTGGCATTTTTTGCAAACATTGACCTTTTGTACAATCACGAACCATTAATTACTGCCAAGCACTGGTGGCTCCAAGGGGGGCAGTAGGCGCAATTACCCCCCCCCCCAAAGAAAAAAAGCCCTGCGTGTTTGTTTTCATAGCCTAAAATTATATAATCGTAGCCATAATATACTAAATGAGTTTAAATTTAAAATGAAACGATGTTTATTTCTCTTATATAATGCATATATATATATATATATATATATATATATATATATATGTATGTATGTATGTATATATATATATATGTATATATATATATATGTATATATATATATATATATGTATATATATATATATATGTATATATATGTATATACATATATATATATATATATATATATATATATATATATATATATATATATATATGTACATGCATATATATATATATATATATACATATATATATATATATATATACATATATATTCATATATATATATATATATACATATATATATACATATATATATATACATATATATATATATACATATATATATATATACATACATACATACATACATATATATATATACATATATATACAGTGGAATCTCGATCGATCGTTTTCGGACATCGTTTTTCCGCATTTACCGTTTTATCCAGTCCCAATGATCATATTGCTTTGTTATGTTTCCGCATCTATCGTTTTCCCGCATTTATCATTCATTTCAATCGGTCCTTTGAAAAACGATAGATCGAGATTCCACTGTATATACATATAAATATATACATATAAACATAGTTATATACATATATATACATACATATATACATATATATATATACATACATATATATATACAGTGGAATCTCGATCTATCGTTTTCGGAATCATCGTTTCCCCGCATTTATCGTTCAGTTCTGTCGGTCCCTTGAAAAACGATAGATCGAGATTCCACTGTACATATATATGTATGTATATATATATATATGTATATATGTATGTATATATATGTATATAAATATATATATATATATACATACATACATACACATATATATATATATATATACAGGGTGTAACGAAACTCTTGGGCAAAACTTTAAGGGGTGATAGTACACATTAAGACAAACAGTATTATATAAGAAACTTAGGGTCCCAAACGTCTTCCAAAGGAGATAGACGCCATTAAAGTTTAGGGTCCGAAATTTCAAATGATTATAAAAAACGGAAAAATGGGTCAATTCGTTAGCGGCTGTAGCTAAAATTATTCTTTTTGTCAGTTTTTTCTTGAAAAATAAATTTAAAGATAAAGTAAAAAAAATGTCGATAGAGGGCGCTTTAGACTTTGGAGTAACGAACAACTATTTTTTACCGTTATTTTTTTTATCACATTACATGCTTTCAAAAGCTTAGCCTTAAACTTAAATTTTGAGCTCAAAATCTGATTCGTTGGGGGTGGTTAAGTAGCGCAAACGGAATTGTGTTCAGGAGTTGAAATTTGAAACTCCCTCCCTCCTGAACAGAGTTCAGTTATTCCCGATCTTGGTGTCGTAGGACTTTGTGTCGTAGACCAGGCAGCAACTACTACCTCCTAGTCGTAAAATAAACTATAGAGGGATGACAAAATTAAAAAATTTATTCATAATACTAGATATGAGCAATTTCTCCTCTCGAAATAAAAAAAAACAATTTGATGTACGCACGTCGTGCGCATGAATGAAGGTTGAATGAATGATGATACGTAGAAAATGGTACACGCATGATTTTCTTGTGGAATCACAAAAACTGCTCGAAAGAGCGCCCTCCAGCAAGGATGGAGGCCTCACACCGCCGGCAGAGGGACTTTCGAACATTAGCAAATACCCCGGTCATCTCCCGGATATCGCCTGCTACGACGGCAATTCTCGCAACCAGTCCTCGTTGGAGTCGACAGGGCTTGCGTAAACAAGACCCTTCATATGGCCCCAGAGGAAGAAGTCTAGACAGGAGAGGTCAGGCGAGCTTGCAGGCCAATTTACCGGACCACCCCGTCCAATCCATCGCCTTGGATATGCTGTATCCAATGCACTTCTCACATTTGAGCTTAAATGTGCAGGCGCTCCATCATGTTGGAGCCACATACGAGCCTTTATGTTGGCTGGAACACTTTGCAGCAGAACTGGAAGCACCTCTTGTAGGAATACCAGATAAGTTCCGCCGTCCAGGCGTTTTGGCGGAAGATATGGCCCGATCAAATGATCGTGGATAATTCCGGCCCACACATTGACGCTGAAACGGCGTTGATATGAATGAGGGCGGGTGCCTGGTCTACGACCGAGCATCCAAAATCGTGAATAACAGAACTGCGTACAGGGGAGGAGGGGGGTTCAAATTTCACCTCCTGAACACTGTTGAGTTTTCGTGACATAACCACCCCCAACGATTCAGATTTTGAGCTCAAAATTTAAGTTTAAGTCTAAGCTTTTGAAACCATTTAATCTAATACAAAAAATAACAGTAAAAAATAGTTATTTGTTACTCCAAAGTCTAAATCGCCCTCTATCGGCATTTTTTAACCTTTATTTTTAAAATTTATTTTCCAGAAAATCTTGACATAAAGAATAATTTAAGCGAAAACAGCAAACGAATAGACAAATTTTCCCGTTTTTTATGATCATTTGAAATTTCGGACTCTAAACTTTAATAGCGTCTATCTACTTTGGAAGACGTTTGGGACCCTAAGTTTCCTATATAATATTGTTTGTCTTGATGTGTACTATCACCCCTTAAACTTTTGCCCAAGAGTTTCGTTACACCCTGTATATATATATACATATAAACATAGATATATACATATATACATACATATATATATACATGCATGCATACATATATATATGTATACATATATATATATATAAAGCAGTTCCGTAACTGACTCACTGACATACAACGCACAGACCAAACCGCTGGATCTAAAGGGCTGAAATTTTGCATAGCGATTCTTCTTATGATGTAGGGGTGCACTAAGAAAGATTTTTGAAAAATTCTTCTTAGATTTTTTTAAATTAAATTTTTAAGCTGTTTTTGTAACTTTTTTTTAAGTTTGCATTTAAAATAATAATTTTAGGGTTATAAAATTTATATCCCCGGTAAGATCATAATTCCTTTAAAATAATCTTTACCTCAATTTTCTGGGAATTTTAAAAGATTAATTTTTAAAATTTATTTTATTAAATGCCGATCACGTGATTTCTTTTTTTGAGTACTATAAATTAATTTATCGTCACGTGCATAACAGCTAAATAGACAAAAAAAAATTTTTTTTCTTTCTAATGCAGCAGATGATTGGATAATATCCAAAAAAAAATAAATATCCCTTACAGTTTTATATATATATATATATATATATATATATATATATATATATATATATATATATATATATATTACATCAATTGTATACATTGATCGTCGTATTTACACGTCGTAAACACAATTACTCACGAATGCGCACTAAAATTTGGAATCTAAATGGTATATTGTAATGAATAAATCAGTTTCAGGGGAAAAGATGGCGCCACGGGAAGTGTTTGGAAATTGCGCTAAGTGATGTCATAGATGACGAGGAGAAACCAACGAATCAGCGGGCTTGAAATTTCCCTATTGTGCGAACTCGAGTATAGGTAGTTAATATGCGACCAGGAACCAGGCCCGCCGCCATCAGGGTGCGGCAGGGGGGACAAAATCCCCGGGGCCCGAGCTTCCGGGGGGGGGGGGTGTTAAAATTAGAGTTGACTAAAAAATGTATACTATGTTCAAATATTGAGTGGGGAGGGGGCCCGCTGTATTATTTTGCCCCGGGCCCTGGCTCAGTTGACGGCGGCCCTGCCAGGAACTGCTGCTCCAGAAAGGCAGTAGGAAGTGGGCCATCTCGTGACCAATTCCCACTTCCTCCGCTATCATTCGCACTGTCACACAACGATCCTTGTCCAACAATTCCTTCACTTTCTGTACGTTGTCCGTGGTGCGTGCAGGCCGACCACTTCCGTGGGAGTCTTGAATGGTGTCCTGCCCTTCTCGGCAGCTTCGGAAACCACTCATACAAGCGCTTCAAAGTGACAGCACGTTCTTCGTAAACTTTTAGCAGCATTTCATGAGTATCTGTCACTGATTTTCCATGTTTGAAACAGAACAGCATATTCGTTGATCCATTTTGAATTTTGACCGAGCGCTCAACAACTTCACACTACAATGAACTGTTTCCACTCGAGAAGCTAACTCGCAGCGCCGCCACTCAGGAACTGGTTCAGACCAGTCTTTACCTGTCCGGCACGGTATGCGCCGGTTGCAAACTCTTACGACCGTGAGCACTATGACGGCACTCCCCGAACTTTCTGGACAAAGGTTGTATATATATATATATATATATATATATATATATATATATATGACAGGCGTGAGGTTTGCATATTCTCAGATTAATTCGAAGTCATCATGTTAATATTGGTGGCGAGTGGTAAGTAGTCTAAATCCAATAAACAAAGATAGTTCTAGCTCAAGCCAATTTATTTCACCTTCCAGCAACCACTGATCCAAGTAGCGCATATTTGAGCTCTCGCCATTTTCAAATTAGGGACCCAGCTGACACGCGTCCACTAGCAACCCAAGTAACACACACCGTTGGCCCAACCGCATATTTTCGTGGCATCGTTGGGGAATGGTTGCCGTTGGCAGAAATTCCAGAAAATCAGATGGGCCAACTGCAAATGAAAACGGTTGGGCCAACGGTTGCAAAATATGGTTGGCCCAACTGCAAATGGAAGCGGTTGGGCCAACGGTTACAAAATGTGGTTGGCCCAACTGCAAATGGATGCGGTTGGGCCAACGGTTACAAAACATGGTTGGCCCAACTGCAAATGGAAGCGGTTGGGCCAACGGTTACAAAACATGGTTGGCCCAACTGCAAATGGAAGCGGTTGGGCCAACGGTTACAAAATATGGTTGGCCCAACTGCAAATTAAAGCTGTTAGGCCAACAGTTACAGAATGCATTATTCACTACGACAGAAACTGGTTTGGCGAATTGTTTGCACGTGTGGAGAAGAAATGAACGGTAAAAAGAAATGGATGTCGGCAATTCCATGTTCCACGTGATTGTAATATTACGAAGAATTCCAGAGTAAGTATATTATTTTATTAGTAATATACTTTTATTTAGTAAACAAAATGATGTACTTGGCTAATTAGTAGCATCAAGTAGTTTTCTAAAATGCATATCAAAATGAAGCGTAACTTGGTAAATTTAAGTAAAATGCTTTGTTAAACTTCTATAAAAACAGCCAAAGCTTTCCTCAAATAATAAATTTAACTACTGTAATTGTATTTGCTGTTTCTCTATTTTTAGAACACAATAAGTAATCTGTATATTTATAATCCTTTATAGAATGGTTGTATTTAAACTTTTTGAAATCATGGATGTGTTTATGTTATTTATTTTAAATGGTTGAGTTACTTTAGTTAATCAGATCGTTCAGAAAGTTTTAAATTGAATAGTTGATCAAATTTGGTGTTTACTGATGATTCTTACCTTGTACTTTCAGTAAGATTATTTCTAACTAGAGTATTTATAATAAAAACATTATGGTAAACTTTTATTTATGCTCAAATATCTGTTATTAAAGTTTACTGAACATTTTATATAAGAAGTTGAACATTTATTCTGAGTGTATTTAAGTTGTTTATAAGTTTATATCTCACAGTTTACTTCATAAATTTAGAAAACCTACTCTATTAAATCGTCAAATTTATAAAGAAGCGTCAGTTCATCACTAGCTTATGAATACAAGGATAAAATAGAATTAGCTGTCTGCTTTGTTGAAATTTCAGTAATTTTTCTCTCCTTACTATCAACTTAGCAATTGTATTTTATTTCAGTTTAAAATAATTGTCTGTCTCAGACTCGAACAGGTATTTGATGTTAAATATTTTATTTGAAAGTAAAATATCAATACAAAGTATTTATGAAATATGCAGATCACTCATTAAAATAATTCATTTGTCTTTAACATTTGATTATCTGCTAGTTATTGTAATATTTACATTTTAAGCAATTTTTGACAATATACTTAATAAAGTTTGTACATAATATTAAAGACTATTTATGAAGTAAGCTGATCACTCATTAAAATAATTCACTTGTCTTTAAAATTTGATTAGCTGCTACTTATTATAATATTTACTTTTTTAGCAATATTTTTAACAATATATATTATAAAGTTTGTACATAATATTAAAGACTGTATTTTGACAATCCCATGGTATATGACTTATTTTTCTGTTTTTAGCTGTCTATAAGATCATGTATTCAAGGAACTGGTATGCAGAACTGAAAATTCTGGAAATTTTTATTTGACTGCCAGTCCTGATCTCATTAGTACCATAGATGAAAGAACTGGAAGTGTGGTTATCATCTTATGAATGATTGAATCTAGGTAAAAACTTGCTTTGAATTCTTGGCCTATTTGTATAAACTGAAGTCTTGTTCCTCACTCTTTTTTATTTTCCCTTGTTTCCTACCAGTATTATTTGATTCACTTTATTAAATATGTATTTTTAAATCATTATGTTAATGTGTTTTAAATTTTTAGTTATATCTAATTAGTACAGTATTTTATGCAGTAGTTTATGCAGCCTCGTGCTTAGTGAGTATCTAAAGCCAGATTTAAACATGTCGCTGAGCATGTACAGAAAACAATTTTAGATTATAAATTATCGCTAATTAATAGAGATTATAGTTACAAAAACCATATTTGACACATCTATAAATTAAAATCTTTTTTTTTAAGACCAAAAGGAAATAAATTGATGCAGTAGTTTTCTCTCCCAGACAGCCCAAAGAATCGGTCTGGCTTGGCAACTTAAATATATAGATACTGTGATGTTCAGTAGATAGAAAGGCATTAGTAGGTTTGATATTTTGTACAAACATTTGTAATTTTTTTTTATATTCATGGAGTTATAAATATTGTCTAAAATTATTAAAGTGTTGGTTTTTTTTAAAGATATTGTGCTAATAAAAAACTTTGTGTTGACAAACATGCATTTACAAACTGTTGGGCTTTTGATGCTACAGAATTAATTTGACTTTTACTGAGAAAATATTGTTTACTGTGTGGTTAAGAGAAGGAAAATTTCACCTTAATTTTTTCAATGTTTTATTGGTAAAATGTATGTGGAAATTAATCTTATCTATCATATACTACAATGTCTTATTTTTCTAATTTTAATTTGGTTCAAATATTTCAAATTATTCTTTAATTTTCTGCTCTGTTAATTTATGAAAATAAACTTTGCTAAATTCGTACAAGCAGTTTAAGATGATTAGTTCCTATAATGTAAAGAAATTTCTGCCAATAGCTCTTGATATTTTAATTTTTCATGTCTAAATTTTAAGTAAGTTTTCAGAGAGTTGATATATTCGTGTAAATAAATATGTACTAAAATTATTAAAGATCTGTGCAGTGTCTAATTTGCCTCTGATGTTAATTTAGTTTGCATATTTGAAATTGTTGTTTTATTTTGTACTTTGATAATTTAGCAAATAAATAAACCTTTACTGATACATACCTGAAGTAATAGTTAAGACAAGTTCATGCAACATGAAGAAATTTTTGATTATGAAGTAAATGCTAGGGTTAGATTTCATAATAAGTTAACTTGTTTCTAAAAAATTAAAAAAACTAACTTAATCAGGCATTTTTGTTTGACTGTTTGGTGCATATATAGCTATTTTTCTTTTGACTCATTTACTGTACTAATTTATTTTTATATTAACAGCTTCTGTCGGACTGGCTTACCAGGGAGAAGTCATAACGGAAAAATTTGTTGAAGACTTAATAAAGGGATTTTTCCATTTTTCGAAAGACAGAGAAGGAGGGAGAGATAAAAGAACTGTGTATTTCTGACAATGTAAAATTAAATTTTATTAAATTTTTTGTTAAAATAAAAAAAAATTGATGAAAAGTTGTGTTTTATTAAAATTACTATAACATGCTTTATTAAGATGCTGTTTTAAAATATTAAACAAGGTAAGTCCAAAAATTGATATAAAAGTTTTATGGAAAGTTTAAAAAAAATCAGACCTCAGTTGTATATATTGTATCAGACCTGAAGACAAATCGGAAGATAAAGTGTTTATAAATATATATATATATATATATATATATATATATATATATATATATATATATATATATATATATATATATATATAAATATATATAAATAAATAAATAAATATGTATATATATATATATATATATATATATATATATATATATATATATATATATATATATATAAATATAAATATATATAAATATATATAAATATATATATATATATATATATATATATATATATATATATATATATATATATATAAATATAAATATATATATATATATATATATATATATATATATATATATATATATATATATATATATATATATATATATATATATATATAAATATATATATATATATATATATATATATATATATATATATATATATATATATATATATATATATATATATAATGGAAAAAATATTTATATAAAGGTAATCTTACAAAAAGTATTTGTCATATTAACTCAGCATGAGTGTGCAATTTGACACCAGTTGATTATAATGGAAAGGTGTTTATTTAAAAAAAATTATATATGTAGTAAAGTGACTGATTAAAAACAACAGGTAGCATTGATATTATAAATTGTATATATATATATAGTGACATGAGATTTATAATATCACTAAGGATATAATCTATAACATTTATTCTCTTTAAAAAGATATAAAGTGTTTAAAACAAAACACTTTATATAAACAATGTCAAGCAAAATATAAACTGTTAAAAATAACATTAAAATTAAAATGTATTGTTGCTTTTTGTACATTTTAATATTTAACTATGGAAACTTTTTGATTTCATAAAAGAGTGAATTTTGCAGTTTTCAGACTACTTTTTGGGGAAAAAGTTATACATTTTTCAACCCAGCCAACAACTCTTTGTTCATTGGGCCAATTTTCAAACTATTCAAGGGTCAATAGTTTGACATTTTGCTAATTTTCAGCAGACCGTTTACAATGGGGATTTCCCTTTTTGTATATTCAAAAAAGCATTTTTGAATACACTATTTTTATATAAATATACTTTAATATCCTATTTCATATATTCAAAATAGAATTTCGAATATACTATTTTTATATAAATATACTTTAATATCCTATTTTATATATTCAAAATAGAATTTCGAATATACTATTTTTATATAAATTATTTGTGGCTAAATACTAGAACTTAATAAACTGTTTAAAAAGGGGAAATCCTCTTTGTAAACGATCTGCTGAAAAATAGCAAAATGTCAAAACTATTGACCCTTGGATAGTTTGACTGTTGGCCTGATGAACAAAGAGTTGCTGGCTGGGTTGAAAAATGCATAATAGCCCTAAATAAATTTAATGTAGGCTTACCTATAAAGTTGACTGTTGGGCCAACTGAATGCCTACTGTTGACCAACCTCGTGCCAACGGCCAAATCATTTAAATCCAACCGTTGGGCCAACAGAACGCCAACCGTTTCCCTACAAATCAAACCGTTGGGCCAACAGAACGCCAACCGTTTCCCTACAAATACACCGTTGGGCCAACAGAACGCCAACCGTTTCCCTACAAATCCACCGTTGGGCCAACAGAACGCCAACCGTTTCCCTACAAATCCCACCGTTGGGCCAACAGAACGCCAACGGCCAAATCCTGTAAATCCAATGGTTGGGCCAACTGAATGCCAACCGTTGGGCCAACTGAACGCCAACCGTTGGGCCAACTGAACGCCAATCGTTGGGCCAACCTCGTGCCAACGGCCAAAAACCACCGTTGGCCAACCATGCCCGAAAGTGGTTGGCCAACGACTTGCCAACGGTTTTGTGTTACTTGGGAATGAATTAAATCCCGCCGTCTGATTACACGCTATTGTTTTTCTACCATCCAAAGCCACCGCGCATGCCCACATGATCTCTGTGACGCATACACCGGCGATGAACCATGGGTGGGGCTACAGATGTCAATCAATCCAAAGGGAATTTCCCCGATTTCTCCCGATGTATTTCGAACCAAGATATGAGAATAGTGGCGAATTACGCCACGACAATAAATTAATTACTAAGCCCCCTTTAAATTTAGAATAATTATTTCGTTCCCGCTTAAGTCCGACATATATATATATATATATATATATATATATATATATATATATATATATATATATATATATATATATATATATATATATATATATATATATATATATATGTATGTGTATATATATATGTATACAGACAGAGAAGCCAATTTATTAGGACCACCTACTCAGTACATTCTTTGGCAACACTTTACTCTTAATAAAGCTGGGATTCTCTTTGCCATGGATCCTATGAGATGTTGGTAGGTGGCTTGACGATTCTGAGACTATATCCGATGAACCGCATTTTCTAGTTCTATAAGATCTGATCGTTCTGGATCCAAATGCCTGATGCTCTTTTCGACTTCATCCCACAAATATTCAATTGGATTGAGATCTGGCGATTGTGGAGGCCAACCAAGGAAGTTAAATTCTCCTTCTTACTGTTCAAACCTGACAAGAAGGTGTAGAAGAGGTAGAAAATTGAAAAGAATGACTGTATTTTTACTTATATCTTTGACCCGTAAAATTGAGTAATTGAACTGGATCGCTTTCATAAATTTTATTCGAGGAAATTTTACTAACGCTTAACTAAATAAATTGCAGAGGCGTTTGTAGAAATTTCATACTTTAAGAAGCTAACTTATTTATTTATTTATTTTATAATTTTACCCGTGTAATCGAAAGTTATTGAGAAGTCGACTTTATCCGAAGATGCAGCATCTGTTTAAAAACACATGAGAGTTTAGTTTTCCATCCTGTATTTTTTTAAAGAATAATAACGTTTGTATTTCATATTTTTGTTGTGTTATAATAATTCTAATGAAAAGTTTGTGAATATAATCTTTTTATAGACGATTCTAATGAAGAGCATGAAGATGCAATGTCTTACACCGACATTGAGGCGAATATGGGCCTAATCATCCGTTTCAGTAATCATTCTAAATGTTCGATTGATAACACTTGTGCTGTATCATTATAAACAGAACTCTTCTTTTCATGGCCTTTAGCAAATTTTTTAGAGAAAAGTGAAAATCTTGCATAAAATATAGCTTATCCGGTACCTTTAGATAATATATAAAACAATGACATTACTCCAAAAAAAGAAAAACTGATTCTATATCAGTTTATGCATTATCTCCATTTCCATGGTAGACTATCTAAACTTCAGATAACTCAGAACTTTGATTTTTCGTTATTGTTCACCACTCTGCCAGGTATAAAGTGGTGTTTCGATAAGAATTGCGACATTTATCGCAGAGAGTCATAAACAATTTGACAATAATCATTGATAATTTAAAAGAAATTATTATTTTTTAATTAAGGTTCTATATATGATTGATTATTTTTAGAACATCTAATTTTCGTTATTTTAAATGATGAAATCATAATTTTCAAATTTTAACAATTAAGTTTCGTGAAACAGAATTCTTATCATAAATCTATATCATGTTACACCATTATCTTACGATTTTCTTCTCTTTTTACCACGAAACATAAGTTACATAAGCTAGTCAGGTAGCACACGACAAAAAATAACCGAAGTTACATTACAAACTGGTAAAACGTATTCATAAAATTAATAAATCATTATTACATTTCAAACTGGTGAAATATAATAAAAAAATTAATAAATCACTATATTGTATAATTATTTTTATCTAGTAACTTCTAATTTAATAGACATAATGGGAATTCGAAATATTTATTCATCAGTCACATTATAAGAGAGACATACAAGGGTTGTCTAAAATAATGAAAACACCTTACAGAAGCAAGTATTACGTTCCCAATATGGTGTTGGAGCGCATTTGGCATTTAAAACATGAATCCTCCTTAGAATGTACGCATATAAGTCCTAGACGGTGGTTAGTGGTATGTTTCACGTTCTTCAGGGAGAAACTGCCCCAATTCCTTAAGATATGCATGTGTAGGATAAAGGGATCTCATTCTGTTTTGTAATACAGACCACAGTGGCTCGATGATGTTTAAATCCAGTGATTTTTCAGGCCAGGGTAGGTATCTAACTTCATCATCATGTTCTTCAAACCATGATTTAAAAGTTACAGCTCTAGGAATAAGGGCGCTATCTTCTCGAAGGATGTCATCTTTCATAGGAAACACTGTCTGAGCCACTGAATAGAGATTGTCACCCAAAATGGTTAAATAGTCACTGCTAGTTATCCTTCCTCGTTAGACTTGTTGAAAACCCCGATAGCAAGGCCCCCTAAGCAAGGCGGAACCTCGACTTTGCTGATCTGTTGGAAGGAGAGAGTTTGGGTTGTAAACTTCTGCCGGTGGTCTCAGGTAGGGAATAGTTTGAAGGTTGATTCATCTGAAAGCATTACATGTTTTCATTGACCAGCATTCCATGTCTTATATTCTTGGCACCACTGTAGTTTACGTTTTGCATTCATCTGTCATACAAGGAGTTTTGAAAAAACTGCTCTGGTGTAAATATTTTGCCTATACGGTTCCCTTCTCACTGTATGAGTCGATACTGGGTTTTGAACGTGCATTTTATGCAAAGCAATCACCTTTATACCAATGGTTTTTCTGGTTGAGATAAAAATCGACTTTAATGTTCTCTTGTCTGTCAGTGAGTTTCATTTTCCTTCCAGAATTGTGTGTCACTGAAAGAGTTTGCCTTTGTACGCTGTCAAGAAGTTATACACAGTACCTCTCGGTACCCCAATAACTTTGCAACTGAGGTTGTTTTCATTTGAACAAATTTTCATTGTTGGTCGAATGATTTTTTATATAAAGAAAATGGGTTGCGGTCGAAAAAAGTTTGCACACTACTGGTTTAAGAAATTCTAAATCTTCCCATCATTTAGATTTTTATAAAACAAATTCCTTCTTTAGCTGTCTTGAATGACTTTGTATTACCTGTGTAAATTGCTTTATACATGCGTCTTTTCGAAATGAAACGTTTCAATGCAAATAAAAATACTTGTGCTGACATGTCTGGGGTTAGCTCTAGATGCACTGCTCTAGTGACAGCAGGGGCGAACAGTAGGATAGAAGCTTTTGATGTACTTTTCCCCTCCTTCGTATACAGATGTTCGGCATAATCGATTCCTGTGATGTGAAGAGGGAATGCTTCCCTGCATCTGCCCGGGAACATTGTTGCAATGTTTTGAATGATGGGTTTTATTCTGAATCTACTGCAAACATTGCACTATACACGAAACTTTCAATTCTCTGTCTGGTTCTTGGTATGCAAATTTTCTCTCTAAGCTGGGTCAAAGTTCCTGACAAACCTGCATGGCCTAGGATTTTAAAATTTAATTTGGTGTAGAGATCTGTCAAATGACTTCTATCGGGTAGAGGGATTGGATCAGCTTGTCAAAATTCTATTTCTACGTTTTGTAGACGACCACTTACTTGAATAACACTTTCATTGTTTATAAATGGGTTCAGAAACCTTATTTTGGGATCGAGAGTCAAGGATTAACTATATTTTTAGGATTCTTACTTCGTCAAAGAAATGTGTGCTTTGAATTTTCTGATTTAGGCAAAGAAACTTTCTTTAATGGTGCCACTCTTACTTTCGGAACTACAAGTTTTGATTTCACACTTTCATTGTCCGTTAATCTTAAGTATAATGCTTTCTGGGGCTCGAGGTAGCCTTGTGGTAGCGCGCTGGCTTTCGGTACTGAGGGTGCTCGGATCGAATCCCGACTGAGCATTAAATACCTCCGTGTCTAGGTCGGATATGGGCACGTTAAATCCGTAGACCCGGAAGTCCCTCTATGCTGTCAGAGAGGGTACGATCCCCCCAGATGTCATCCCTTGGGGTGCCCGGTCAAAATTGAGGTGGCACCTGGCTAAATAGGACTCCGACCCTTGTGGGGCCATTATAAAACCATCCCTCTGCCCGATAGCTTATATGGACCTGGTCTGGAACAGATTCCAGCCAAAGGGCATTAGAAACAACAATAACAACATAAGGCTTCTTGACTAGCTCCATTGAAACAATGTTTTAGGATATCTTTTATATTTTCTAAATATCTTCAAAATAATATGTAGATACATCTGTATTTTTCAGGTCAGGTATTTCAACACACCAATCTTTACAAAGGTTTTCTACTGTAATTCTATAGACGACCAATCGCTACCTGCTACCTGGTCACAATGAGATTTAAGAATCCGATAGGGTCGTAGAGAATACAAACAGTCTTTGATACTCTTCTTTTGGTCAGTTTAGATCTTGCTATAATGTAATGTGTGTGTTTGCTATAAATATAACAATATCTTTAGCTAAATGGGGAGTTTCTGCTTTATGTGTAAACTTATCTCTGTTCCATAAATACCCTAAATAATTCGTGATCCTGAAACATTTTTCTTCTCACCTTTTAACTGCACTCGTTGGAGCTGTTAACTATTATAATTCAATTTCCTCATACTTAAGCTATTTACGATATACTTTACATCCTTTGACAATTTATTATCATCATCTAAAGGGTTTGAACTTTCAATTAAATCACCTTAATGCAGGCAATTTTTCAGTAAATTGCTTTTGATAATTCAGTCACACATTTCTTCACAAGAGTAACAACTGACATAAAGGGATTGGGCCCCAAATATCCCCAAATATCGTAAATCATTTTTTATATTTTCGTTTTGCAACTGTCATTATTTCCAACTTCACCGTCAATCCATAAGAATCTAACTGTATCCCGGTCTTCTGGGTCCAGGGAAATTTGATGAAATGCCTGTTGTATGTCTACTGTAAAGGCTACTTTAAATTCTCGAAATTATTACGACATCAGTGTTTAAGCTTTGGCCAGCTGATAAGCAATTGTTCAGAGACAAACAGTCGTTTTCGTGAGAACTATACGAAATTCGGTTGTTTCCATGTCTTCTCTAATTGCGGCTTGGTGATGTCATTGTGTTGGAAACCTCGGTTGATTCTTCCACAATACCTTCTAGTAAATATCGATTCAGAACTTCCTTGTACCGCTGATAAAACTGGGTGTTTCTACTAACTAAATTTTGAAATCGTTATTCAGTTAATTTGTAATTATCATGAATTTCTTCTTTTTGTTGATTTCATGGAGACCGAACATCATACAAATAATTTTCTACTTTCATGTATTGAAAAACTTCTTTTCCCTTAATGTTCTCATAATCATTTTCCTTTTTAATTCCTAAACTGTCTAGTTCTCCCAAATATATTCAAAACAAATTCATGTTCAAATTCCTCTGGAGTTCGAACCATAGTGTTTAGGACTCCCCCTTTTGTTTAAACTCTAAATTATAAGGAACTAGCTTTGAATCCGCTCAGAGCAAGATTTCTTCGACATCTGATGAATAAGATAATCTCTTTCCCACTGTGGGGTTTGTAGGGGTGGGGGAGGGTATGAGGAGGTTTTTTTTTTTTAATCTTGTCACCACTTGCTAGTTCGATCGCTTCGAAACGCTTTTGAGAACAAATGTTTTTTCACTACCGCAACAGATGTCACATTTAGGTGTTTTTGCACCCCTTTTCGCAACTCTTTGCAGAAATTGTCTGCCAATAAACCATTTCATACGTGTGATTCATTTCAGACACTGATCTCGCAGATTTTTCAGAATTTTCGATTTCATATCCGTTTTGATGTGATTCATCGCAGGGTAGTCTGTGATGTTTTCTTTTGAATTCTCCGCATTGTATTTTTGAGAAACAATCCTTCGCCACACGTACCCGTCGGTGACAAACATAACATAAGGCACGGTCCTATTCGCGATGCTTTTCGGCCACATATCAAAGTGTCAAAAAATATACAAGCGATTTACAAGGCTGCTTTTAATGCATATAATTTTTTGTTTTTCGTTTTCATCTCGTTTACAGCTCGATTCTCTATAGCAGTTGTGCTCAAACTGTGCGTCGCCACCCACAGAGGGGTCGTGAAAAAAAAAATAGGAGGGTTGCGGACACTTTGAAGTAAATTTATATCATATTGAATTATTTCAATAAAAATATGCTTTAAAATTTCTATAGATGCACTTTTTAATATTTTTTATATGCTAATAAATATATGGTATAATATTGTTAAATAAGGTTCAAACAGTCTTTCAGTAATGGAAGTTTATAATTTTCGGTGTTTTAATATGAAAATATGATAATATGAATATTCGCCTTTACCTATCTCTGTGAGACTGGATTTTCAAAATGGGTAGCTGAAAAAACAAAACAACGATCAAGAGTAACCTGTAAAAGATGATACGAGTTCAGAATTCTCAAATATTTCACAAAATTTTGAACAATTATTATCTGAGGTACAGGCTCACACTTTCACATGAATTTTTTCTATTTTATTTTAAAGCATTAATGAAAGTTTATAATTTTCAGTGTTTTAATATGAAAGTATGTTATTATCTGAGGTTCAGGCTCACATTTTCTCATGAATTTTTTTCTATTTTAATTTGAAAAATTTATCGAAGTTTATAATTTTCAGTGTTCTAATATTAAGCTTATAATTTTGAAATCTTGCTCTTTTTTAAATTTTGACGTTCATTCATTTTTACCTAAATGAAATACAAATATGGTTTAATTTTAAAATATTAATTCTTAGTTACACTAGATTTAGCAAAAACAAGTGTTGAAGGTAAACAAGATATTTTTGTATTGTTATTTTACTAAGTAGATATATACCCAAAATTTACAGTTTATAAATTTTCGAAAATAGTTTGTCATAATTTGCTTATTTCTCTTTGTTAACATTTTCCTAAGTTTAAAAAAAATTGCTTCGATCAAAAGATTTTCATTGTGTTTGAAAGATCTTTTATTTAAAGAAATTGGGTCACAAACGAAAAACGTTTGCGCACCACTGCTCTGTAACTGCAATAACGATGTGTATTTTTGTTTGTGCTGAATTTGTGTATAGAGCGTAGCGGCTTTTGTTGTTTTTCATGTTCATAAATCGTTGTTACCTTTTCTCAATTTCAGATTTTAAAAGAATTTGAATGTTCTCTCACATTCTATGACTCATCATCTTTTTTTATTGTGTTAAATTCAAGAGCTAAACTGGTTGGAATTAATTTTACGATAACATATTTCCATAGCTGTTTAATTCAATATTCAGAGATTCCAAACTTCTTACTTGTATTTCGCATGAATCGCATAATACCTGTAATTATTCAATGTCTGAAACATTTCTAAATGGGATCTAATCACCATATCTTTCCACCCTCACCGTTGCTAAAAAATTTCAATAACTCTATCCAAAATTCCAAAATTTCGGGAAATTACAATTCCAAAATTTCGGAAGTTTGTTCTGGAATTAAAACTCCAGCAGTAGTTAACTGCTACAACATTTTAAAATACGAGGAAGATATATTAAAAATGATGCTTGTATAATTTGACAGTTGTTGCTTGTATGTTTGAAAGTTGATTACGTCCTTTTAATTAAAGTTTTTGTGTTTTAAACACAGATTGCTCTCAATAAGCTTATATCACATAGAAATGATTAGTTTAATAAAATTTATTAGGGTAATTTAGAACGTTAAAGGATCAGGTTATCCAGATTAAATAGTCAAGAGTCAACCTTTTCAAAAGATCGCTAAAAATATTTTTTAAAGTTTAGAAAAATAAATTTGGTTTGATTCATTTTTTTCTACATGGCAATTTGAGGGCTAGCTTCAGCCAGTTTTAATCGACCAAAGTAGGAAGAAATTTCCCCATTTGCGCTCTAACGTATGTAAGCTAAAACGACGGCAAGTCATAAACAATAATTTTTAACATTTTATCTTAACTCTTGAAAAAAAGTTGACTGGCTCGGACATCGAAATAGTGATCTTCTGCTTTCTGAACAGATGGCTAATCTTTACACTTCCACCGGGATGATATCAAATTATTTTCATATGCCTATTGCGCGAAGACCCGGCGATATTTTAGCGATCATTGTCAAACATGGGGCCTTGAACGCTTGATATCTGGGACCTCTTTATCTTGAATACCTCGTTATCACGAATAGTATTTTCTTTTACGGTTATCTCGAGGCTTTTTCTTCTAAATACTTGTCATCTTGAACTACTGACTCCAGTGCTGGAGAAATACGAAGCTATATCAGCACAGATGCGTACAATAGAATATTGTGATTGATAAATTTTAATAATTTTAGTATGGCAGTAAGCGGGAGACGTCCCTCTTGTCCCCTAAAAACATTCCATTTAATAACTAAAGGCAAAATTGAGAGAAATCGTAATCCTGAATCGGAAATCCGAAAGATGTGGGTAGACAAAATAATGATGAATAGAACAGATAAACTTCGAAGAAATCAGTAATTCATATTCATCAAGCTTACATCAACCTTTTATCGCTGTCTTGGTTAGGATCTGACGCTCGGAAAAATTGTCTCGTGATTGTTGACTTGGATTTTTTTTTTTTTTTTTTTTTGGGGGGGGGGGGAGGACGGGGGTACTCGTAAGAGAGAAAGCTATGTTTTACTCTGCTATCTTATTCATTTCACAAATTTAGACCACCAAAGGAAATTGGCCCTGTACCCCATTTTCCTCCAGAATTATTCAAATACAAAAATATTATTTACGTTTCTTTTAACCCTTCAGCGGGCTCGCCAATTTTTGGAATACCAGCAGGAGCGCGTGGCACAAAGTGCAACGTCTCGTTCAACCTTGATTATTCGTTTGTAATAAACTTTTTTTTCAAATTGAAAATAATAATTCTGCGTTTTATGACCAGATATAAAATGTTGATAATATTGAGATATATTTATAACTAAAGGCCAAAGAATGCAGATACAATCGCCCTATTTCAAAACTATCCAGTTTATTGGATCTAAGGACAACTTGCGAATGGATTCCTATTATGTCCAAAAACCTAAACAACAATGAGAGAGTCCATCTTCTTGATATGCGGGATGCCGTGTAATAGCTGCACATTTGATCGACTACATCAACTCCTGCTTTTGTCATATTGTAATCCAGTATAATCGCTGGTTTACCACTGTTAAATCACGACTAACAGTGAATAGAAAGGAAATCAAGGGTCAGAAAATCAGACCTGCATTAGAAAGGGCGTAGCTATAAATATAAACTTTTTTTTTTCTTTAATGCGGGGGTAATTCGCACTTGTCGCGAAGACATTCGCCTATAATTCACCGCAGTTTTGCTGGCCACTTTATTATGGGGAGCCATATAGGCGGACCAACATTCCCCCCTATGGGGGCAATGTTGTGAAGGGACGACACAAACGGAGGCATTTCAGTGGCGCTTCGCCAGGATTCAATCCGAGCACCTTCAGCACCGAAAACCAGCGCTCTGTACCACAAGGCCGCCACGGCCCTATAAATAGAAACTGCATAGAACATTCAAACCTTACATGTAAAAACAAACCATTCAAAATTACGAAAATGTTGCTCTTTGTACACGGGCGCGCCAGCTGAAGGGTTAAAGGAAAAAAAAAAAAAACCCGAGTAAAAAATTTCTCTCTCAATACGAAATACTATTAAAAAGAAAAATATGTAAATCCATGTCGACAATCATTGGGAAAATTTTCTCCATAAGTTAACATTGAGCTGAGCGAATCCAAAATGACTGCTGTTCAGAAGCCTTAACATTTCAACTGGCTCATAACAGAAAATTTCTACGACCAAGAAGCACCAATAGATTGTGACGAATTTTTTAAAGGCTAATTAGAACGTCTACGCTAAAGCCATATTATAAAAGATACTAACGCAAATATCATGAAAAGTTCGAATTTTTGTGGGAAAATGTTAGGCAACTCTGGTTTAAGGCTGCTATGTACTAAGAAAAAAAATCGTATTTCCCTTTTCCTCTTTTTGCAGACTCTTGTGGTGGGAGGAGTCCAGTTGACAGTTCGAGAATTCCTCCCCCTTAAGATTGACATTTTGAGGGATTGTAATGGCTCTCTCTCTATAGGGGGGGTTAAGCAGTGCCCCCAAATTTTTTATTTAAAATATATTTTTGTCAACTATTTACAGGTACATAAATGCTGATAATCAAATAAAATTGGTATTGTCAGATAGCCTGAACATTTCTACAAAGCGCTACAGGATTCATTTTATAAATTGCGTCCACCGAAGGAATTTATGAGTGTTTAAAACACACTATACCAGATTTCCCCCGAATAATTTAAATTTAAAATATTAATTGCATTTTTTTTTAAAAAACGAAAAATGTACACAAATGTAAAATTTCTTTCTCTATGACGGAGTACAATTTAAAAAAAAAATCTTTGAATCCAAGTCGGCAATCCGTGGACAAATTTTCTCCATAGGTTAACATTGAGGTGAGCGAATCCAATGGGGTTAGTACATAGCAGCCTTAAGCGCGCACGGTTTTGTAATCATTATACTTCCTTTGATGTACGTGGGGATTAGTCAAAGGTGACCGACTACACGTGAAGATTGCACGCAGTATATTTCTAGTACATCACGCTTCAGTTCGTATTTAACGTGTAATAATGCACATTTATGGACCTTTTACAACGAAACACTACTCATAAAACTTTTTAAAGCATATAAATAGCATGGTAGTGCTGAACTTAATGCTTTAACTTTTTAAGGTCAAAAACTTATGAACATTAAGTGAATATATCTTACTTTTGTATTCATATTTTTGAATAAATTGGGATGTTAAATCATGTTAAAGAACTTGTATTTGGTCCAAAACTATTTTCTCCAGGTTTATGAAATTCAATCTTAAACATTGGGCCAAGAACCCCAAAAAAGTGCTTGCGGGAGGGAAGGGGGGGGGGGGTCACATAGTATTTTACTATTTTTTCTTTTACTCTATTAAGAAAGGGTAATGTGCATAAACGTGATGTACATAAAGGTGCTGATATATTTTATGAAAAGGAGATTGGGGGTGCCGGTACCATGGCAATAGAAAGAAAGGTCACGACTCACAAAAAACTGGGAAGTATAGACTGAGTAAAATAATGGCATGACCTTAATTAACTATACCCCTTTCGAAAAAAAAAAGAGTTTTACAATTATCTCTAAATTCCTTGTTATTTGTGTAGGTCATATTTAAAAAAAAATCATAGTTTTTAATGGATTATAAAATTTGACGTAATTTACATTGACAAAGTAGATAAGCGTGTTTGTTTACTTGCAATGCATTTACATATTTTAAGGATCCTTTCTACAATATACAGACTGAGTTGAAATGTAAGAAAAACAAAGGCTCTTTGAAGCTGTGGGAATTAATATATATACAGCAACTGCGAAACTTACAAAGGCAACATATAAGTGATACCATTAGCCTATGAAACCTAAAAGATAATACGGAACAATTGATAATGATAGATGTACGATGAAAAAATTAATCATTACATTTTCGAATTTATGAAACATTTTTAGTTTTTAGTTACTATCAATTTAAAAAATTTTCTTTCACATATATTAAAAATATTTATTGAATGATAAAAATCAGTTTACTAAAAAAACTTGCTTATATTGGTTCTTACTATTACGAAATAATAACACGTACTATTCTTAGCTTTTGCGATATTGTTGCTAAACAATAAAATTCTACCCATCATCTTCAGCAAAGTTTTAGAGGAAGTTTAATTTTCCATTCGTGCAATAGATGGCGATACCAGACCATGCATGGGAACTTTTGGGAAGATTTTTCTCCTGTGTTTCTTTCATTGTCGTTGAATGTGGATACAGTCGACTAAAATAACAGGAGGTCTTAGGAACGGAAAAAAATAATAAATAAACACGCATTCCGTTATTTTATACAAGAGTTGTACGAATATATACTACACTGATGTCCATAAATTAAGGATAATTCAGAATCACACGGAAATCGAACTCCAAAGTAAAAATTTCAACTGTAGAATTATCACACACATCTTCAAGAATAATATGCGAATTACAGGGAGCCACCAGATGACGCCGATAGTACATCACAATGACGAGAGTGTAAGAGAGGGGTATATAAGGAATGGTGGCAAAGAAGTAAAATTGTTCACAAGCGTTCTGTAAGCCGCTCACTGCCAGAACCGAATAGTTATGACACAGAGGACGCATGTGGATGATTTTTTACGTGGTAGAATTATCGGCCGCATGGAATGTGGGCGTACTCAGATGTAAGTATCCGAGGATCTTGGAATTGCCCAAAGTTTCACCTCTAGGCTTTGGCAACGATTCCAAGATGATGAAAATGTCAGTTGACGTTACAGTACAGGTCGCCCCCGAGTTACAACGCCGAATGAAGACTGGTATTTGGCAGTAACTGCCAAAAGAAGCAGATGGAGCAGATCATCCGACCTGTCTCGTCAGCTATCTTCAGCCGCGGGTACCACAGTTTCAAGGCAAACCGTGTACAGACGTTTGGGAAATATTGGTCTATATGCTCGCAGGCCTGTCAGATGTGTTCCGCTCGCGGCAACTCACTGTCGGCAGCGATTAACCCGGAGTAGAGAGCATGCAATTTGGACATCGTCACAGTGGGCTTATGTGATGTTTTCCGACGAATCCAAGTTTAGCTTGCAGTCTGATTCACGTCGGACTTTCATATGGAGAACGCCAGGTACCCATTACCACCAAGACAACATCACTGAACGACACCGTTACGGTGGTGCAGGATTGCTCGTTTCGGGTGGAATTCTACTGGGCTCCAGAACAGATCTGCATGTTCAAATCGGAACCATAAACGGCCACATTTATCGGGACATTATTCTGGAACAACATGAACGTTTGTTTAGGGGTGCCATGGGCGCAGAATTTTGTGTTTATGGATGACACCGCCCGTCTTCCCCGAGCAAACATCTTAAACGAATGCCTTCAATCTGAGGATATCACCGTATGGAATGGCCAGCATTCTCACCTGACGTGAATTCGATAGAGCATGTGTGGGACATGCTTGGCCGACGAGTTGCAGCCCGTCAACCACCTCCTACATGTGTACCGGAACTTGGGAGAGCATTGCTTGCTGAGTGAAGTAACCTTCCCCAAGATCAGCTCGATAATTTGATACCCAGCATGCCTAGGCGTTGTACGGACTGTATTTCATCGCATGGGATACATACAATGTATTAACCATCATACCAACATGTAATAATAAGTTTTGTAAAGGAGATATTTTTTTACAATTGCTCCAGGGAGCAAAAATCGTAGTTTTATGAATGGTATCATGCATACACCATTTTTTTGTTCTTTATCTTTTGTTTAATAAATGGGCTTTATGATTAAGTCACGTTTGTTTTGTTTCTGAACCTTTATTTGCCGGAGCTGGCATTATCCTTAATTTTTGGACATGAGTGTATATTATATTACCAGAGAAATTATTCAGACATTGTATTCTACCAGTAAATTTAATTTTTGTTATGAATAAAATCAGGAGATATTTTGATTACAGTACCCGCTGCTATTAAAATCACTGGTTAATAAAATCAGGTATTTATTAAAATCCAATTTAAAGGAACGGATTCAAATTAATATGAAGTCATAAAATCGCCGCTTAATAAAATCAATGCTGCCGCTTTTAAAAATCAAAGTTTCAGATACTTTAATCTATTTACGACGTGAAATAAGTCAAGGTCATGAGGAGCTTTTCATTTCAAAACGTGTGAGTTGCAAGGTTTAAACCTTTTCTTTTCGGAACAACAATCGCACCTTTTATTCGCATTCAGCAACATTCCTCACCCTTTTCCTGGAAATGAATGGTAAAGAGAAGAAAAGAAAGGAAATCAGTTGGCTCTCTGTTTAACGCCGCTTCTACTTAACGACGATCTCTATTTAAAGACGATATTTCCGAGGTCCCGGCCCCTCCACGTAAAAAAATTCTATTTAAAGACGACGTTGTTTTCTGTTTAACGACGATTTATTTTTACATGATAAACTTTTTCATCAACATTTTATGTGAAGGAGGGAAACCTTCTGTGGGGGGAGGAAAACAAGTTTGGTTTCAATAACAGACCCGGATTTCCTTTAGGTTTGCAGTGTTGCAATCATAGACTGTTGCAGTGGGAAAAACGGGGGGGGGGGGGAGGATCTCGGAAGATCGAATATTCTTACATGGAACTCTTAGAGAGGGAGCTCAATCTATGTCCTTACCATCTGTTGTCATGGCCTTACGAACTGTCCGATAGCAGCCCTCTCTCACTCCTTCCGGGAAGAATGTTTAGAGATTCATGGTTGTGTGTAGGAGCTCATTCCAGTACGAATACTAGGGTGAGCAGAGCAAAATGGCATCAAAGTGAAAGCATCTTACGCTACACGAAAAGGTGAAATATTGAAGATTTGGGAAGAAAGTGATGGAATACAAAAATTCAATTCGCAAGACAACCTTCAGCTACCCGAGTCTACTCTCAACGGCATTTCACCAAACAAAGAGGAAATTCTTGAAAAAACACAAAAATTTGGTTTGGGATCCAAATCCAAACTGCAGAAAAATTCAATGTGGCCGCTCAGAAGAGTTTGATAAGGTAGTCCTGCAATGGTTTCATGAATCAAGAGCATCCATTAACAAACAATGCGGCTGACAGTATGGAAATTAGAAAATTTACGATTCTCGGAAGTAATGCACATGATTACATCAGCATGGAAAGAAAGTTTCTTCATCCACAATAAAAAACGGCTTTCGCGTTGCTGGAATTCACAAAATTACTTGTAGTGGAACTGCAAAGTACGGATGTAAAATTAACGAAGACGACATTTCCCCTGAAGTATGGAGAAGTCTTGTTTAAGATGAGGAATGTTTCAATTCAAGATTTCTACAACTGTGATGAATGTGTTTAACAAGAGATTACAGAAATGTTGAACAAATTTATGAAGATATAGTAAACGAAAACAGTGTCAGACGAAGAAGGTAAAATTTGAAGACACGGAAAACGAAACAATGCCACCATCTTACACAGATGGAACTTCTGGTCTGGATGATCTCCGACGCTATATTACATCGAATATGGAAAAATGACACATTTAACAGTTTAGAAAATCTGGAAAAGAGGAATAACGAAAGCAAGGCGAAAAATGAAGCAATCAACACTTTTGACCTTTTTAAAACCTAATTTTATTGTCAGTGTTGTATTCTTTTTTAAATGTAATTTAAAATAACTTTTTATGAATAAAATAATAACGATAATAACAAATAACTTTTTAAAACACCCCAGTATATTAAGAAATATTGATAGTCCTAAGCCTGTAAAGAGGGAAAAAAATGTTGATTTTTTCACGAAATTCTGTTTAAGGACGATCTCTACTGAAGGACGATTTTTCACGGTCCCTTGAAAGTCGTATTTTTAAACAGAGAACCAACTGTATAGCAAACTTAGAACAGGATTTCTTGAAGAAAACATATCAGGGAGGTAAGAAATGGTTCTCACGACTTTCGGAAGTTTCTTCCTCAAATGGTCAGTTAGAATCTGTCAGCAGTAAGTGAATATGCCTAAAGGCCTATTCACTTTGAATCGTCAGCGTTAAAGATTCCGTTGGCGCTGATTGGTTAAATGGGTCAAAGATTGGTATATGATTGGTTAAATTTTTTTACGCTGACGCTGGCCTGTGTGTTAGCCCTGTGTGGCCCTGTGTGCTGGCCTTTAAGTGTTAGTGAAAAGCAAGAAATGCTGAAATAATGACGAGATGCCAAAATGTAGCCAATGAGAAGCTTTGTCAAAACTGGGGATTTCTCAAACTGCCCTTTATTCAACTTGTTGAAGCAAAGAGATGTCATTTCTGAGAAATTAAAAGAATGGACACTTATCCCCAGAAGGGAAAACGCTATGGAAAATCTGGTGACATAGACCTCTGCACTTCTAAAGTGGTTGAGAACGCGAGAATGCAAAAAAAATACCCATTTCTCTCTCAATTCTAGGAGGAAAAGCACAGGAATTTGCTACTCTGTTTGGAGAGGAAAACTTCACACTACGGATAGATGTCTAACCCAATCGATGGAAGGAATGCAACAACGTTTGCACGGCGAGAAGCAAGATGCGAATACGAGGCTGCTGACAACTGGAAGGAACAAGTCTGGGTTAAACTGAACAAAGATCATCAACCTGATCAAATTTTAACTCAGTGGAGAATGATTATTTTACCGAGCTCTTCCAGAACCATACTTGATGTTAAAATTAATCTGATGCTGCAGGAAGCAAAAAAGTCAAGAAAAAAGACAGCACGGCAAAGGGAAAACGCCTTGGGGATTTGTTCCAGCAAAATCCCTCGTTGTTTTGAGAGTGATTAGAACCTTAGTCAATTATGCACACAGTAGAAACTCATGGATGACCACAGCTATCTATACAGACTTTCTCCTTAAAGGGACAAAAAACTAAAAAACGAAAAAAATCGTGCTTTTTTTAGACAATTGTTCCTCTCAACCAAATGATTTGAAATTAAAATATATAAAACTAGTTTTCCTTCCCCCAAATACCACAAGCATCATTCAACCTTTGTATCAAGAGATCATATGATTATTTAACCCTTCAGCGGGCGCGCCCGTGTATAAAGTGGAACATTTTCATAATTTTGAATGGTTTGTTTTTACATGTAAGGATGTTCTAATCAGTTTCTTTTTATAGCTACACCCTTTCTAATGCAGGTCTGATTTTCTGACCTTTGTATTCCTTTCCATTCATTTTTAATCGTGATTCCAACAGAGGATACTTCTATTTGTTGAACTCTGTGCACAGCGCGCCTGGTCATGTAAGAAAATATTCCTTATTTTATTTTTGGTTATTTCGCTAAATTATTTCTAAGCATTTACAAAGTTGATTTTCTATGATTATAAATTTTTAAAGGCTAATCAAATAAATGTCCTGATAAAGTTTTAAATACAAAATAATTATTAATAATTTTGTTCCCGATGTTAAAATTAATTTTACTTTTCGTAGCACAGGAGCACGTATGTTCCTATGCTACGAAAAAAAAATATGGGAGTCATACTTTTGAAGACAGTGCATGATGATGCAACAGTGGATGACGATTCTGGAAAACCGTGATTATACTGGATTACAATATGACAAAGCAGGAGTTGATGTAGTGGATCAAATGTGTAGCTATTACACGGTATCCAGCATATCCCGAAGATTGACTCTCATCGTTGGTTTTTAGTTTTTTGGGCATAATAGGAATCAATTCGCAAGTTATCCTTAGATCCAATAACCGGACAGTTTTGAAGACGGAGATTGTATCTGCATTCTTTGGCTTTAGAACTTCTCGAAAGCCACTTGAAGACCCGGGAAAATATTCTATCTCTTCCTCCAGACATTTCCGAGAAGCAGAACCAGAGGTTCGGCAAAAAAAAGAGGAAAGTGTAATATATCTGCGGACGCTAAATAATATAACTACCACTATAAAGTGCGATAAATGTAATAGTTTATCATGCAGGCGCATTGCAAATACGTACTATATGTTTGCGATGTAAAGAAATCGAAGAAAACTGAAGAGAATTGAACAAATTATGTGTGTTTAAAAAAATTTTAACATTTTTTATGAAAATTTCTTCTTATATCAGTTTTGGCCATTAATTATAAATAATCTCAATATTATCACACCTTTTATATCTTGTCATAAAACCGCAGACTTAATTATTTCAAATTTGAAAATAAAAGGTAATTACAAAAGGAATAATCAAGGGTGTAAAAGAAATGTTGCACGTTAGTGCAAGTGCGCGCCTGATGGTAGTTACGAAAAAAATTGGCGCGCTCCCGGCGAAGGGTTAAATTCCAATATAGAAGAACACTTGTTATTAAAATGGTCAAAGATATTGATTCTTCTAGGTCCGACTCTATAAACAAGTTTCCACAGTCAGCCTCTCGAATGCAATGTCATATCATTCAAAGTTTGCGGGAACCTGTACGGTCAAGAACGATCTCTAACTAATTGAAAGCTTCTGGCTTCAGCGTACAAAATTCTAATACAGAGGAAGAAATTTCAGTTGAGGAAGATAAACCGACTGAAGAGTTCTTGAAATATGTTTCCATCGACGATGACTTGCAAACGTCAGTTGGGAAATCTGACTCTGATATTGTACAAGAAATTGTAAATTCAAAAGATTTTTGTTCTAATGACATCAATTCAGAATCGGAAGATGACGAGAAAAATGAACCCCCACCAACTGCAACTGAAGCCCGACGAGCAATGGATATTACGTCGAACATTGGAGCAAAAAGGTGTAGATAAAGAACATTATGGTAAATTTTACACATTTTCAAACATTATTAAACATTTCATAAATGATTCTTCGAAACAAACCACAATTAGTTAGTATTTTAAAAAATTAAAATCAAACTATTAAATAAATGAATTAAACGTATAATGTAATAAATTTAATAAATAATCCAACAGAGATAGATGAAAATAATACAAATATAGACAAGAAACAAACAGAAATCAAGCACTTTGGGCATCCACGCACCAACGGCAAGATTCTGTATAAAAGCCGGAACTGAACCATAAAACAACAGGATTATTGGAAGTTCTTTATTTTTATTTCTTTTTTATTTTTAATTTTTAAGTTAGTTTTATGTTTATGGTTTGTCTCGAGGTTCCTCATGTAGTAAGCAGGCTTTTCTAATGTATTCTTTGCTTTTCAGGTATAAACTTTTATATATTTATACAAACCAGTATTAAAGATTTTCTCATGGGACATGGCTCGTCGCGTTCCGTAACAAGGAGCCCTGCTGCACGTCTTGTTCAGGGGAGTGTGGTGGTTAATAAGTTACCTGAACAACTGTTACGTTTATATAATTTAAAATTTAAAAAATATGCTAAATGTAAAGATAAAAGGTGTCTTAAGTGCCCTATGGCGAACAGTAGTCAAGTGGGGGTTGGTTCAGGCAATAGTAATCTATTTGGTTAGGCTGTAATGGGGGGTTCGCTATAGTATGTTACTATGACGTAATTTTTAGGACAGAATTGGCTGCTATTTCCACCATACCGTCACTTACGGAATTGGGTATGTATGCATCTTTATTTTATCTGCATTAGGATTGTGTGTGCCTTGCAAGTGTAAGGTGCGTTGAGCCCATACTGTAAGTTGTGGTTGTCTCTTCATTTTCTTTTTGAATTATTGCTTACTTGGGGGACTCGGGGCCTTGGGATGTCTTTTGGGCTTACCTGCATCCTATTCAGAAAGTTCCCCTTGAGGTTAACTGACATATTTAGGCCCCTGAAGAGAGACCTGTCGGTTACCTCGGTGTTTTATGTTCAGTTCCGGCTCTTATACAGAATCTTGCCGTTGGTGCGTTGGATGCCCAAAGTGCTAGAGTTCTGTTGTTTCTGTCTATATTTGTATTATTTTATCTATCTCTGTGGATTATTTATTTGTTTTTTCATTATGGGGAAGATTAGCTTCTGCGCTATCCTCTAGTGAAAATGTTTTCTTTGCAGGATATGTTTTATGTTAAAGTGATTTAGCAGTCTATGCTTGTTTTTTATTTTTTGTTTATTTCTATTGTTTATATTTTACGTAATAAATTTAAGTGTCTTTGATTTCTTTTTTCACTTTTATTTATGGAACTAATTCTAGTATGTAGGAAACATAAGACTTATTTTAAATTAATAACCGGATTTTAGAATCAGCCGCTTAAAGAAATCAAATCCTTTAGGACGAATGGGATTTTATAAAGCGGCCTGGACAGTGCTAACAATAACAACAACAAAGCTTCACACTATCGAACTAAAAATATTATAAGGGCTAGAATATAAGGTGGTGCACTTGGATAATATATATATATATATATATATATATATATATATATATATATATATATATAAATAAGAATAAGATGAAAGAGAAAACCAGTAATAGCTCTAAAGCTACATGAAGCCAGGAACATCCAACATGTAAAGATAAGTATGAATACGGTTTTTGACAGCATTTCTTCATCAGCGGTGTCAATACTGTCTAAAAACCAATGGATTGTTTCTGATGAGTATGATCTATTAAATAAACACACTCAGACACCGTACAATCCATTATTAACAGAAGAATTGAATAATAAATGAATTTGTATTAAAGTACTTAACCAAAGAACACCAAGCCTGGCGCTAGTCAGAGTGGAAGTTAAGAACTTGTAACCGCAAGATGACTGACGTCATAACTTGCAACCATTGAGGTAGTGGATACTCAGTTACAGTCTTACTTAGGTAACTTATTTTAAGACTATTATTCCATTATTTATTTAGTTTTATTATTGTTACTACTATTAGTTAATTATTTTTTATTATTCTTATGTTTTTATTTTTGTTTTTAGTAGTTATTTTTATTTTAACCTATTTATGTTTAACTTATTAATGCAACAGAACAAACTATTCATTAAAACAAAAACAACCAATTATGTTTTTGGATAGACTAACTGGGTAATTATTACTAGTTAGCACAGCTTTCAAGTCTATAATATGCTTAATCCTATTGTCTTTAGAACATAGCCTATTTATACGAACTAACTGATTTACAATAATGTTATTAAAAACAGATTTATGTAAACAGGTTAGATAATTTTGAAATTTAACAATATTAAAATTATATTCAGATCTTTTGTCGTATAAGTCATAAGTTAATTTATTGTTAGTACTTAATTTAATATTGATATCTAGAAAGTTTACATTAATATTATCATGGCTACTTTTAATTAGTTCCAAATTAGGAGGGTAAAAATTTAAGTCTATAGGGTTATTACTTTTATTTATTACTATTATATCATCTATATATCTAAATATATTGTAATTGCTATTTTCTATATTATTAATTTCAAAATAATATAAGTATAAATTAGCTAGCATACTTGAAGCATTACCACCTTGTGGTACACCTTTGGACTGTAAGTATATACTATTATTATGAACTATGTAATTATGTTTAGTTACTAATTCTAGGAGCCTATTGAAACGAGTTAGTTTAATTTCGTTGTTTAAGTATTGAATATTATTTTGTACTAACATTATGATTATTCTATTTAAATCAATTATATCAATATTATTAAATAGATCTTTAAAATCATAAGTTACAATATATTTACAGTTATCTAATGTTTGTAGTTTTCTAATTAGACTATAGCTATTATCAATTATACCACAAACACCTGATGTTATATTTTTATAGATTAATTTAAGGTATTTTAATAATAATTTACTTGCTTTTGTAGCATAAGTATTATGACCACAGGTTACTGCTCTAAAAGCAATAGGTGTTTTATGAAATTTTGGAACTAAAGTTATATAAGGAAAATGATAAATGTTAGATGAAATACCTAGCACTTTATATTTAGCTATGATTTTCTTAATAATAATATTAGTAGTTTCATTTAATGGCTGAAAAAGATCACTATTTTCTAACTGTTTTTTTAAACATATGGCAAAATATTTTTTACAAATTATAGCATAGTTGTTGGCTGCTTATCTACATAATGACTATAAAGTCCCTCTTGTAATTTTGTATAGCAGCTTAAAAGTGTTTATAAGGATTATAATGTTATTACTAGTATTGGGTAATTTAGCTTGTACTAGTTTTTAGTAAATTAATTTTCCAAGGGTTAAAAGCTTCAGTAGGTACAGAATAATTAATTGCTATTTTGTAAATAAATGTAGTTCTAATCAGCATTTAAGAAACTAATGATTTTCTTATTATTAGTACTAGGTATTCTAAACTTAGTTCCTAATTTCACTCAAATCTCGCAGTGCATCATCTTCCCAATATCCATATTGCCTGTTATTACATGACCATGTGTCGTATCTATATAACTATTGTAAATGGGCAGATGACAAACACAAGTTAAATTTAATGACTCAGAAAATTTTCTTGAAACCTGATTATAGTTAAATATACGTCTACCCATAGGCAGAGTATATTTAAAGGCACGTTTTATTTTTATTTCTTTTATAGGAAACATATCATGAAGTTTATCAAATATACTATTGAAGTTAATATAATTAGTTAAGGTTAGTAAAATTTAGTACACAAAATGTGTATTATCTGAATTTTGTTTTTTATATAAGTTTATTTTAATGTTTTGCCCGTGTTAGTATTAAATCATATACCAGATCTGATAATGATATCTTTAGTTTCGGTATTTAAAAATAGTTGATAAGCTTAATAATATGTTTTTTTAAACGATAGAAAAAATCCAAGCTTTTAATATTTTATATTATATCAATTATAAACCTTTCCTGAAACTTAATAAGGCAGTTTTATATATAGTTACTATCAAAAGTCTTACTTTTTATTATAACTTTTACCTCTTTTAGTTCTTTTTGAGGACTGTGTTCTTCAATATATCTGTGTATCTATATATATATATATATATATACCGGGTGGCCATAATTAAAACTGACAGTGCTCACAGTGGTTCTGTAGCGCGATCTATTTGCGAGAATGACGCCACATTTTGTAGGAAGATTAAACAAGACGGGGGACGAAGGATTCCGCGAAAAAATAAATTAGTTCCAAAGTCACCGCTAGGGGAATATTTGGCGCTGTTATAATAGAAAATAGAGTGTTAACAAATGCAAATCAATACGGAAATTACTTTTTATTTTGCATTCAAATGAGGTTCAATGTGGCTGCCGTTGTTGTGGACCACATATTGCATTCTGTGCACAGTATGCACAACAGCAGAAAGTAACATGTCTGCAGGAATTCCGTACAGGCCGTGATATGTGTATCCTTCAACGTAGCCAGGTCCTGGACCTCCTTGATAGACCTTGGACTTAAGGTAACCCAAATAGCCAGAAGTCGCATGGGTAAGATCAGGCGACCGAGGTGGCCATGCAGTTGGAAAGTAGCGGCTAATGACTCTTTCTGTTGTGAATTTCTGTCGTAGCAGCTGTTTCACCCGTACAGCAACATGTGGAGGGGCTCCATCTTGCATGAAACTGATTTCCCCCAGGCGTTGTCTTGCTGAAGTGCCGGAATGACAAAGCTGTTCAACATGTGGGCGATATTTCTCATCCGGTAACAGAACAGGTTTTCGGTCCTGTCGGGGTAATGTGTCTCATAGAAGAATGGACCTACGATAAATTCCGCTGTGAACCCACACCAAACAGTTACCTTTGGTGAATGTAAGGGAATTTCTGTGCTGCATGTGGTGATTTGTCATCCCACATTCGGCAGTTCTGGGTATGCACAGTTCCTGCAGGTAAAGTGGGCCTCGTCTCCCATAAGATTTTCCACGGCCAAGCATCATCCACCTCCATTCTGGCAAGAGTAAAGGTCAATCGCTTAGCATAGTCGGGGACAGTAACTCCTGTACACGGCTGATCTTGTAACGGATAGAAGTTGATAATCTTTCGGAAGATTTCCATACCGTACTGTAAGGCATATCCATATTCCGAGCTAATCACGAGAGCTAGAGTGGCAGCAATATGTCTGGTCCTCTGTCGACAATCTCGCAAATAGATCGCGCTACGAACACTGTGAGGCCACTACAGTTTAATTATGGCCACCCGGTATATATATATATATATTTATATACACACACACAGATTATTAAATTATATATATACACACACACACACACATATATATATATATGTATATATATTATATATATATATATATATATATATATATATATATAGTATATATTATATATATAATTATAATATATATTGTGTCTAGGCTTAGTGCAAAAACGTGCAATCGTAGAGGATATTACTCTACACATGACCGTCTTAATATTGAATAGGAGAGTAAATATTGTACTTGTGTGTGTGTGTGTGGTGTGAGGACCGAGAAGAAGGGGTGGAAGTTTGTAAGAGAACGAAGAACACCGGTGATGGGTGGGGTGGGGGACGATTATTAGAAGGAGAAGAAGAAAGAAAAAGGTCTGGAGTGAGAAAGGGGGACAAATAAGTAAATATTCCTAAAAAGTGGAGATGAAGACCCAGCTAGGATCATTCGGTTACTTTAATTCAGATAGCTTCAAAAAGCATCTAGAATCACCACAATTGACATCGTCGTCAGAGGAGAAAGGCTTCTCACATTGAATTTAGAATTTATGTTCAGGGGAGTTGATAGGGAGTGAGAGTAACATAATTAGAAGATAAGAGACTTTATATCCCTCTCCTGTTTTTAAATCTTTGAGGATCGCATGTAATAGGACTTGTATCATTTCGCTAAACCATGAACTAATAAATTACTTACTAATAATTCAGATGAGTAACTATTGTGAACTCTGTATGTTAGTGTTTATGCATGCTTACTCAAGACTAAACAGGACAGATATGCACTGTTATTCACTCAGTTCTTTTGTCTCATACAAACATACTCACAGAGACATGCTAATATAAGGAGGTAAAGAATTAATTTAAGTTAATAGGAGTAGGAACAGTATAAATAATAAAAAAAATAAAAAGCTAGTTTAATTTTTTAAATAAAATATGTTCATATTATTGGTCGTAAATGACATACTCCCCAAAATAAAGTGAGAATAGGAAATTTAACTACAGAACATAAACACTTTGCATTCCTGGAATGTCTCCTTCATTCTGCCACAAACTTCATAATAATAATCATAATTTGTCATTAAAAACTCATTGTTACTTTTAAGATGAGAAAACGAAACTTTAATCTATCATTTTAATATCAAATTCCGACAAATATTACAATTGAAGTTTTTTAGGATGCAATACCGTTGAAATATTCACCTGGGTGAAGCTGAAAGTAAAGTTCTTAATTTCTGTTATAATCTATTCAATCATTGACGTTCTGTTTATATAGAAGAAAGCTTTATGCCTAAGTTAATCTGGTTCGATACAAAGAAAAGATATATCAGTTGAATAAGCTAATCCAACTGATCGTAATTTAGCTTAACCAACTAAAACACCCACGAAACCCCTTATCATCAGGCGTTTTACTAATTCAATCACTTCTTAAACGTCGATCATGAAGCGTTGAATGCTCATGATAACAGCTATTACCTCACTGGTTACCATGTACTGTGAAAACCTTTTTGAAAATTAAGAGCTTAAAATTTGTTTTCGAGAACAAGCTGCTGTGTAAATCCCCGAAATAGGCAAATGCGTCTCAGAGAGATATTTAAGGAGGGAGGTATTTCCAGAAAATAAATTGTTAATAATTCCCCCCAAAATGAGGAAAAATGATCTGTAAAGTTTGCCGACGAGCAGGAAAATAGGGCAGGTTAATTTTTTCCCTCCCGTATCTTGTCTTCTAGTATTAGACACTTATACTTTTACTTATTGTTTGCAAAAAAGACTTTACTCTATGCATTGTCGTTTATATATAATTATCAAGATCATTGTCCTTTATATCACATCAAGTTTTCTTACTACGAAACGATTAATTTCAGTAAATGGTCGATGTTTTCTGTCAATGGGCTTTAGTCAACGGAACATCATTTTAGCGAATGAGCTTGGAAAATCATCTTGAGACTGTCACGTTGCTTTACTTCGACGTCATGACTAATGATTTTTTTCACCCTATCAATTCAGGGTCTGGATATGAAAATTCCAATCGCATCAAAGTTATGTCCCTTAAATATCTTAGACAAGGGAGTACCATTTTTTACACACTAGAGAAAGAAAAAGTTACGGGGTCCGAACCCAGCCATGCCAGTTGACCCGTAAAACGTTTATGTTACTTAAAAATACTATAACTTTTATTTAATGATAGTTATCAGGGAGGGCCAAACTGCAGCTTACGAGTCGCATGGGACTCTTTATCATTTTCTTTGCGCTACAATTTCGGAAAATTGTATAAGAATTAAAATACTCAAAATTAAAATTAGCATGTCGGATAACCTCAACTTTTTGCCAAAAGTTCAGTTGTGCTCTACGTTTAGGTTAATAAAAAATAAAAAAAAGCCCAAAGTTGACAAACCAACATGTAACTGAATGGCTACGAACTGCAAAGCTCTCTATATCCCAGATTTTGAACACCATTTGGAAGAACAATTAAAAGGAAAAATATTTATTTATGCTATTAAATCTATAAAAATAATTTAGAAATATTAATTATTTTAACAACTGAAGAATGGTATATTACTAAAAACAAATTAAAAAAAAACCTCTTAAAATTTTCTTTTGTATCAAAACAACCTTTTTCTCTTTTGGCTCTTCTAAGTATGGTAGACATGGCAAGATTTCTTCCCAAAGGAAGAGAGCATTGGTGATCCCAATATTTAAGAACAATTAAGACCCTCAGGATCGCATAATTATGTACCATATCCCTTGCAATCATTCTTGCAAAAACAATGGAGGGAACGGTTTTTAACAGACTCAATGATTCCTAGAACTCATAATTTAATTGCTGATGCACGAGCAGGATTTAGATGTTATAGATCTAAAATTCACAAACGGCGCTTTATAGTCATCCATTCAAAAGGCTTTAGATAAAATTATTTCTTTACCGCAGTCTACATAGAAACTGCCTATGACTTGGTCCTGGCGACAAAAACTATTGACCAAACTCACGGAGATGGGGATTAGATCAAAATGTTCTTCTGGAAGTTTTTTTTCCTGACCAACGACTATGCGAAATTAGCTTTGGAAATACCTTCTCTACTTGCAGAATAATTCAAACTGCTTTACCGCAAGGTATTGTTCTAATTGCTTGAATTACCATTTACATAAATGATCTAATCTATGCCCCGAAATCCGCTTCAAACTTAAAAAGCTTCTCAGCGCTGAGATGATTCTGACTGAAACACCCAAAGCCAATAGCCCCTCCAAAGTTGAGGATATCTTGTAAGAGACAATGAAAGTTTCTGCAAAAAAAGTGTGGCAACAATACAGGGTTCTAAACTTATCAAAATCATCTGTTCAAGTTTTTTTCACTTGCACACAATAATATGCAGCTGAGATTAAGTTTAAAGATACTATCCTTACTCAAACAAACGAATAAAATTATTTAGGAGTGAATTTTAAATAACAAACTTTCCTGAGGGACACGTTGAAAGAACATTTGGTCTTGCTAAAAAGCACTTAAGTGTTTTGAAGAGACTTTTGTGGGTGAGGTTGCTCTCCTAGAACTCTTAATATTACATGTTGTATTGTTGTCATGCCACTTATGACCTATAGCTGTGAATCATTTAGTACTACACCTCAAACTGTTTTGAATTATACTAAACTGCTGTAGAATCAGGCTTTAAGATTGATTACCAGAAACTAACTCCAACTGATGCTATGCTCCTTCTTTTTGAGTAACCAGAGAATCAAATCAATTTTTCAGGAAAATATATTGTTTTTATTTGAGAAGTTACTTAGAATCCCATTTACTACCGATTGGAAACCTCTTGTATAGCTACGGTGCCTTAAAACTCAATCTGGTTTTGTGGAAATTGCTCTTCAATTAAAAGACTGTTTTGGGAAGTTGTAATGTACCACAAAAACTTCCACTACCATCAAATCCATTTGAAACTACCCTAATAGAACATCATACAAGTTTGTTACAACTTGTTTTTAAGAATGATAGCGATCAAACTGTTTTAAAAATTCCTTGCTTCAGAATATCTCTCTCTCTCTCTCTCTATATATATATATATATATATATATATATATATATATATTATATATATATATATATATATATATATATATATATATATATGCATATATACACAGGGTATCCATAATTAAACTTCCCTACTTTAAAGTTGTCTACAGTCGAAACTTATTGTTCAGAAAGTTATGAAATTTGTGTAGGACATATTGAAGGGATGGGAATTTGTTTCAGCGAGTGAAAAAATTAGTTCAAAATTTCACCACCAGAGGGCGTATTTTGATGAATTACACATTTTGCCAACATTTACTATTTAAAAAATTTATTACAACAAGACATGTTCAACATGACGGCCATCATTTTCAGCTACCATTGAAATCATAAGATAGCATGTTCTACAGTTAACCGCAGTGTGTCCGGAGAAATGCTGAGAACATGTCGTGAAATGCTATCTTTCAGATCAGGTATAGTTCTTGGTTTATTAAGACTGACTAAATGTTTCACATGCCCTCAAAGCCAAAAGTCCCATGGGTTGAGGTCTGGGGATCGGGGAGGCCACACATTAGGAAAGTGGCGGCTGATGACACGTTCTTCTGTAAAGTGATTTTTGTGAACGTTCTTAACACGAAGGTTAATGTGTGGAGGAGCTCCATCTTGCATAAAAATTGTGCGTGGAAGGCACTGACATGATTGCAGATCCGGAACAATTTAGTCTGTAACAAGTATGCATATCGCTCCCCGGTGGACCGAGCATGTTACTGGACCTCTAGGACTTAATTCCTCCAAGAAATACGGGCCGAGAATAAAAAATGCAGAAAATCCACACCACACGGTTACTTTCGGTGAATGTATCGGAACATCTAAGATTAAAACGCTGATTTTTGGTTCCCAAAATTCGGCATTTGTGAGTATTCACCGAACCGTCCAAATAAAAGTACACTTCGTTTGTTCCAGAGGATATTCAAAGGCCATTCTGCATCAACCTCAAAGCGAGCAAGAAACTAAGTGAGAACTGCTGTCGAGTCTCGAAATCATGTGTAAGCAACCTCTGCACAAATTGAAGCTTGTACGGATAATACCGGAGGATTTTCCGTATGACCTTCTGGACAGTTGAACTGGGCAGATCGAATGCTTCTGCCACACGACGGACACTGGTACTAGCCTGTTCGTTGGAAAGCTTTGTCCTCTTTCACCTGAAGCGCAACCTTATCTACAGCTTCTGTGGAAACAGGTTTCCTTCCTCTTCTAGAACGAATTGTTAAAAGAACCAGTGTCCTTCAAATTTGGCCACCATTAATCGAAAGAACCTTTAACAGTCAATGATCTTTTCGTATCCCCTTCAGACTTCGAAATTTTCGTAGAGCAACTAGTGCTGAATTATCGTTTTGGTCAAACAATTTTACTAACAAAGCTCGATCTGGTAATCGTGACGATGGCATTCTGATTAGCAATAGCAAGCACTCTGAAAACAAAATCTCCATGAAAGTTTCTAGGTTTTATAGCAGCTCTGCTCTACGTCGACAAAAATTAATTTGCATATTTTGTTTCTTCTTCGTTCCTTCAAATCTTTGTCCGAAAATTAGTTATCGAACAAGTTTCCGATCGACTTTGCAATCACTTAAAGATTGTAAAATTAACGAGTATGAGCTATTGTGTTAGGGTGACCTCTGGAAGATGGTGAAATCTTAAGTAAATAACCAGTCGTAAAGGTGTAAGTCATCAAAAAACGCCCTCTGGTGAAATTTTAAACTAATTTTTTTATTCGCTCAAACAAATTCCCATCCCTTCAACATGTCCTACACCAAAATTTCATAACTTTCTGAACAATAGTTTCAACTGTAGACAACTTAAATTAGGGAAGTTTAATTATGAACACCCTTGGGTATATATACAGGGGTATATATACAGGGTGGGTATATATACAGGGTGGTCATAAAAAAAAACTTTACAGATACATGGACCTCTAGCGGCTGTTCTGTTTAACCGATCGAGATGAGATTTCAGATATAGCTATTTAGAGTATGAGCTCGGGATTTTGGGAACGGCAACAAAGTGGCGCGAACAGTTATAGTTATAGGTATAGAACTCGAAATTTTCAAATAACAACGCCCACTTTTTCCTGTTGCAAAATGCTCAGCGCATGCGAAACCCTAATAGAGCTGGAACGGTACGTTTATCACAAAAAAAACGGACTGGTTATGCACGCAAAAAAAAGCAGCTCTGCGAACGGCCTACAACAGCACGATCGGGGCGCACGGAGGAAATTTGCATATGACAGAGGCAAGACAATCAATCAGTGATGACAACACAGATCGGACAAAAGGAAACTTTAATTTGGATTATACATTTTCCACATCGGTGCCATCATCGTGTTTTTGTTGGCCGTTCGCAGAGCTGCTTTTTTTTGCGTGCATAACCAGTCCGTTTTTTTGGGATACACGTACCGTTAGGTTTTTGGGGGTTTTCGTATGCACTGAGCATTTTGCGACCAGAAAAAGTAGGCATTGCCATTCGAAAATTTCGAGTTTCTATGCCTATATCGTGTGAGCGCCACTTTGTTGCCGTTCACAGAATATCGAGCTCATACCTCTGATAACTATATCTGAAATCTCATCTCGATCGGTTGAACGGAACAGCCGCTAGAGGGCCCATATATTGGCAAAGTAGTTTTTTTATGACCACCCTGTGTATGTATATATATAATATAATATATATATAATATATATATATAACCGCATTGTTTGACAGTGGATTCTTTCACGTTGGGAAATCTCTTGGTAATGAATTTGCAGGAAATTTAGTTGAGAAAGGTACGTCAGCCACCCTAATTTCATATAGACCAGTTCCATACATTCATTGAGACTATTCATTCGCAAACTATGCAGGCTGTATTTCATTCAGGAGAAAATTGATGGAAATCGCAGTAGGCCTGGTTTACATGAGATAATGTGAACATCAGATATGTCCCAGATGCTCCCAGTTGTAATGCTGTGTGTCTTTTCACCTGATCACAGGCCATGGCTGCCGAGCTAAGTACTTGTTCAAGATAAGCATATCCGAAACACCTACTGTCCCCTGTGCAATTTATCCGAGGAAATGCACATCTTGCATTTGCATCACTGTCCAGCTCTTTGTGCTGGAGATATTTTCGAGCGGTACTGACGAGCGAGAGGACTTTTCGGGAAATGCTGATTTTCCTGTTGAACTTTTGGTTTTTGTTCTTTGGTTATTTCTATTGTATTCTTGTATTCTTTGTATCATAAACATTCCCACAGGGCTCTTAACATTGTTTATCTTGACTACTCCTGCTATATACAGGGGGATTTTTATTAAACTGACAAACCTCAGAGCCATCTGTAGCGCGATCTATCAACCGGAATTCCACCAAAATTGATAGACGGACTAAGGGCGACATGAAAAAGAGTTTTCTTAAAAAAAAAAAAAAAAAAAGAAATTGTGCGGTCGGGTAACCCCCGTCAGGAACGAAGTTCCTTACGTTATTTTTTCAACTCTAAACGTGATTTAATATGTAGATTTCTATTGATTATATTAGTGTATTTTTGTCACGCCAAAAAGCGCAGCCCTCTTTTATTCAACCACCTCTCTCTCTATTTTATTAAAATTAAAATTTTTAATATATAAATTAATTATTTTGATTTAGATGTTACCTAGCATAATTTTTAATCGGATTAATTTTATTATTTAATCACCAACAAAAATGAATTAATGACACAATATAAATCCCGCGTGCATTAAAACAATAACAAACAAAAATAAGTTTAAACAGAAAGACGCGATTCCATAGGGACGGTATGAAATCTTTCAAGTAAATCATTTACAACTGGTCGAAGTTTATATAAACGATCATGCTGAGGGTCATCATGTGGTGGTTGTTTACTGTTGTCAATAAATGTAGAAATTCTCTTATCGTTTCAAAGCGTTTTAATGACATACATTCTTGTATTACATCATTGCCTATGGCAAGTGACCAATATGGCCTAGTGTTTGGTACATGTACAATAGACCCAAGTAACACAAAACCGTTGGCAAGTCGTTGGCCAACCCTTTTCGGGCATGGTTGGCCAACGGTGGGAGTTGGCCGTTGGCGCTCCATTGGCCCAACGGTTGGCGTTCCGTTGGCCCAACGGTGTGATTTACAGGATTTGGCCGTTGGCGCGAGGTTGGCCAACGGTTGGCGTTCAGTTGGCCCAACCACTGGATTTGCAGGATTTGGCCGTTGGCGTTCAGTTGGTCCAACGGTGTGATTTACAGGATTTGGCCGTTGGCACGAGGTTGGCCAACGGTTGGCGTTCAGTTGGTCCAACGGTGTGATTTACAGGATTTGGCCGTTGGCGTTCAGTTGGCCCAACAGTCAACTTTGTAGGTAAGCCTACATTAAATTTATTTGGGGCTATTATGCATTTTTCAACCCAGCCAGCAACTCTTTGTTCATCAGGCCAATGGTCAAACTATCCAAGGGTCAATAGTTTTGACATTTTGCTATTTTTCAGCAGATCGTTTACAAAGAGGATTTCCCCTTTTTAACAGTTTATTAAGTTCTAGTATTTAGCCACCAATAATTTATATAAAAATAGTATATTCAAAAAAGCATTTTTGAATATCCTATTTTATATATTCAAAAAAAAATTTCGGATATACTATTTTTATATAAATTATTTGTGGCTAAATAATAGAACTTAATACTGTTTAATTAAGGAAAATTCTCTTTGTAAACGGTCTGCTGAAAATTAGCAAAATGTTAAACTACTGACCCTAGGATAGTTTGACAATTGGCCCAATGAACAAAGAGTTTGTTGGCTGGGTTGAAAAATCCATAACTCTTTTCCCCAAAAAGTAGTTTGAAAACTACAAAATTCACTCTATTATGAAATCAAAAAGTTTCCATAGTTAAATATTAAAATGTACAAAAAGCAACAATACATTTTAATTTTAATGTTATTTTTAACAGTTTACATTTTACTTTACATTGTTTATATAAAGTGTTTTGTTTTAAACACTATATCTTTTTAAACTGAATAAATCTTATAGATTATATCCTTAGTGATATTATAAATCTCATGTCACTCTATATACAAAAGAATATTAATTTATATATATATATATATATATATATATATATATATATATATATATATATATATATATATATATATATATATATATATATGTAGAAAGCAGAACTGAACTCTTAACTATGAACTTTAAACTTCATGAAATGTTATTTGTAAACGCATATTATGTCTGGCGCAAGAGGGCGCCGCTAGCACGAACATTATCACGACCCCTCTACTCTGTTTTGGGGAGAACATTAAGACTCCCGCTTTGGATTCCGTCGTGGACGGACAACGTTTTTCTTTCAATTCTTTCTAAATAATGTATTGTTTTTGTTATTTACCATGGTTTCTAGTTAGTTTATGTTGTGGATCTTTTACTCCAACCCCGCGCCCACAGAAGATGGTGTCAGAAGAGGTATTAGATATGAATTAGAAAGAAATCTACGAGAACACGACGCGAATCTCCATCAACGCATTACGATGCAACGGACTCCGAACTAAAGTAAGACTATTTTATGAATTACGATAGTGACTGTTTGTTTCTTCGAATTACGGCTAATTACGATAATTCTATTTATACGATTTACGAGCTTATGTTACGAATAACGATTCTAAATAACGATTGCTACGATTAACGACTCTAAATGGAAAAATTGAAATTAGCTGATATTCCCCGAATCAAAGCAAACTTGAAGTCTGCTTCTGTTAAATCTATAAAATGTTTGCATAATTTTGTTTATGAAACTGAAGGTGACCGATTAAACCGGAAACGGTTACGAGAATTTTCTGGCTTTGACTACCAGAAAAACGACCAACATTATGAGAAGAAATTAATTTTTGCTGTGAAAAACGTTAGACTTGCTAATTTAATTACAATTTGCAATATTTTATGTATTGATTGTGACGGAAATGAAACTGTTCTCGCTACAAGAATTCTCGATAGCCTATTAGATATTGAAACGCTTAAGAATGATAATTTTGAATCTGATAGCGACGATGAACACGTGAACGAAGAAATTTCGTAGCGAAGTTAGCGAATTAACCCGTGTAGAACCATCAGTAGATAAATTTTTAAATTTACTATTTCCTATCATGATATCGAAGACAGTTGAGAAAGTTTGACGGGAAGATATTATTCCATCGAAAAGTGGATAACTGATTTTGAAGAAACGGCGAGTATTTGCGCATGGAATGATCTTCAAAAATTAATATTCGCGAAACGATCATTAACTGGATTAGCGAAACTCTTTATTCAAGGTGAATCTGGCTTAACTTCGTGGGCTAAGCTTAAATCAGCTCTTGAACAAGAATTTGCCTCGAAGTACACAAGCGCCCAACTCCTAAAATTTGACGAACGTCATTTAAACAACGAAGAATCTCTGCAAGAAGATTTTCTGGTCATGAAAGAACTAGCAAGCAGAGGTAACATCGAACAGAATCCCTAATTCAATATGTTATAGATGGTATCCCGATAAACCGTCTAACAAAGTAATTCTTTACGGTGCGAAAGATTTAAAGATTTTAAGGAAAAATTAGGTATTTACGAAAAAATACGAAACCATACTACGATTCCACATGAACCACAACAACAAAAAAAGAAAAAACATTTCACCCCTCTTTCCGACGTGTCCTCCCCGCTTTCAGCGTTGTAAAAACTGCGGCGATAAAAATCATAGTGTCCTGCCCATTTAAAGACCGCGGAAGAAAATGTTTTAATTGTAACCATTTAACGAATGACCACGTTTCTGCTAACTGTCCCGTAAAAATAATAAAACCCCTGAAAGTCAGCCATGAATATCATTGCCGTGTTCCCGAAGAGAAAAATTCCTCTTTGTACAGATAAGCGTCAGGTTGAACGATAATGAGCTGACGGGTATTTTCGACAGTGGTTCCAGTTTGCATGTAATCATCCGCTTGCTATGAAAAGACTGTGTCTCCCAGCTGTTTCTCCCCCCGCCATAAAATCTAGTAGGACTAGGCTCTAAGAATGTGCTTACCAAGGATTCTTTTAATGCATAGCGTGGAAAATCAACGGTCACTCCTTCGAATTGCTGTTCCACGTTGTCCCGGACGGAGCAATGACTTTTGACCTTATTATTGGTACCCCTCTGTTAGATTTAGCTGACGTTATTTTGAAGAAAGATTCTTTAATCATTCAGAAGCCCTCCAACACGAAAAACTTTCTATTGTTGATGGAAAATTTACCAAACTTTGATTCTAACGAATTAGATTTAAACCACATTAAAGATAAGACACGAAGAAACACTATTTTTAAACCTGTATCTACATATACGCCAAACAAAACTGAAACCGTAGATATTTCTAAGAAGATAATTTTAGACGACGATATAACCGCCAAAATTAAAGCTGCCCAAAAACGAGACGAAAATATTGAAACGATTAAAACCTTGATAGAAAAGGGAAATGATGAAGAACATTTTGTCAAAAATGGAATTTTATATAAGTATAAAATGGAGGAGAACTTTTAATGGTGCCTCAAGAAATGGAAAAAGAAATAAATCAAACGAATTCATAATAAAAAATCATTTTGCATCATCCAAGACCGAAGACGTTTTAAATCAAAATTATTACATACATAATGCCAGAAAACAAATTGATAACGTCATTGCCAACTGCGTAGAATGTATCCTATGTAACGAAAACGTGGCAAGGAGAAGGTTTACTTAATCCTATCCCAAAAGAAAATTCACCGTTGAGCACGTATCATATTGACTTTATAGGTCCTATGCCTTCTACGAACAAGAATTATCAACATATTTTTCACTGTTGTCGATGCCTTTACGAAGATTTGTATGGTTATACTCAGTAAAAATCGACATCGTTCACGCGAACGCCATAGAAAAGTTAAAGCTACAACAAACTACCTTTGGAAATCCTTCACGAATTATCAGTGACAGAGGAAGCGCATTTACTTCGAATGATTTTGAGACCTATTGCGTAGAAGAAGAAATAGAGAATATTAAAATTACAGCAGGAATTCCCGTGGTAACGGTCAAGTTGAAAGGATGCATGAAACTTAATTCCTATACTCTCTAAACTTTCAATTTCCGATCCACGAAATGGTACAAATACGTGTCTATGGTTCAACGAATAATGAACAGTACCGCTTCTCGAAGTACTAAATTCACACCATTAGAACTGTTGTCAGGCGTGAAACTAAAAGGCATAACAGACGTACGAGTGAAAGAAGTCTTAGAAGAAGAGTACCTTAACGCGACGAATGAAAAGAGAGAAAAAAATGAAGGAAGAAGAAAGAAGAATATCCTTAAGATTCAAGACGAAAACCAGAAATCCATTAAGAAAAGAAAAAAATCATGCAAGTACAAGACAAGAAAATCACGTGCAATCAAGCCTACGTGGTACGGAACAAGAATGAAATTCCTAGGTCCCTACAAAGTGACCAATGTCAAGTCCCACGACCAATGCGGTTGTCATCAAATTCGAACAACATGACGTCCTAACATCACGTCTTCTGCTGCCGACTACACGAAGCCAGGGCATCCCTACTATCCTGATTTTGACGGACTGGCATGACATCCCCGCTACCCCCGATTCAGACGACTGACAAGGTATCCCGCCATCCGATGTCCGCACCAGAGTATCCCCTGCATCGTCCTGTGTACTCGATGTCAGCACAAGAGCATCCCCTGCATGGTTCCATGTATCCGATGTCACCACAAGAGCACCCCCTGCATGGTCCCGTGTACTCGATGTCAGCACCAGCGCATCCCCTGCATGGTCCCGTGTATTGTAAGTGTGTTCCATTTTATTTCTTTTTCAGAGACTATCAGTGCCTATTGCTTAATGTCATCCGAGGCCGCATGACAGCTAGGATGGCCGATTTGTAGAAAGCAGAACTGAACTCTTTACTATGAACTTTAAACTTCATGAAATGTTATTTGTAAACGCATATTATGTCTGGCGCAAGAGGGCGCCGCTAGCACGAACATTATCACGACCCCTCTACTCTGTTTTGGGGAGAACATTAAGACTCCCGCTTTGGATTCCGTCGTGGACGGACAACGTTTTTCTTTCAATTCTTTCTAAATAAATGTAATTGTTTTTGTTATTTACGATGGTTTCTAGTTAGTTTATGTTGTGGATCTTTTACTCCAACCCCGCGCCTATATATATATATATATATATATATATATAATTTATAATATCAATGCTACCTGTTGTTTTTAATCAGTCACTTTACTACATATATAATTTTTTTTAAATAAACACCTTTCCATTTTAATCAACTGGTGTCGAATTGCACAATCATGCTGAGTTAATATGACACATACTTTTTGTAAGATTACCTTTATATAAATATTTTTTTTCATTTTATATATATATATATATATATATATATATATATATATATATATTTATAAACACTTTATCTTCCAATTTTTCTTCAGGTCTGATACAATATATACAACTGAGGTCTGATTTTTTTAAAACTTTCCATAAACTGTTATATCAATTTTTGGACTACCTTGTTTAATATTTTAAAACAGCATCTTAATAAGGCATGTTATAGTAATTTTAATAAAACACAACTTTTCATCAATTTTTTTTATTTTAACAAAAAATTTAATAAAATTTAATTTTACATTGTCAAAAAATACACAGTTCTTTTATCTCTCCCTCCTTCTCTGTCTTTCGAAAAAAGGAAAAAATCCTTTATTAAGTCTTCAACAAATTTTTCCGTTATAACTTCTCCCTGGTGAGCCAGTCCGACAGAAGCTGTGAATAGAAAAATAAATTAGTACAGTAAATGAGTCAAAAGAAAAAATAGCTATATATGCACCAAACAGTCAAACAAAATGCCCTGATTAAGTAGTTTTTTTTAATTCTTTAAAAAACAAGTCTATAACTTATTATGAAATCTAACCCTAGCATTTACTACATAATCAAAAATGTTCCTCATGTTGCATGATCTTGTCTTACTATTACTTCGGTATGTATCAGTAAAGGTTTATTTATTGCTCAAATTATCAAAGCACAAAATAAAACAACAATTCAAATATGCAAACTAAATTAACATCAGAGAAAAATTAGACACTGCACAGAATCTTTAATAATTTTAGTACATATTTATTTACATGATATATCAACTCTCTGAAAACTTACTTAAATTTAGACACATGAAAAATTAAAATATCAAAGAGCTATTGGCAGAAAATTTCTTTACATTATAGGAAACTAACTCACTCTTAAACTGCTTGCATGTGTTTAGCAAAGTTTATTTCATAAATTAACAGAGCAGAAAATTGAAGAATAATTTGAAATATTTGAACCAATTAAATTAGAAAAATAAGATATTGTAGTATATGATAGATAAGATTAATTTCCACATACATTTTACCAATACACATTGAAAAAAATTAAGGTGAAATTTTCCTTCTCTTAACCACACAGTAAACAATATTTTCTCAGTAAAGGTCAATTAAATTCTGTAGCATCAAAAGCCCAACAGTTTGTAAATGTATGTTTGTCAACACAAAGTTTTTATAATTAGCACAATATCTTTAAAAAAAAACAACAAACATTTAATAATTTTAGACAATATTTATAACTCCACGAATATAAAAAAAAATTACAAATGGTTGAACAAATATCAACCCTAACTAATACTTTCTATCTAATTGAACATCACAATATCTATATATTTAAGTTGCTAAGCCAGACCAATTCTTTGGGCTGTCTGGGAGAGAAAACTACTGCATCAATTTATTTCATTTTGGTCTGAAAAAAAGATTTTAATCTATAGATGTGTCAAATATGGTTTTTGTAACCATAATCTCTATTAATTAGCGATAATTTATAATCTAAAATTGCTTTCTGTACATGCTCAGCGACATGTTTAAATCTGGCTTTAGATACTCACTAAGCACGAGGCTGCATAAACTACTGCATAAAATACTGTACTAATTAGATATAACTAAAAATTTAAAACACATTAACATAATGATTTAAAAATTCATATTTAATAAAGTGAATCAAATAATACTAGTAGGAAACAAGGGAAAATAAAAAAGAGTGAGGAACAAGACTTCAGTTTATACAAATAGGCCAAGAATTCAAAGCAAGTTTTTACCTAGATTCAATCATTCATAAGATGATAACCACACTTCCAATTCTTTTATCTATGGTACTAATGAGATCAGGACTGAAAATATTGCTAAAAATGTAAATATTATAATAAGTAGCAGCTAATCAAATGTTAAAGACAAGTGAATTATTTTAATGGGTGATCAGCTTACTTCATAAATAGTCCTTAATATTATGTACAAACTTTATTAAGTACATTGTCAAAAAATTGCTTAAAATGTAAATATTACAATAACTAGCAGATAATCAGATGCTAAAGACAAATGAATTATTTTAATGAGTGATCTGCATACTTCATAAATACTTTGTATTGATATTTTACTTTCAAACAAAATGTTTAACATTAAATACCTGTTCGAGTCTGAGACAGACAATTATTTTAAACTCAAATAAAATACAATTGCAAAGTTGATAGTAAGGAGAGAAAAATTACTGAAATTTCACCAAAGCAGACAGCTAATTGTATTTTATCCTTGTATTCATAAGCTAGTGATTAACTGACGCTTCTTTATAAATTTGACGATTTAATAGAGTAGGTTTTCTAAATTTATGAAGTAAACTGTGAGATATAAACTTATAAACAACTTAAATGTGACAGAGTAAGTATATTATTTTATTAGTAATATACTTTTATTTAGTAAACAAAATGATGTACTTGGCTAATTAGTAGCATCAAGTAGTTTTCTAAAATGCATAGCAAAATGAAGCGTAACTTGGTAAATTTAAGTAAAATACTTTGTTAAACTTCTATAAAAACAGAAATAATGTCTATAATGCTAAAGACAAATGAATTATTTTAATGAGTGATCTGCATACTTCATAAATACTTTGTATTGATATTTTACTTTCAAACAAAATGTTTAACATTAAATACCTGTTCGAGTCTGAGGCAGACAATTATTTTAAACTCAAATAAAATACAATTGCAAAGTTGATAGTAATGTCTATGCATTTTAGAAAACTACTTGATGCTACTAATTAGCCAAGTACATCATTTTGTTTACTAAATAAAAGTATATTACTAATAAAATAATATACTTACTCTGTCACATTTAAGTTTTTTCATCTGAACGATCCGATTAACTAAAGTAACTCAACCATTTAAAATAAATAACATAAACAGATCCATGATTTCAAAAAGTTTAAATACAACCATTCTATAAAGGATTCTAAATATACAGATTACTTATTGTGATCTAAAAATAGAGAAACAGAAAATACAATTACAGTAGTTAAATTTATTATTTGAGGAAAGCTTTGGCTGTTTTTATAGAAGTTTAACAAAGTATTTTACTTAAATTTACCAAGTTACGCTTCATTTTGCTATGCATTTTAGAAAACTACTTGATGCTACTAATTAGCCAAGTACATCATTTTGTTCACTAAATAAAAGTATATTACTAATAAAATAATATACTTACTCTGGAATTCTTCGTAATATTACAATCACGTGGAACATGGAATGGCCGACATCCATTTCTTTTTACCGTTCATTTCTTCTCCACACGTGCAAACATTTCCCAAAACCAGTTTCTGTCGTAGTGAATTATGCATTTTGTAACTGTTGGCCCAACAGCTTTAATTTGCAGTTGGGCCAACCATATTTTGTAACCGTTGGCCCAACCACTTCCATTTGCAGTTGGGCCAACCATATTTTGTAACCGTTGGCCCAACCGCCTCCATTTGCAGTTGGGCCAACCACATTTTGTAACCATTGGCCCAACCGCTTTCATTTGCAGTTGGCCCATCTGAATTTCTGGAATTTCTGCCAACGGTAACCATTCCCCAACGATGCCACGAAAATATGCGGTTGGGCCAACGGTGTGTGTTACTTGGGGACATCATTATACAAATTCCAATGTATTGTTTAATTTCTAAATTCGTTACATTGACACACTTTTCTGGGTTTTTTTGCACACTGAATAAATTTGTTTCTTGAACTATATGCTCAATCAAATCTTCTGTAAAAAGATAACTAAAAAATTTAGAGGTGTGTTTAAATTCATAATTTCAGAAGAGAGATTCTCGTCACCTCGGAATAAAATTTGATCATCATTTCGAAGTAAATTAGTTTTTTTCAGTTGATTGCAGGCTTTGTTCTCCCTGTATTATTTCTATTAGCTTTTGACATGTTCCCACTATTAGGCAGATCAAGAACATCGCTATTATCAAGTAATGATACCTCATCTCCCGAATCACTACTACCATCAAAAATTTCATCACAAACTTTGTTTGGTTTATAATTAGGATCACCTGTGCTGCCATCGTTTTCTGAATCAGATCCATCCACACTATGATCCCTCCACGATCTGTTCATAAGTTCCTCAAATTCTTTCTGTGTTAAAAACTTTCTTCCTGCCATTTCCTTAAAAAAATGGCGTAAGCATACCATGTATCATTTTTGATACATAAAATTGAAATCATACTTGAATTTGTTATAAAAAATTAAAGAAGTATTTTATTAATAATTATAAAAGCTACGTACCTCTAAAATATATTTATAAAACTTTCAAAGATGTAAACTGACTTTAAAATACTGAAAATATAGCAAATACTAAGGCAGGTCTCGTATGAATTAAACGGCTCTCTTTTACTGAGATCGCAGTTGTATTCCTGCTGCCATCTATCCTAAAAAAATGTAACTAACAGTGATTAAAAGCTTTGCTATGATGTTTCAAAATTAGTACAATGTGCTCAAGTGGATAAAAAATATTGCTTTTGAATATAAAGGGGAAAAATAACTTACGTATCAAATTTGAAACAGCGTGCAGTGAAGGGTTTTAAATTTGCCCGTAGAGCTTGTGTGGGGATTTGAACCAGGGACCTCTCGCTCCGTAGTGCAATGGTCCGATACTCCGTAGTCCGATGCGATAACCATTCAGCCACAGAGTCCTAGAGAGAAAAATCTTATGAAGGGGACATAACGCTTTTTCGTTACGTGACGATTCCTGCCAGTTCACTCTACTGTAAGCCGCGTAAAAGAACTTCGTTCCAAAAAGAAGTGTTCCAAAAGTTGCCGATACTGGAAGATATGGCGCTGTTGTTGTCAACGCAACCGAGAATTTGCACAAAACGCAATTAAAACATCAAAATACAAATTCACCACAATGTAGTCGACAGCAGCGCCAGTATTTCGGGCTATAAAGATAAGGGGTCAATACCGAAAATTTTGTAATAAGCAGACAAATGAATAACAAAGAAATTTCACTGCAACACCGCTTTGTGCAGAAATTTCCTTCTCCTTCAATGTGACCACCATCCTGGAGGACGACACACTGCATCCTAAACCCTACGTTCTCAACGGCCGAGCCTAAGATGTCACCAGGAATGTTCATCAGAGTCCGGGATATGTTGCCCTTTAGGGCCGCCAAGTTAGAGACTCCACCAAGATACACCTTGGACTTCAAATAATCCCACAGAAAGAAATCACATGGGTTAGGTCCGGGGAGCGAAGTGACCATGCAAGTGGAAAAAACGACTGATGACTCTTTCTTCTGCAAAACAATGGCGCAACAGATTCCACACCGATCTTCATAGTCCAAAATACTGGCGCTGCTATCGACTATGTAGTCATGAATTTGCATTTTGATGTTTTACTTGCGTTTTATGCAAATTCTCAGGTGCATCGACAACAACAGAGCCATATCTTCCCCTATTGGGGACTTTTGGAACTAACTTATTTTCTTCATGGAAACTCTTTCCCATGTCGTCCTTTAATCCCTCTATCAATTTTGGTTGAATTCCGGCTGATAGATCGCGCGACATGTGGCTCTGAGTAGTGTCAGTTTAATAAAAATCCCCCTGTATATTGCTTCATTCTGCAGTTTCTATATACTGTTGAATAATAAATGGAGAACTACTCTAACAAACGGTCCAGTTAATTATTTTGTTTTCCTTGTCTTGGAAAATGTTTGTCGGAACACCAATACTTTTAATTTCAGTTCTCACCCACTTTTTATTGTCATAGTGCTAACATTTAACGTACAGACGAATTATGGAGTATGAAAAAATCATATTCATGAATTTGACACTAGCATCTAAAATTCAAAAGACTATGCGAACCTTGAGCGGGCCAAATTAAGGCATTTTTTACCTTTTTCCCTCCTGCTGAGGGAAATTTCGTGAAGTCTACCGCAAAAGTTTTAAAGATGTTTACGTTTAAAGATGTAAAGGGTTGAAAAACCATAGTTTGCGAAAAACTATCCCATCAAGCAATGTCAACATAAGTAATCATTATCATTTTTAACATACATTAGGAATAAAATTGGAATACTTTAGCAGGATTTGTTTTGAAAAATTCGAAAAGTGTGTTTTTGAAACAATTTAATTTTTTTTTAATTTTTAGGGTTGTGAGACTCTTATTTCACCAAGTATTCATCGAGTTATTCAATATTTCACCTAAGAAAATTTATCATAAATTTCTCCCTAGAAGAAAAAACAAGCCCCATTCAATAGATATTGTTTAATCTAAGCATACGTGTTAATTTTTTTGTTCAAATTATTTAAAGTTTTTCGTAATTTCTCTTTAATGTAGTAGTTCGGAAACGTTATCGACTGGTCGCGAAAAAAAAAATTAATTTCTCTAGAGACAGCGACTGCAAATACCCACTCAGTATTCACTCGAAAAATAAATATAATTACCGCAAATACTTTTTAAACATGTCAAAAGTTTGCTTCATGAGAGTGCAAATGGAGAAAAACCTTTCTCAGTGGGGGGCATATGCATCCCTAACCACGGTCTGCTGTAGCATCCTGGATCCCCGATTTATTCCTAAACAATAATTAAAACTCCGATAGAATTTTAAATACTTTAATAGCTTTACACACTTAGTTATCCTATTCTCCGATAGATGGCGCTAAATACACCATTTCTCTATTCGCTGTGGGATTTCTTTGAATTAGTCGAGAAGTTTTTATGAAAATACGAAATAAAATTTCTCCAACCAGTTTCCAAAATCGAAAATATGTCATTTTTAAAACTTACGAATTATTCAAAATTTCACGTACTTAAAAACATTTATAATAGACTTACTTTGGACTAAGAAAAGAGGAAAAACAATATCGAAGTTAAATTCAAATTTAAACAATATCATATTTGTGTATGATAAGTTTAACTGCGCAACTATTGAAGTTTTTGGGGAAATAAAACTAAGCTACAAAATTTGTCTTAGCAAAATTTTGTACATAGGTGAAAGGGCTTACAAGCCGTAATAGAAATTTTTGTATATTTAATTCAACTATACTTTTTACAGATTTTGGAATTCTATGCGCTGTCACAACAGTGTTTTATCCATTTCACTTATAGGCAACTAAAACATTAGGAAAATTTACTGAGGGATAGTTTATAAACCTAAACGCGAATAAAACACAATTACTTTAAATCATTTGTAGTTAAAACGTTCTTTAGATATGAAAGGCAGAGAAACGTGAAGAGTTAAACTGAAATTTACTAAATATCGGACTATGTGTCATGACTTTAAGAACATGATTGCTGAATTTTTAGTGAAGAAAAAAAATTAACTACCAATTTTTCTGAAGTTTACTCATTAAGACTATATACACACGCGCTTAATCGAATAAGTTAGATTGATTTTGTAGGTTTTATTTATCATTTTTACAGGATTTTGCTATTTTTCAATTTATGCAAAGTTTAAATTTTTTTCTTTCTGCTTGTCTAATACTACACATCAACATGCAAATATGAGTGAATACTTTTTGCAATTTATTTGTTTGCATAAGTTTATTGCTTATAGTCACTAAAGTGTATTGTCTATAGTCCAAAGTCTAGTCCAGGGATTTCGAACGGGGTGCAGGGGGACCTCATGGGGGTCGATGGAAGTTTAAAAAGGGTCTATAGTATTCCAGGGGCCTATTGGGGGTCTATGATAAATTTTTCTGTTTCAAAATTTAATTTTTTAGGAATGTAATTATTATATAATAATATCCATTTTAATATGTATAAATACAGATTTGAACAGGACGGAGTGATCCACGCATCTAAAGTCGAATGTCGTGACGCTTTTGTATATGCCTCGAATGCAGCCGTCAGCTTTTATTTGTGTACCAACCTGGTGCAGAACTGGGGAAACCCACTGGACCTTAAACAGCATATGGGTCCTCCCGATGCAACCAATAGTACAAAAAATAATAAAACTTAAACCTAATGAACCATTTTTCTAATTTTTTCTTCATATTCTTAGTCAAGTTGCTATCTTTAAGTGCTTTAGTACAAAAGAGGGATTACGTTCCGAAAACTTATTAAAAACAAACATTTTTTTTATAAATTCCATACAAGCAACTTAATTTTTATTAAAAATATAAATGTATGTATAATACAAATCGAAAGGAAACAAAAAATATTATTTTCCTTTAATGCGATCTTAATTTAATAAATTTCTTCCTCATCACTGCTCAAACAATCAAACAATCAACTCAATACAATCAAACGAGAACGTTTTTTCGGTTGAACGATATCACCTTCACTTTCAGAACCTTTTTCTTCATTTAGATTTTTTGCACCTTCTATCCTCCTTAAAAAATCTGTAATTTTGGTTTGTTTGCTGGTTCTTACAAGGTAGATTTCATGGTATGGAGATAGACAATTTTGCAGCTCCCTTTTGAAATTTCGGTTTCTTTCAGCGGAAGGGTCTGCATTGAAGAAAAATAATTCAAGATTTTCAGCTAAGCTTAGGTCTTCTTATAATTTTTTTAGTGTTACGTTTTAACTTCAGAATCTTCATCAGTGCCATTGTCCTCAGAATCGATATGATTTACAGCTTCGGATGTCATTTCCATCAAATTTGTTTCGTCAACTTCTTCCACTAATAAATCTTGAACGTCCTCAATAGCCATATCCATAAAACCTTCTCCTCCGATTGATTTAGAAAGTTCTAATATGCCACCAATTTCATTTTCTGACGACTCTATTTCAACTGAAGATGGCCATATCTTCTTCCAACAGGTATTTAACGTTGATGATTTTAGTTCTTTCAGCGACAAAGATATTGTGTCGATGACGTGCTTAATTGAAAATTGCTTCCAAGCTTCCATTAAATTAATTGATTTCGAATCGGTTACGTCTAAAATTCACTGTAATGCTCTTCTTATATAATAAGTTTGAGCATGACGCTTTCCGCTATGACATCGGAATAGAGTTATAAATGAATAAATTATAATTTGTTTATACATTTTCATGTAAAGCCACTACAGTTCATTATCCCTTCCCGTCATTATTTTAAGGTAATTTAGTTTTTAAATGCGTTAAACAAAAAGCATGTTATCTAGTGCTGTAGAAGTACAGTGTTGTAGAAAAGTTTTCGCAATTTTTTTTTATTGTGTTAGAGCGAAACCGTATTACAGGTTGCAGTGTTATACGAGGGTTCCCGCAATTTATCCTATCGTGTTAGAGTGAAACCGTGTTGTAAGATACCGTGCTGTATGAGGACTACCTGTATTATAATTATGTTCTATGCTGTACATCAGTGGTGGGCAGACTTTTCCAGGGTACGGGCTACTTATAATTTTTTCAGGGTGTTGCGGTCCATCCAGTGGCGTAGGTGTAGTGAGCTAAAAAAAGGTCTACAATATTTATTATAACTTAATAATAAATACAGAATATGTACTTACCTACATAACTACAATAAAAAAACTTACTCTTTTAAAACCGCGTTTAAAGTAAAACGAAAGATACAAACATAGTAATAATAGCCACAAATATAATAACATCAAATGACGCATTTATTATGAAACAATTGAAAATACATTAAAAAATAAATCATTTTCATCTAAAGTTAGTTCTCGTAGTTACAATTAGTAACATGTTCCATAAATATGTTTCTTTTAGTATGCGCGTCTTAGGTACAGTGGACGCTCGTTAATTCGAACTCGGTTAATTCGAACTTTCGGTTAATTCGAACTAATCCAAAGGCCCCAAAAAACTTGTATTGGAGTTAATGTTAAAAATATCTCATTAATTCGAACTAAATTTTTATTACTTCGGTAAATTCGAACTAAAAATTTGACAAAAAAAATTCTTTTTACTCGTTTAATGGAGACTCGTTTAACGAGAAAATACACACTGTATTTATTATTTTGTGTGTCAAAATTTCTTTTCTATGTAAAGAGGCACATGCCTGCATTACTAGACTATTGCATGTCCGCTAAACGTTAGTAGCTATTGTCCTTCTTATAAGTGCTAAACGGAAAAAGCAGTTTCCCTTTATTTGGATCGTTTTTCTTAGAATTTCAGAAAAACTAGTCTTTACTACAGATTCTAGGGAGCTGCGTCAGTTATAACTGTAGTGCCGACAAGTTAATGTGGTCTAGTTTTTCTTCCTAATTGTGTGGTGTGAACGTGTAAAAATTCAAGATGTCTACACGTGGAAAGTACAAAACCCTAACTTTGGAGACAAAGGTAGAAATTTTAAAGAAAGTAGAGAAGGCCGAATGTAAAACAAAGTTAGCAGCTGACTATGGAATTAAAAAAAATGCCTTGTCAACTAATTTGAAAAACAAGGAGTCAATTTTAGATTCATGGGAAAAATCAAAATTTGCTAGAGGAAGGAAACGCATGGGAAATGCGTCCCAAGAAGTTCTAGAAAAAACTCTACTGCTATGGTTCCAGGATGTTAGATCTCGAAATTTTCCAATAAATGGACACCTAGTGCTGACGAAGGCTGATGAATTGGCAAGTCGAATGAGTATTGAAGATTTTAAATACAGTGATGGATGGCTTTCTCGATTTAAGTCAAGGCACAATATTTCTTATCAAACTGTATGTGGCCAAAGATCTGATGTAAACGAAGACTTATGCACTAATTTCGGTAGGAAACTGCCAGGGCTTTTCTCTACTTACCTGCCGAAAGATATTTTTAATGCGGCCATAATGGACTCTATTAAAACTCTGAAAGCATTTATTCAGATGGAACCTTCCTCTGAAAATGAATTGAAATGTTTACTTCAAATCGAGAAGCTGGCTGAACAATGTAGGCATCATAAACAGAACCAAACATCCATTTTACAGTTTTTCCCCAAAGTGTAATTCATATTTTTAATAAAAGTTTACTTTATACTGCATATCTTCTGCTTCATTTTATGTTGAAGGTAAGTCTGTATTGCTTTTTAATATGTTTAACTTTAGATAACATAGTATAATATATTTTCTGGGGTTATACATACTAGGAGAGTTTCTTCTTCAGTGATACACATTTAAAGTTATATATTTTCTCTTAACATCGGATAATTCGAACTTTTTTCTGAGAACCTTTGAGTTCGAATTAACGAGCGTCCACTGTATTAGTAAAGGCGGTCACCCCAAAATGTCTTGGTGGTCCACCGGTCAATCGCGATCGACTTAATGCCCACCCCTGCTGTATATTATAGAGAAAATGTGAGGGGGGGTCGATGAAGAAAATCATTCTTTTAATTGGGGTTGATGTAGTAAAAAGGTTGGGAACCCCTGGTTTAGTCAATTAAATGTTAAGAGATTGGATAAAAAAAAAACAATACGTAAAGTGACGAGGTTTTGATTACCGGGCGAAGTGCACTTTGTGCAATAATAAAAGGATTCTTCGATTGGAATATGCATTGATATAGAGGCACAAAGAAATTTTTTCAGGAAGAATAGTTTGGAAACATTTAGGGATTTTATATGGTGAAATTATAAGAAAAAGCCCTTCAATATAAAGCCTATTCACATCACTAGGGTATATTACCAGGATAGAACATCCATTTGCTTATCGAAAGGTCCCGTTCCTAATAAACGTTGTTATAGTGGCACCTTACCACTGGAAAGAACTGTTATTGATCTCCGGGGAAATAAAAGAAAATATTGAAAAGTACGAAAATAAATCAATAAGTAACTTTATATATGTTTGGTTGTTATCTTGAACCGTTGGTCTGAAAGAGAACAGGAGATCTGTAGATCGGTTATTACACTGCTGGCCACCCAAATTGCAACACCAAGAAAGACAAGAGATATCACAACAAAATTTATTTTGTAGATAACATGTTGACCAAGTATCAAATGATTAAATTTATAGACTTCTGTGAAGTGTGGTTCCTGCCAAAATCAGTAGCCAGAGTAGCCGCCATTGTTGGAGATCACCGCTGCCGCACGCCTCGGCATTGATTCAAAGAGACTTTGGATGAGTTCTTGGGGTACAGCAGACCAAGCAGCTTCCACACGTTGCCAAAGTTGATCTGCTGTGGCAGCTGGGGATGGAATCTGGGTCAATCGTAGAGCAACCATGGACCACGTGTTTTCTATCGGCGAAAGATCCGGAGAGCGAGGCGGTCAGGGAAGCAATTCAATCTGGCGATTGACGAAGAACCGTTGGACAATACGTGCCACGTGTGGTCGCGCATTATCCTGTTGAAATATGGCTGTGGGCAAGCCCTGAAGGTAAGGAAGGACAACTGGCTCCAACACCTCGGAGATGTAGCGCTGGCTGTTTAAAGTACCGGCAATGCGTACTAGAGGTGTGCGAGAGTGATATCCAATACCACCCCATACCATAATACCTGGTGCAGGACCAGTGTGGCGGTGCATAACGCAGCTGTTCAGCATCCTCTCTTCCCGGTGTCTCCAGACTCGAATGCGACCATCATGGTGTTGCAGACAGAAGCGTGACTCGTCAGTAAAGACAATTTCATTCCATTCTGCCGTCCACATCCTTCTGTCATCGCACCATTGGCGGCGGAGACGTCTGTGGTTCTGCGTCAAGGGTAGACAAAGCAATGGACATCTTGCGGACAGACCACTCTGCTGTAAACGGCGTCGAATGGTACGCGCAGACACTGGATGATGCGTTACAGACTGCATGTGCTGTGCTATGGTTCGTGATGTAACTGAGCGATCCGTCACTGCCATGCGCACAATTTGCCTGTCATCACGTGAAGTGGTGCGCTGAGGTGGATGCGATCGAACACGCCGATCCGTCGTACCCTCCTGCATCCAACGATCACATATCCGCATTACAGTTGTTTGGTTTCGTCCAACACGACTACCGATTTCCCTGAAAGATAATCCACAATCTCTGTAGGCCACTATCATTCCTCTGTCGAACTCGGATACTTGATCAAAAGATGATCGCTGTTTTCGACGAGGCATAATTGATCGTTTTTTTGAAAAAACCACAAGAAAAACACAATTGCCGAACTAAATCCTCGAAATCTCCAAGCCTTAAATAGCACTTTGAAGTGGCGCCACAGGCGCGCGTGATGTGCGTCTGCGCTGAAAGTCTAATCATTTGCATATCTCACCTCCGCTAATGCATGTTGTAAATTTCATGTTATTTGCATGATTCCTTCAGGGTGTTGCATTTACAGTGGCCAGCAGTGTATAAAAAGAAAAATATCAATAATAAATTTCACTTTGACCTCGTGGTTAAAAACTTATTAAAAATTAGCTTTATAAAAGTTATTATGTCAACATAAAATAAGTGATTAGTTATTTAAATAGAAGAATTCATTCCTCGTGTGACCCTAGGTGCGAATTTTTTACAGTGGGATTATTACTCTAGTCCTCTTAATCCAATTTACTTAATTTCAAACTCGCAAAACAAAATCAATTTGTTTAGGATTTCGAGCTAATTTTTTTAACATTCCGTCAACTGTCCAAAACTCGTACAATTTTCAACTCCTACAATTCTGTTTCTACATTAATTTGCTACCGGTATTCTATTGCCGGGTAGTTTTCTTCTTTTAAAATGCATGGAACAATGTTGTCAAATTTCCACCGATATTAGAATAATAGAATTCCATTTATGAATTAATACATAACTCCTTTCAGTTTGACTTTTCAAGCATCAAATGCCTATTAATTGCCAAACCAGAAACCGGATTTTTTAATGAGTCTATATTGAAATTTGGTTTATTTCAAGCAATTTCGAAACTCCATACATACTCTATACCAGAGGTGGGGAACCTTTTTACCATTAGAGGACACATGTAAATTAGGTAGTAATAAAGGAGGCCGCATAAGTTGATGAACCTATAAATGCGACTTTTATGAAATTATTATAGTTAGATATAGTTTTAACAATTTGGTGCATTATATAGAAAAATAACAAAAAAATTAAGTCCTTATTTATTTATTATTTGACTCAAAATGTTACAATATAAAATATTTTTGTATTCACATAAGGATAAAAACTTGTTATAACATTAATCATTAATTATTATTATTATTTTGCAGAAAAAATAATACGTTTTAACGTACATGGAGTCGGTCACAACAATAATAGTAAGAAAATAGTTTTTGTGTAGAGATCATATAACATGTCTGGTAGTATTGCTAAGAAACTCTGAGCATTAAATTACATGTAAAGTGTAGTTAAAGTATACAATCAAGGTAAACGAAGCTCATTTGGATAAATATACAATTGTGGCGACTTTAGACAACAATTTCAAAATGTCAACTTTATTTTGGCCGAAACTGTATATACATTCATGCCGCTCTTTATTTAATTCTATTGATTTGGAAATTGTTGTAATCTATATAATTAAATATTAATTAATACAAGTGCTAGCTTTTATGAAGGCCGCAAGAGAAGATCACAGAGGCCGCACGCGGCCTTAAGGCCGCGCCTCCCCCACCTCTGGTCTATACAAAAACTTTTTTATAATAAAACCTGGTAAACTCAGTTCATGCTCGTATTGATCAAATGTCATCATTTAGAAGAACAGGTCGGTTTCTTAGATTTGCATGTCAGGGATGAAAAGTATTTAACGGTTTTATTTTGACGTTTTCTACTCGGAAGAAAATATATTTCGAGATTCTAAATTCAACTTTTCAACTCAAAAAATATATGTATATATTTTAAGAAACAGTTATTTTATTTTGATGAATTTTGAAATATTTTTGACATGTACACTATTTTAAGCATGCATAATATTATGCAAATTTTAAACATGTATAATGTTGTAAATAGTTTTAAAGTGGAATTTAGTAAAAAACTTTAAACATGTATCATATTTTATATAATATAATGAGCTCAAAGATGTAGCAACTTCTTCGCTAAGTTGCCTTTTAACGTTGCGTAATCCAATTTCTGGAGCATAAGGGGGGAGATCACCTTAAAAACTTCAAAAAACTCAATTTTTTTATTATGATTTAATTTTGAAAAATGGAATATAAGGAATATTTAAAAAAAACTAAGTCGATACTACAATTAGAGGAAATTTTATGGCCAAATGTATAAAGCTAATAGTAGTAAAGTAATTTATAGGAACTTTAAACTTTGAATGGCTTTTTCTAAAAACTGTTATTTTCAAACTTGTGCGCACAATTTCTTTAAAACTAATGGTCACAAATTGCTAAAACTTTGTATACATATATATCTAGTATATTTATACAATATCTATCAAAATTTAGGTAAGTACATATTACTAATTTTTTTACAGCAATTTTTTTTTTAATTTTTTTTATATTTCTTTTACATTGCAATACATTTGCCTGACAATTTTTTTATGGGAAATAAGGTAATTACTTTAGGTGTTGATTAAAGTATAACCTATGAATAGAATATATACAAATAATTTAATATATGTCTCGTAAACTTTTTATAAAAATCTGCGTGCAATGCATTGACTTAAGATTCATTATTCATAAAACTTTTTTTTTCTACATAAAACAATTTCTAATAATCTCCAACAATTATGCTTTTGCTTTCTAAAAAACAAAACTTTGTGCAATTCACCCTAAAAAGTTGCTTAAAATTAATTACAAATTAACTGTTTGACAACACATTAAGCTAGGTAGTAAAATCAGTGTATTTGTGCGAGTGCAAAGGGGATATCCCCCCCTCCTTCCCCATAAAGCTCGAGAATTGATAAGCAAATACGATTCATGTTTGTAGTGAACTTCTCTGCTTTTAAGACATTGGGCTGTAGGGAGCAATAGTCCAAGAAGGGGTTCGATCAATTTTTATGAATAGATGCGATAATTAGGTATCAGAACAATATTTTCCGTAGAAGAATTGCTTAGAGTTAATGGTTGAAAAATAAAAACATCGCAAAGAGTTTTTATTTCTTTCTGCGATTAATCTATATATATAAAAAAGTTCCGTGACTGACTGACAGATAACGCACAGACCAAACCGCTGGACCTAAAGGGCTGAAATTTTGCATGGCGATTCTTCTTATAGTGTAGGGGTGTACTAAGAAAGATTTTTGAAATATTCTATTTTGATTTTTTAAAATAAAATTTTTAAACTGTTTTGTAACTGTTTTTAAGTTTGCATTCAAAATAATAATCTGCAGGTTATAAAATTTATATTACAAGAAAGATCATAAAAATTCCTTTCAAAAGAAATCTTTTTCGAATCTTTACCTCCATTTTCTGATTTTTGGTGAATTTTTAATGATTATTTTTTAGAATTTAATTTATTAAATGCTGATCACGAGATTTCTTTTCTTTTTGTGATACTTAATTTTGCGTCACGTGCATGACAATGAAATAAATTGACAAAAAAATATTAAAATACGGTGAAAGATAACATTTAACCACTAGACTAATTGAGATGGAAGTTTTTTAAGAATTTAATTCAAATTAGTAAGTTTTATGGATATTAAATTAAACCTATATATAAAACTGCAATTTCCCCTCAAAGTATGCTTCGCCATGACGATAAATAAGTCTCAAGGCCAAACTTTAAAATTCGCTGGCGTAGACTTAAGAGAAAATTGTTTCTCCCGCGGTCAGTTTTACGTAGCTTGCTCATGCGTTAGTTCGCGGACGAGCCTGGTAATATTAGTTCCACCCAATGAAGAAACCAAAAATATTGTTTATAAGGAAATCCTCTAAAAGGCAATTTCATTGTTTTTTTCATTGTAATTATCCTAAAATGTACTCCGTAGCAAAGCACGGGTGTTTAGCTAGTACAATTTATAAAGACAGCCTTTTTTTATAACTTCTGACACAAACGGTATTTGCTGATTTTGTGTGGGAATATGTCTGTCGGAGGTGATATTATCGTCGATCTAATCCAGTGGTTCTTAACCGGTGGTCCGAGAGAACCAAAGAAGGGGTCCGCAAAGTCAGAAGTTATAAAAAAAAAATTGGTTTCATTGTTTCAAAACAACCCCGAAATTAACAATTTTATAAAATTGGGAACAAAATATTTCTTTTGTTCTGAATTCTATCTTCAAGTTCTAAAAACTCCTATATTTATTTCTCACATTCCGAGTACGAAAACATCTCTGTTCTGCTTAAAAATCCCTTTATATTTTCTACAACCCGCAGTTGCAACGAACACATCCCTGTTCTGCTTAAAAATCCCTTTATATTTTCTACAACCCGCAGTTGCAACGAACACATCCCTGTTCTGCTTAAAAATCCCTTTATATTTTCTACAACCCGCAGTTGCAACGAACACATCCCTGTTCTGCTTAAAAATCCCTTTATATTTTCTACAACTCGCAGTTGCAACGTTACAGAAATTTTTCAGCTAGTAAAGCAAATTTTTACTAATTGATTTTTAAGTTTTCAAAAGGCTTTCATGTTTACCATCAAGTTTACTTTTACGTTAAATTTGTTATTTATTTGTGCTAATGTCCCTGGGGGCTGATGACATTACACCCCAGTCCGGTGTACATATGAATACAAGGAAATAGAAACACAAATCACACAAGAATTTTTTTTTATTAACAAACGATGACTCCGGCGATGGACGATGGGTTACAGCTCCCCTTTCTAGACGGGACTCCCTTTGCAGGTGGAAGACTGACCGGTTCCCCAGAATGCAACCATGTCTTATGCGGGAATCGAACCCACGCCCCCGGTGTGGCAGGCTGATGCCTTAACCATTTAGCCATTGGGTGACAAATTTGTTATTGTTAAGTTTATATGCAACTTTTTAATAAAGTTATTTATTACAAATAGTTTGTTTATTCAAAAAATTAAACCCATTTATGCCTCTTAGAGGGTTGGTTGGGAGATTATCCCCGACGAATTCTTTTTTCGACAAGTGGTCCCTGATCAACGAAAGGTTAAGGACCACTGATCTAATCGAACGTTTTCACTTTAGGGACACTCCCATATGTTTAGTAAAGAGCATCTCTCTGCACTAAGTTGGTACTACACACTGAGATTGAAGCCGAGAGATAGGATTTTCCCTTTTGCTTAGAGAAAAATATTCTTTCTAATTTGCTTGTTGACTTCCAGTAGTGCGGAGGCAAACTGCAAATGGTATGCTCTGATACTATAAGGCAGTGGTCCCCAACCCCAGGGCCGCGGACCGGTACCAGTCCATGGATCAAATGGTTCTGGGCCGCCCAAGGGACATTAAATTATTTCCATTTTATTTACTGTGGTGTATTTCTCTCGGGTTTGTGCAACTTTGTCGGGTTTGTGCTAATTTATACCTTTGTAACAGAAGGAATCTTTTAACTATTTTAAATTAGTTTATTGTTTATTAAACACTTCAAGATTATGAATTAAAATTGCAGTCATAAAATTGAAAATAAATGCGCTTTCCTGAAAGAAAGAAAGAAAAAAAACGAAACAAATAAATAACTAAAACGAGTTTTTTATTGAACAATAAATAAAAGTAAAGTCATTTATACATCAAAATTAAAATAACATCAATTATTAAATCAAAATAATCAAAAATATAAACAATCAACGTCCTCCATCAGCGGGCCGTGGTAAAATTATCAAACGTTGACCGGTTCGCGGCAATAGAAAGGTTGGGGAGCACTGCTATAAGGGATTGTTAGAACTGTAAACGAACAGCAACTTATGCACATTGTCAAATCATACTTGAAAGGGTAAAATGAGACTTAAATAGACTCTGATAGCCTTTCCAAAAGGAAGTCGGAGCTGACAAGCCAAATGATAATTCACTTTCACTTGCATTTTGGTTGGAAGAATCATCTAAATTGTTATTCAAACATGAAGAAAAGTATATATTTAATGCTCTTTTCATTTATAAAGATCTAGCATATAATTTCCAGTAAAGGAAGAGAAAGACATGCGCATCATCTTAAACAGCCCTACTAATGTCTTTCGTTAGCTACGATGGCGATATTCAAATTATAATTATTATATGCTCCCACATGAGTAATGCAGTGGTTTTGATCAGGATTTGCCGATAATAGGAGCTATTTGCAACGCAGTTGCACTTGACTTATTCAGCCAAACTAACCTTTATTGAATGATTAGTCTCTGAAAATGATGACTATTGGGTGTTTATTAAATTTAGTTTACCACCGTGATCGTTTTTGCAATCACCAGTTAAACATGGGTGTGCATCAAAATTGATTCCTCCTTCGACCAATCAGAAGTTAGGCGATTTTCGACACTAGGCAGTTTAATTGTTTATGATAAAATGTTCGGCTGGCATGAGAATACATGCAGCTTCAAATGCAACCAATTTTTTTTTATACTGGTACCAATATTTCAATAAATATGCTTTATAAAATATATTGATGAAAATTTGTTGCTGTAAGCGAAAGTTTTTTAGTTGCTTAAATTGCTGATTTTATTATTTCATTGTTTATTTGAAGATGTATGCTGAAGCTATATCTTCCAAAAAAATTCAGAGACAAACTTTTTTAATCGATGCTTTTATTAATATTATAAAAATAAGAATTTTTTTTCTTACCGATTGTAGCAAAGGAAGACAAATTCTTGGCAACATGCAAAGGAGAATATTTTCTCAAAGACACAGACATTTGAGGTTGAAAGACGCCTAACATATTTGATTCCTTTTATTTACCGGACAGTCTTTAAATCCTTTAACTTCCGGAAAAGGAAAGACACTAGAAATTTGTTCTATGAAATACACTTATTATTCTTGATGAACGTATGGAAACCATCTTTTTCTTCCATCATTATCTCGAAGCAACTGGAAGATGGATAGATGAACGAGAAAGTTTATTAAAAATTCTGCGAGATTGTTTTAGGTTCCAAAAATACATTTGTTTTGACCATATCTTTCGTCTGTTTATCTGACTTTCCGGCTTTTTAATTTCGGAATAAATTTACCTGTGGTACTTTGAGCATATATACATATACTAGCTGAATACCCGTACTTAGATACGGAGTACATTCATAATAAATACAAAGGGTCAATGTATGCAATTAATGCCAATATATATATATATATATATATATATATATATATATATATATATATATATATAATAAATACAACGATCAATGTATGAAATTGATGTAAAAAAACCAAAAAATATATTTATAAAAAAATCGTAACGGCTATTTTTATAGAAAAAATAATGTAGAAGAAAATATTCAAATTAAATCTAATAGAACATACTAAAGAATATAGTACAGTTAATATAGCACAGTTTGAGGAACATATCTTTTACTGTATTTTAATATTTTATTGGATAATGTCTAGTAGTCTGCCACATTAGCAAGAAAAAAATACTTTTTGTTTATTTCGTTGTTATGCACGTGACGCAAAATTAATTTTAAAGTATCACAAAAAGAAGAGAAACCCCGTGAACAACATTTAATAAATTCTAAAAATTAATCTTTAAAAATTCACCAAAAATTAGAAAAGAGGGGTAAAGATTCAGAAAAGATTTCATTTTAAAGGAATTTTTATGATCTTTCTCGTGATATAAAATTTATAACCCTCAGATTATTATATTAAATGCAAACTTTAAAAGAGTTACAAAAACAGATTAGAAATTTAATTTTTAAAAAAATCTAAGAAGAATTTTTCAAAAATCTTTCTTAGTGCACCCCTACACTATAAGAATCGCCATGCAAACTTTCAGTCCTTTAGGTCCAACGGTTTGGTCTGTGCGTTATATGTCAGTCAGTCAGTCAATTACAGAACTGTTTTATATATATATAGATAATTTAATATAACAGATCGCTAAAGTTAAGGAATACAATTTTCCTAAACGTAGCTTGAAATAAACACATTCGAGTTTGTTATGAAGATGATTGAAGTTAAGAGATAAATTCCTCTATATCTTCCAAACAAGCAATGCAATATATAAGGTGTTTTCTTGTATAAAAACTTATTTTATCATTTTGTATGGTTATCTAGTCACTTATATGAAGTTAACACCTCTTACGGTACATATTTATATCTATCTCTCTTGTCTTCGGGTCCAGCCACTGTAGACTCGAGCAAAGCGGTAGGCATTGGAGGTAAGTTCGGTCTCGAGATCCGAACCCGGAAATCTCTAAACAGAGTCCGCCCGAGCCTAAACAATTTCCAGATTGAGAGATTCATAGCCCGAAGTTTGGTCTATTGTACTTAACTACTCGAGAGCAAAGGTGCGATTTTTAAATGATTTAAAAATAACAAACAAGTGAAACTAAGTCAATATTGAATAAACTCTTGAATATTTTGATACAGTTTTCCTTCTATCACCTTTTAAAGTTATTTTGTGCGTCGATACAAGCGTTTGAATTGATTCAAGTTTTCCAAATTTACCACATTTTTCTTGACCATCTGAAAATTTCCGTTTGTCGAGTCGAGAATCGCTTTGTATTGGATTTCATCTGCAGAAGGGGCTGGCAGTGTATGCCGCTGGCACTGCGTTGAATTTTACGCCCAAATTTCCGGATTCGAGATGAAAACGAGCGTCATGCTCTCCTGTGTAAAGGCAATAAAATTTTTATTGCATTTTCAAAGAATTATTTCAAGCGTTATGGCTCGTTCAACATAAAAGACTTTTAAGCTGCGTCCGAGATATGCTTCATATACCCAGCTTATTATTTACTACTATCGCTTGGAATCTCAATATTTCATGTAACTCGTTAAACTATTATGATTTTAACAGCATGCTACTCAGACAAGCACAATGTTATCAACAGTAACATTTTCTAGACGTCATTCATTGCAAATCATACTTCATTCATGCTCTTAACAACCTTATCAATGCGTATGTAAACATGTCTGGGAAGAATTGAGTTGCCCCTTTCTCCTCCAGATTACTTTATTTAGAAACTTTGAATGAAAAATCTTAAATATCAGATTTCCCTCTATTTATTTCGAACATTTAACATTTATTTTAATTTAAGAAAAAATAATTCAACAGAAGAAAGTAATCAAAATATTTTATTAAAACACTCAAATTATAAACTTGCATGCTTTACATCAAAGTAAGCTTTTGCAAAATCAAAATAGTTCAGTGGTAAATAAAAATAAAATAGTCAAAAGAAATCTGATGCACGGTTGAACTTGACAAAAACTTTTAATGACACACAAACAACATAAAAAAATATAAAGGGATATTAAGGGTTTAAAAACCCAATCAAATATACGAGCATAGAACTCGTTCAAAAAAGGATCTATCGTCCCGTATCAAACTCTAAGTAGTTCTAATCATAATCTAAACCTAATGTTTTAGGTAGAGAGGGTACGAGATTATCTCAGTCAAGCAGCGCCACCATGGAGTCTATAATTATTTAAGCACAATAGCGCTACCTAACTGAAACTTTCTCAACACATTGCTTTTTGTTATTTATGTAGCAATGTTAAGTCTTGTATATGAGTTCAGATGGGGAGTGTGTTGAGAAAGTTTAAGTTAAGTAGCGCTACTGTGCTTAAATAATTATAGACGACGTTTGGTGGTGCTGCTTGACTGAGATGATTTCGTACCCTCTCTACGTGCAATATTTGGTTTAGATTATGATTGGAACTACAGATAGATTTTGATACGGGACGATAGGTCCTTTTTTGAACGAGCTATGCTCGTATTCTTAATTGGGTTTTTAATCCTAAATTTCCCTTTATGTTTTTTTTTTGTTGTTTGCGTGTATCATTAAAGGGTTTTGTCAAGTTCAGCCGTGCATCAGATTTCTTTCGATTATTTTATTTTGATTTACCACTGAACACTTTCGATTTTGCAAAAAAGCAAAAGTTCAAAGAAAATATGTTTATTAATAAGAGAGTTCGATGTTAATATATACTTGATGTTTACATTTTAAGTGCTGTCTGTGTTAGCAGCAAATACCCACATATATACTTTTAATCTATAAATAGGGTATTTTAAAACATGGTAGTAAATCTTAGAAAAAATTTTTTGTTTTAAAGTTGATAGCAGCATTAGGCGAAGTCCTCGGAAGCAAAGTCTGAGGGTTTGAATCGCGTGGTAGGAATGTTTGTAGCCGTTCGATATTTTTTTAGGTCCCGCTCAGTTTAGTCACTATGTTGCAAAATATGTCTGTAGTCCGCAAAATAAACAAACTTGCTGAAGTATTTGACTCATTGCCCCCTTACCTGATGTATCAAATTTTTAGACGTTTTGAGTTTTTTGTGGAAGCCCAGTGAAATGTTACTGGTATTCGATCTTTAAAGCATTTCTAAAATCCGTTCTAAAATATATGGTCGAAGTTTTAAGAAAACAATTTTTTTTACAGTAGAATTTATTTTTTGTGTTAAAAAACCGAATAAGGAATATAAGTAACTTCGTATTAGCCAAATTCTAGATATATTAAAAAATTCTAAAAATATAGTAATATTCATTTCATAACAGCACCTTTTCTCAGTTCCAAACGCTGTGATTAGTCCTTCCTAACTCCGAATTAAGTGGTGTCATTACAATGAAAATACCTTTGAAGTTAACCTCGCACGAGAAAAAGTACTGGCTACTTTAGAGAATTTACAATACACAGTGCCGGTATTTATTTCATATCTATATTCATTTCTCAGTTCAAAAGGCTGCGGTTACTCGTTTCTAACTCTGAACTTAATGTTATCATTACTATCCACGAGCGTGATCTGAGTGAAAATGAAAGCAAGATTACGATGTCACTTCTAACTCCCGTTATCACGAATGAATACAAACTAGGAGAGAGGCCGATTAAATGTCGCTCAATTCAAGAGCGTAATCATATGGAATTTTGGAATCCGAGTACTAATAAATCCACAAGCAGGAAACGGAGCAGCGAAATGCCACGAATAACGAATGATTTAGCAAGTGATTGTCGATCGTGATAACCATAATCAATCATAATCACTCACGTTTTAACAATAATTACCAGTGTCTCGCCAATAGCTTTCACTCCTGTGGAATACCAACCTACCTTTGACACGGACATTTAAACTTACTCTCTTCTTACACTACTTATCTGCTGTGAGAATACTAATATGCATAATGGGCAAAGTTTAGACGAGGTAAAAAGTTCTACTACCATGAGAAACAAGTTGAAAGCATTTAGGACCTTACAGTCGGCACAAAAGTCACGTGGAATTATACCCTTAAAAAGGAAAAATAAAACCAGTAGCATTTATGTAATTTTTTTTTCGTGATCCTATGACTTTTATCTATTGCAGTTTCTAAAAAAATATAAATGTGTGAACACATTTTTTAATTACATATAATGTAGATACAAAGGTAGTTTTCATCCTCCCCATCAGCTTGTGTCTAAAATTGATAAAAGATACCAAAAGAGTAGCTTTTAAAGTAATTATACGATGCTAAAAGAGTTTGATACTTAACTCTTATATAATGTAACCGCCTTTAATATATCATAGGAGAGGCTTTTAAGGTTCTTTCTGCACTTATTAGCATTTCCTTCGTAGGTATTAATACCCTTCTCATCAATGAAATTTTGTTTATCTACATATCAAATGGCATTATGAATAGTCATATAACATTAAATGGGGACAAATTTACAGCGAAGTGTTATTTCAAGGAGTCGTATTTATCAACACTTCTTTTGTTAGTGTTAATACCATTTCATTCAGTGAAATTATGTTTATCTACTTAGCACATGGTATTACGAATTCTTAAATAACATTAAATTCAGAAATACGTAAAACTAAAGATGACTGTCACTATACCAACCAGCCAATCACTCAGAACACAGTGTTATTCAAGCAGTCATATTAATTAATTAATATAAGAAGATTCATGATAAAATGGAAGTACACGATATAAATAATCATCATATACGTTTCATTTCCAAAAATTTTTAAGGGGATAAGTTCCTCTGTATATCAAAGACTTTTATACTAATTTCCAGCTTGACAGCATTCGACAGCTTTGAATGATTATACTGTAAGAACAACTTTCTGGTGCAAATTGCTACTAATGCCCAGTACAGAATTCGTTGTTTACAGTATAGTTAACTATAGAAAGAACTTCGGTAGAATTTAATAAATCCCACACAAATGCGTTCATAAAGTTGTACGTACGGAAAAAGCTTCGTGGCCAAAAAACAATTTAATATTTTTTCGTATCTGCAATCTCAACAAATAAAACCTTAATTGGTGAAAGGGAGGTAGTGTATTTGAATAGTCTTTTAAATTGAACACGAATTATTCTTTCATCAAACAACTTGTTAGTATCTAACGGAGTGCTTACATCGTATTTTCCAGTTGCAAGACCATAAAATAGAAAGAAAAAAAACCTGTGGGGATATTTCGTTTAGAATCTTTTGTATTAATAGCTTTATATAAGCAGAGAAAACTGAACACATCGAAACCAAAAGCATAATTTTAGCAGTTACCAGAAAATGCCCTCCACGAAATGATACCAAAGTTGACCCTCAAGTTGTTTATTATATTATTATATGTAATAATAAACAATAAGCATTCAATCAGTTTTTGAGTTTATTTTATCTTCTTTTGCTTCTGGCTTCAAACCTTTGTCCCAAGCATTTGATTATTTTTTAAAGATTTAATGAAGAGCTGTCTCTTTTTCGTAGGATATATTTTCCCGTTTTGACCATTATATTGTCAAATGTATATGGATTGATTTTATCATCTACATCTGATGCCATTTCGTTCGCTATAAAAGTTTATCGCTCACTTTATAATACATTGAAAGAATAATTTTTTAAATTTCTTTTTCGACGGCCGTGCTGCAAATGCAGATTACTGTGACTTCATCAGCAGTAAGATATAAATTTTGACTTCAGTCAGAAAAATGTGATACAACTCATCCGTTTCCATCACATTTGATTGAGATGAGAGCAATTTTCATAAATGTCTACGACAAGTTTCATCACTTTAATGGTTTGAGAAAATGTGTTTGTTTTATAACCAGAAGAGTTATTTCAATTTATTCCCACTAACGCAGATTGAGCTATTACAAAGACATTTGTCTCAATTTTTTCAACATGTTTGTAAAGTAGAATTTGGTTAGTTGTTAGATGTCATTCAGTTGTGGTGACTGAAATAATAATCAAGCAACGTCACCGAGATTTCCAACAAAATTATTTTACAGGCCAACCAGAAATATATCCTTGGTTCCCCATAATAGCTAACATAACACAAAAGCTAGTGAAACAAATATTGCTTTTTTTTTAAATGCGACAGACACTTTACCTGAGGATATTCGACTCTATACACAGCTAGACCATCTGGATACTCTGTTAAATGCGCTTACTTCTGAGCCAAGTTTGAACGGTTAGTTTCGACACTTCAGATGCTCTACGAAAACCATTAGCCATTTTTTTTTAATCTTAGCTGGAAACCGGAAGTCTGCGAACGGTGGTGATTCCGATCCTCGCAAAGCGGAAGTGGTATAAATATTGTTACGTCATGCGTGAGCAGTACTTTTCGATTTAAATTTGGGTCCAAGAGCTCTATGGGGCTCTGCCGGGAAAAACGGATGCCCTTTTTTCACGTCCTGGGTGATCTCAGTTCGAAACCTAAGTGGCCGCACCGTGGTGTTGCCGATCTTCACAAGATCACAAGAAAAGAGGGTTTACTGCGTTTCCTGGACCGAGACCTTTAATGCAGGTTCGCATAAAATAATTAAATTGGTGAACTTTAAGTAAACAGAACGTAGAGAGGGGATAAATTAAACAACGAAACGAGAAAAATGGGGGAAGAAAGATGCAAGTAAAATTTTAAAAATTAATTATTGCATAATAAATGAGAGAAAACATTTTACAATGAAAATTTGCCGATCTTCGTGAAGCTGCGGCGGTTTAAATACGGAGATGTCATAAGCGTCCCAGCATTTTGCATTTGAGCGATTGAGGAAGCAATGTTTACGAGCCAACAGTTTTCCTTATGAATTAATTCCCAGTACAGAAGCAACCCTGCTTAGGCCGGGAACCGATCTCAGGTGGCCAGTTGCGCCGCTATCCACAACACGTTGTGGGCTGCTCTTGAAATTAATAACCAGATATTAGAGAAATCACTTTTATTCAACCAAAATATATTCACTATGAATAGAGGAAAATTAAGCTAAATTTCTGAATTTCGTAAGCAATTGCAGATTTCTTCTTAGTCTAAGGTTCCTTTCTGTTTGTTATAAGGTTTTTATAATCTTTAAACACCTCATATTTGAGGTACAATTTCATTTTTTTACGTATCAAGAAGAGGTGATAAGAAAGCAAAATAGTCCTTCCTAACGTGTTAGTACTAAAATGAAAGTAGGTCCCCACCCCTCCAGCCTAACTTGATTTAGTTTGCTCTATATTAGTTTCCGAATAGTTATTTAATAAATTGTATCTTCAGCCTGGTCTCTTTACACTGTTTTTACTCGAAAGTGATGCGTAACAGTGAAATGCTAACAGTGTCAAGGACTTTTGAAAACATTTACCCCATGCACCCCAAGTGAGCATTAAATCGTTGCACAAAAAGGAAAATGCATTATTTCAACAAAATATAATGGAGATAAGTTGGATAAGTTACTAATTAGATTCGAAATATTATGAAGTTATTTATCAATAGGAATAAGTGTTTGGAACGCTACGATCAATTTTTGCTACACGAGAGTAATTAGACTGGGAACCGCTGCTTAAGGCTGCTATGTACTAACCCATCGGATTCGCTCACCTCAATGTTAACCTATCGAGAAAATTTGTCCACGGATTTCCGACTTCGATTAAAAGATTTTTTTTTTTAATTCTACTCCGTCATAGAGAAAGAAATTTTACATTTCTGAACATTTTTCGTTTTTTTAAATGCATTAATATTTTAAATTTAATTATGCGGGGGAAAATCTGGTATATGTGTTTTTTAAACGCTCATAAATTCCTTCGGTGGACGAAATTTATAAAATGAATCGTGTAGCGCTTGGAGAAAAAGTTCAGGCTATCTGACAATACCAATTTTATTTGATTATCAGCACTTTATGTAGACCTGTAAATAGTTGACAAAATATATTTTAAATAAAAATTTGGTGGCAGTGCTTAACCCCCCTATAGAGAGAACCATTACAGTCCTCAAAATGTCAATCGTAAGGGGGGTGGAATTCTCGAACTGTCAAGCAAATTCGTGTGCAACGGAGAGTTAACTTAATGTTTGCAAATGTGTTGATTTGTTATTTATTATTTAATTTATTATAAATTTGCAGTATAAACTCCTCGAAGCAGGATCTTACACTTGCAGAAGGTCAAAAAGGACCTGCATATGCATCTCCTTGCTGGGTAAAGAATGTTATTAGAGATTTCGTTTTTCTGGAAACGCGTTGAAAATGCATTGAAACGTAAGTTCACTCTTTGTATTCAGAAATGAAAGAAGAGGGATGAAGTTGAAATAATCTAGTGAGACTGCTTTCATACAGAAATTTTATACTAAAGGAAAATTATACGTCTGGAAATATTGCTGTCTGCAGTGAAGCAAATTCGTGTGCAACGGAGAGTTAACTTAATGTTTGCAAATGTGTTGATTTGTTATTTATTATTTAATTTATTGTAAATTTGCAGTATAAACTCCTCGAAGCAGGATCTTACACTTGCAGAAGGTCAAAAAGGACCTGCATATGCATCTCCTTGCTGGAGAAATTATATTTTCATTGGGGAATTAAAGTTACAAAATTAAAATTCCACGGTATAAAAGTTATTAAGATAGGAGAAATGGCCCATAGCAGAAAAAAAAGTTGCACTTAAGAAGTACTTAAATGAGAACTGCAAATAATCATAAAAAAGGGCCCTTTTCGGGATCATACATTTTATATTGAGATGATGTAGAATTCCAAGGGGGGAAGGCCAAATATACAAGAAGAGAAATTTGGAGAAAAAAAACGACACTGCCTGGGATCGAACCCACATCATGTGTGACACGAGGACAACACTTTCGCGCAGTGCAACGGTTGCAAGTGAACTGTAGAGAGATACTATAGTTAAAGGAGCGAAAACTACGTCATAGCCAGAAAAGTGAGCGGCTCCGCCCATCGACCAATCAGAGTCCGAGTGCGTACATATATTTTTTAACTTAACAATTCTATTACATAGAAGTATATACATATTTTTTTCATACCGACTAAAAATAAAACCACCACTACCCTTTGCCCAAGCAATGATGGCTACCTTCATTGTGCTTTAGAAAATGTGTTGTGTGCCGATATTTTTACAGGCCGATATTTTTACGAAGGGCAGATTCTAGCCGCCTGTCTACACACACAGTTGGCCGCTAATGTTTACATCTGTTAGTTGTAGCCGTTTCCATTCGAGTGTAGAAATAGCACCAATTTTTGCCTCACTACCTATGCGTCTTATATATATAGATACACACCCAGTTAAGTGCGCCTTTCCCTCTGTATCTGATTTAGTTCCAGGAAGAAAGTGTGCGTTAGGTTCTTGGGAGTTTATGGATTGGGGAATATTTTTATAAGCACCCACTCCTCAAGTTTTTGTATACAAACACTGTATCTAATATTTTCCAGTGCCGGATCTAGGAAATTTCTCAGCGAGGGCAAATCAGCTCCATGCCGCCCCTGTAGCTGTTTTTCACTGTTAATGCATATAAATAAACAGATAAAAGTAATAGTCTTTTTGATGGTGTGCCAAACTTAATTTATTGAAATAAAAGCACATATATTTTTAACTTAACAATTCTATAACATAGAAAGTACATGCATATTTTTTTTCATACCGACTAAATTAAAACCCACCACTACCCTCTTGCCCAAGCAATGATGGCTACTTTCATTGTGCTTTAGAAAATGAATTGTGCCGATATTTTTACAAAATTATTTTCTTTCAGAAAATGAGTTAATGGCTTCTTCATAATTTATTGAATTAGCCTCTTGACTTTCTATAGACAGTATTGCGAGGTTTTTCGATCTGTCTTGAGCCATTGTTGATTTGAAATAGTTTTCAATTATTTTCGGTTTGCTAAAACTCCTCTCGCAGCTTGCTGATGTAGTTGGGAGCATTAAGCAAATTCTCAAGGATATCACACTTGGAGAACGCATCAGTCAAATCTCTTTCTTGAATTAGGTTAGAAGATTAAGTTGAGTCATTTCTTCAAAATTTAACTGTTAATTCTATAACTGGTCACGAAGAACTAGGATTTCAGTAGGAAACTCATCTTCACTTATATCTTCAAGATTTAACTAAGTTTGCAGCACAAGTTTTCAACTCCTTGTCATTCAAGCTTTTCAAATCTTTAGAATTTAGGGAAAAAAATATTGTTGAGTGCACTTATTCTCTGCATTCTATCTTTCAACTGGATCAGTATCACATCGATTACTTCCTTCATGGTAAAAACTTTCTTCTATAGAGAAACTTCTTCCTTCATCTTGCGCCATCTCTCCAGGCATTATTTTCCTTTTAGGGATTCTGCGAGTTTCCATAGTTGGTTCCACTTCAATTTTTATCGCTATTTATTTAGCAGTCTTGATCCATTCAATAATTTCATTTCTCAGCCTTTCCATGGTTTTGGTGACACCTGCCAAAATTTGTATTGTTTTTGACAATATTATGTTATGTTTCTGTATTTCCTTGTGAACTCTGATAATATTGCTTTTAAGATATTTGCCCAAGCAACCAAATACGAAATAAGTCGGAAATCTTTCAAAGTACGAATGAGACTGGAGGCATCAGATTTTGTCTCTGGTGTATAGTGTTCTCTTGGTTCAACTCAGTGAGAGCGCTGATTACTCCTTGAAAGTCTTTTACAAGAGCATGTACTGCCTCGGACTTAGTAGACTATCGAATGTCACTGGTTCCTTTAAAATTCGATTTTGTGTGTTTCTTCATGACTTCCCACCGTTGTGTTGATGAAACAAAATAGGTGTATAATCTCTGGATTACTCCAAATACATTCGATGTTTCAGGAGATGTTGATGCTGCATGTAGTCCCACCAGATTCAAGGAGTGGGCTGTGCACGGGACAAATGTTTCCAATGGGTTGATATTCAAGAACCTAACTTGAACTACTTTATAAACACCACACATGTTCGACCCATTATCATATGTTGGGCTCATCAATTTCTTATTTCTAACCCATCTTCCTCCAACTTATGAAATATTGTATCTGCCAAGTACTCCCCAGATTTTGAAATAACAGTTATAAAATCAATGAAGCTTTCTCTGATTTCAAATTGGCTATTTTCACCCTTAGTAACATATCGGATTACTTGGCTCATTTGTTCTGTGTGTGATTTATCAGAGTGTGCAATCAAACAATACTGCGTAGTACTTTGCGTGATATATGTCAGTCAGTATCTTCTTTCGAACACGATCTCCCATCATTTCAATGAAACTGTGCCACTGATTAATTGAACACTGTTGCACAATTCACTAAAAATTACAATTTATAAGCGGACGCACCGACAGGCGACAACGAGAAGTCTGCAACAGACACTGTCTTTTCCCGCCTCCCCTCATCTCTATTAGTCAAGGGCAACCCTCCCCTCCCCTCGCTACCTGCTTGTTTTTTCGGCAATGAAACATCTCCGCAAATCACATCAACGCAATTAGCGCTCTTCTGTTACTGAAATACGCTTGTTTTACTTTACGTAAAGCAAGGATTTGAGTTTACTTTCTGTAATTAATAGTTTAATAAAATCCCCACCAGTATAGAAAGAAATGATCTGATGATATCTAAATTTTATGTTTTATTTATATTTTATGACACTATGAAATTATAAAAAAGGATCAATTTTTCAATCCCATGTTTGCCGTCTCCCGGACGTGCCATTTGCCCCCCCCCCTTCAATCCGAGTACTGATATTTTCACGGTAAATTGAGACCCAATTACATAATACCCACATGCTGTGTAGCATATATCACTAGAATAGGTAAAACTGCTTCTTTTACCACGTCCTTTCAGTATCAAAAGAAAGTGTTGATTGTCAGTCAATTTATAAATTGTCACAATTGCAACTTCCAGTGTTTAAGGATTAATTTTTAATACTTAATCACTGGGATTACTCGAATGTTTTGTCTACTTCCCCCAAGCAGAAACTTATCAAGTTGCGCCATCGGATATGAGACATTCCTCTCAGGCTACTGTTACCAATTCATATAAGGAGAAAATTTTAATGAACTGTATAATTTTGTCGGTTTGGGGGTGACATACCTTTTAAATGCAAAATCGGCACAATAGATGTCAAGTAATTCTCTTTTAAGAGCAGTATATAGATGGTAATTCTGAAAATGAAAATTGGCTTTATAAATGTAATGTACTACAGATTAAGAATTAACATTAATAGCTTTATTTTAGTTTTGCAGACCCTACGTACAGCGACTATATGAATGAATATTATTCATTCAGTTTTACTGCAATGTTTGAAAAAATCAAGACTCTATGGTTCCAAATTTTGAAATAACCAACCACATGAAATGATTATTGAATGAAATAACTTTTTCCCTTTTAAGTTATAATCTTACTTGAGAGAGAGGGATGTTTCTGCACACCCCCTTAAATCAGGAAATTTTTGGCTGGAGTTGCCTTATAGAGCAGGGTCTCCCTATATTGCATGGATGCAACGTCTACTAGTTTTTTTTTCATCAGTATCAGTCTCTCCAAATGTTTTGCACTCAAAAAAAGAAAAAATTAGGGTAAACCTGATACAGGGAAGAGAGAATCTATTCTTTTGCAGGATGGATAGAATACAGAAGGCCGTTTGCCTTTATGGAACGATTGTGTAATTTATTTTTAGCATTTGCATTTTGAGATAAAAATTTGGCAAATTCAGAATAGTCTGTTACTGTTTTGTTTTGATTGGAATGTAAAATAAAAGATTTATTTTGAAAATGGCTCCTAAAATTGATAGATGGCTCGAAGGTTACGCAACTGCGCTTTCCGAGGAAAAATACTCGTATTAACAAATTATAAAGCAGTGTAAAAATCGCGGTTATGGCATTTCAAAAAAATTTATTTATGATTTATTAAATTTGAAAGGGAAAAAAAGTCTAACTGAAACTAAAGATGAAACATGACCGCGAAACTCTCATCCAAAGACTGTTCGAGCGCAGGTAAATATCAAGAAAGTGAAGTCTCTGATCCAAAAGAAAATCCGCCGGACTCGAGGATCCATTGCATTGAAACCTAGGAATGTCTTCTGGCACTGTAAGTAAAATCATTCATAAAAATTTGAAGTTAAAAAAGATGTTTAAACCTAAAGTTCATCTGGCAAAGCCCATTGCTGAAAGAAAAACAATTGTAGAAATTATATGAAAAACACCTAGCTGCTGAAAAATGAAAAATTTGTGGTAACACTCGATGGGGAATGGGTGTATTTAGTGTCTGTAGTAAAAAAGATCAATTTTCTACTGCTCAACTGACGGAAAATGACCGTACGAAATGGCTACGTCACGGTACAGAAAAGTTCTCAAAGGAGTTATGATAGTAGCAGGATTTGTACAACGACAAATAAAAAAATAAAAAAGTCTTATGTAAAGCCAAAACTAATTCACTCTACTATCAGCAGAATAATTTCGAACCAATTTTTGAAGAAGAAAATTCCAGCCTTATATGGAAAGGACATTGATAAATTTGAGCTTCATATTTACAAAGCCTCTAGTCCCACGTCCTCATCAACTGCCGCTTATTTAGCAAAGAAAGAATCAGAAACAGGAATAAAGTGTATCCCATTTAATGAAATACCTGTAAAATTACCCGACGCTTCTCCAATGGGCTTTTTCGCTTTCGGTTTATTAAAACGAGCCTTAGGAAAACGGCATCCAATAATTCTGAGCGGACTTTGGAAAACGGTTCAAGAGGAATGGGATAAAATTGACATGACAGTAACAAGAAAAAGTTTACTTTTCATGGAAAATTCGACCTAGAGCTATTGTCAAGAACTATGGCATCAGATAGAAGCAAATCGCCGCAAAAGAATACGGCATGTATACATAAAACTTAACTATCAAATCGTTTCCATAATGTGCGAACGACCTTCTGTAGTTTCATATGATCCGTGGCTGTTATCCAGTTTTATAAAAAGGTTTCTAACTCTTTTCTTATAAAACTTATATATTAATATTGCACACAGACAGACGAACAATGGAACACCTCTGCTTACCTCTGAATATTAATAAAATATATGTTACGACAGCTTGAAGTATATATCAATGTTGTTATATTCAAGCCTGCTTGTATACATATAGACCTATATATGAACAACCAACATTCTAAATATCCGTCTTTTTAACTTATACTGTAAATAATTACAGAATTACATTAAACTCCAATATTGGCTTCCTTCTTAAATTTGTTTCAATGTACTGAGGCATCGGGATGCAAACGAAGTAAAATTCATCAGTTGAAAAATGCCATCCATAAAATAATTTACTTGAGCTTATGGAGACCATTAAATCTGAAAATAGAAGTTTCTCAATAGCCAGAACAAAGGTATAAATGGCTGCTGGTTTCAGAATAACATGTATAGAGAGAGACTCATCTTGTAGTTCAGAAAATTAGCACACCCTGTGGGTCCCTGGTCTGTTAAGAAATAGTTCAGTAGAAAAATTGTCTTTAGCAATATACAAATAAACTAACCGAAACAATAATATATTGTACGCTTCACTGTGCCTAATTAAGGAGCTTTTTCTTTAATTTTGTATCACATAAATATTGTTAAAAATAGAAAAGCGCTTCCAGTATATCACTATTTTATTGAATTTTTTACTATCCTGTTGTTTATTTTCAAGCACTTATATAGTTAGTTAATTAAAAAAAATTCATCTGTATACCTTCAAGATTCGTATTCATTCCTGGAAAAAATTTTGACATGAACACCTGGTAATTTTGATTTGCCATTTAACACAGATTTATTTATACTTATTTACATACAAATGTTTTTCTCCTTTTTTAAGGAGAATTTCTTGTCTGGTCGTATTCTAGATACTAAAACTATTTAGTCTCGATCTTTTTCTGTTGAACGTTAATTTATCGATACTTGGAGAAGTTTAACACCCGGATTGCTATTTATATTAACTTTAAACAAATTCGTTTCACATATTTTGGACTGTGAAAAAGTGCTTATCACGATAAGAAAGTAAACTATTCAACTCAGGTTCAGTTAATGGCAATACATCTAAGTAATTTACTACCGACCAAGCAATTTGAACTAGGCCCATCTTAAGTGGATGAGATAAGGCTAAGTCTAAAGCTTTTATTTCTTATGACTTCTGCAACGTACCTGCATTAATTCCTGGAGGAGGGAGGAAAATAGACAAAAATACGAATAAATGCTTAAATGTACGGACATGGACATGAACAGCTGAACGGTACCGAGAGAATTTTCTTGTCTATTATGATCCGTGAATACCAGAAGATAAAAAAGAAACAAGTTTAAGGGGATAGGCGTCCGAACACACGTTGGCAATTTCTTGACATCTGAGTTCAGAATGATAAGATACTAATAGTTTAAGGAGTAAGTTTTGCAATTAAGTATGAATGAATGTTTACAGATTATTCACATTCCTCGCATTAAGTACAGAAATACTTATCAAATGGTAGATTGAGTCCTTTCGCTAGAAACTGGTATTTCGAAATATCTATGGTAATATTTTTCAGCAGAGAAAAGATTATAAGGAGATGTAGTTTGCTATTAGGTATCTTAAAAACTCCTCATAGAAAACCGGCTTTCTGAAAATTAATTAAAAAAATTACTTTATATAATTTGTATTAGAAATGTTTTCACATAATGATTAATAATAAATTCTGAATTAGTTAAGAACTAATAAAACGTATCTCTATCCATGCCGAAATTCTTATGACGAATAATCCTAAAGTTGCATTACGATCGGGAATTATTTTAAATTCATCCTCATATCAATTTAAAAAATATATAAAACTGTCAATGTGATGTATACGACAAAAGGTCTGAGTACCCCTTTAAAACCAATAAATTCAGTATAACACATCTTGTATACATATTAGTATTTCAAAGTATAATAGTTAGCCAATTAATATCAATTAATGGATTATATGTCAAGAGTAGATAACAAATAAAACCACCCCTTGGGTTGGTTTTGGGTAGAAAACCAACCAAACAAGTCTACTTGACTCCTACCAAACAGTCTACTTGAACATACAAATGGTTGCCATTTTGTTGCTTCAATTGACACCTATAAACCTGTTTTGGATTTAATTTTTCATATAATTATTTTTTTTAATAAAAAAAGTGTATTATATATTATACTTAAAGGTAGTGTATGTTATGTATTATTATGTATTAGGTGTTTTTATATTGTTATGTTTTGATTATTATGTATTGTTTAGTTTAGTGTATACCGTTTTTGTTTAATGGTGTGGTTTAATTTGGCCCACCTAAATGTAGCTAATTTGTTTGTACGGTTTGCTAAGTGAGCACGCCTTGTGTTAAAATTTGTGTTAAAATTTGATAAGAAATGTATAATCGAATTTAAATAAGATATAATAAGGACAAATTTATAAGTCCAGTTGGAACACGGTAAAATAGAATTTAGTTTTGAAGCTGTCGTTAGAATTGACGGTTTAAGAAATTTAAGAAATTTTTATGTTTTGGCACCTAATTAATAAATTAAGGAATTAAAATTGTTGCCACTGAAATAGATTTAAAAAAATAATAAAAAATTATTTGATATTAAGAATTAAAATTTTGAAGATACAGGTCGTTGCTTTTTGCGCGGAGGATGCTCTTATATTAACGCCGTTTAAGCTCACGCTATGGTCGGCAGAACATCTCGAATACAGCTGGTTCCAATTTCTAAAATATTTTTCTCACTGTTAACCTTTCTCAAGGTTAACCTTTCTTTTCCATTTAGTGTATTTATCAGTGTCTCTTCGACTATTTTCCGAGTACAGTTTTCAGATTTATGCGACTAGTAAAATTCCCCCCTCACTAGTTACTAAACCTCTCAAAGTGTAACTCCCAGGGTTAGTCACTGGATCTTCTCCGTTGTCTGTTTAATTAGTATTATAGTCTGGAGTGGCCTAAGGCATGGCGTTTCATTGTTCGCTCGCTTTGGTTGATAAAGTTTGAACGGAGGTGGGTTTTCTTCACTCTCTCCGTCACCACTTTTATTTTGCCGACTCCCAATCATACGAATTCTGCATTAAGACTTGTATATATCAAAATTACGTAAAACTGTTTCAAGAACTTGTTCGAGAATCCCATTGAGACCAGTGTATAACCACAAGGATATTACTGGTGATTATTTTCATTGAAACACTTTACCACTTACTTTTCCAGTTACTGTTTCAGTTGCTTTTACTGGATGTTTTGAGTAAATTTTACACATTTTTCTCGTATAATAATTAACAGTGTTAGGCCTATGTATAAAAAATATGTAAAATTGTTGTAAGACCTTGTTCGAGAATTCCATCAAGACCAGTGTATAACCACAAGGATATTACTGGTGATATTTTCATTGAAACACTTTACCACTTACTTTTCCAGTTACTGTTTCATTTGCTTTTACTGGATGTTTTGAGTAAATTATACACATTTTTCTCGTATAATAATTAACAGTGTTAGGCGTAAAGCCTTAAAATTGATCAGTATTTAGTTTAGATCAGTTTTTGCTGCATGAGCTAACTGAGACAAACAGTTTTATTATGCTCTGGTTTCATTGTTTAAATGAATATTTTTCTCCTCTTTTCATGTTTTACTTTGGGATTTTTATAAAAAGAAGGGGTGACATGGTAATAATTTTAAATGCGACCTAATTTAAATAAAACATTGTTTCTTTAAGTTGAAGAGACCGATAGAATGTTTTAACAAATACAACTGATGCATCCTTGTCTCATGGTTTCCATAAAAATATAAATCAATATTTTTTCAGTTTTGAATAAATTGTACTCAGAAAAGTACTCCTATAGTTCCGATAGTGTGACAATTATTGAGCTATATGAAAAAAAACCTCATAACTTTTGAACCATTAGCGAAATTCAGGGAAAACTTGGCGATTGAATGCAGGGAATGTTGGGATTTTATTTTAGCATGCGCACTCGTATTGTTGTTGTTGTTCATTTTTTGTTGAAAATGTCGAAATACAGCGTTTCTGAGCGTATATCCATAGTCAAGGCCTACTATTTGAGCAGTAACAGCCCGATTGCGGATCAAAGAAAATCATCGGTGCGATATTCATTGAAGGCACGGTGACTGCTGAACGATATGTCAAAATTAAAAAAAAATGATCTCATCCCTATTTTCCAAAGTGACCCAGATTTCGAAAAGATGCGGCTAATGCAGGACAGAGCACCACCCCATTGGACCAAAAGAGTGTTTGAAGTAAGGTAAATGCACCTATAATGGCCATGTCCCAATATGGGCCGTCTTTTAGAAATGTAGAGAAATTAAGGGTCTATCGTTACCTAAGGCAGTAGAAGGGGTGAGGGTCATTGGCTACTTGCATTGACCCTCATATTGTAGCCAATATTGTAGCCAATGACCCTCACCCCTTCTACTGTCTTAGGTAACGATAGACCCTTAATTTCTCAACATTTCTAAAAGACGGCCCATTATAGGGACATGGCCCATTATAGGTTCATTTATCTTATTGGAAGAGCCCTTTGGAGAACGTAATCTGTCTTTGGGGTACCCAGAGGCCACTGGAATGGGCATCACTTGGCCACCATATTCTCCTGATCTCAACCCTAGTGACTCATTTTTGTGGGGCAATATTAAAGACAAAGTTTACGCAAATAACCCCGAAACCATCGCTGAGCTCAAAACAGGCATTCAAGAGGTCATCGAAAGCATCGATGTCTCGACACTTCAGCGAGTTTTGCAGAATTTTGCTCTCCGTCTGCGCCACATCATAGCCATTGATGGCAAGCATATCGAACACGTCATAAACTAAATCCGATTATCTGTAGTTACTTTTCAAATTTGAATAAAATTTTGAACTCGGTAGTTTTTTAAAGTTTGATTTTTTATTTCATATAGCTCAATAATTGTCACCCTGTATATGCAAAATAGTTTCACAGTAAATATTTTCAAATATTTTGTTTTCTCCTCATGTATGAAAATTAGTGTGCATAAAATAGTAAAATCGTTTATTTTAAGAAATTATAAGCAAAAATAAGTTAGAATAGAATGAATGTTAGTCGGAATCAAGAGAAATAATTCATGAATAATGAAAATGTTAATATCTTCTTAAAATTTCGCGTGCGGCCTAATAACAAATTAATGTTAAAAATTTAGTTCAGTTAAAATGTCATATGTAGCTTCGTGCACTGGTTCCATTTTCTTTTACAAAGTACTAAATAATGATGCTGTATACATTAAGCGTAAATAGGTTTTATAAACTTGATTTCATCATAAAGACAACGAACGAGTGTTTTCAAACACTAGGAAATTTCTTTCACAATGCTAATTGTCAAAGGAAAGTTTGAAAAGATAACATACTTATTACTTTCAATATCTTTTAAATCAATATATAGTTTTTATTGAACATTAATAACGTATGTTTTCTAAATAATTACAAGAATTTAATGATGCTAGTTTACTGAGAGCGTTGGCCTGAATCAGCAAATAGGAAAAACTGGTCATTTTAGTGAATGTAAATATTTATATATATTGTATATATTTTTGAAGCAAAGTCAATAAAAGTTTTTTTTAATTACTGATGAATTAAACTCACTTTATACAACTTCTTGATCAGTTTATCAAATTTTCATTCATAAACCATAGAAAAAAGAAATTTGATTGGGGAAATAAATATGATTCTATATAATGCAGGAAAGAAATATCAATTGCTTTATCCACACATCGGGAAAGTCGGTGATCCCGTCTTCATTTTGAAATTGAGGCGTACATGTTTACATAGAAATCTATACTGGTGTGGTAAACATTCTCAGCTCGTTCAGTTGTATTCATTTATTTCAGAATTGACTGACTTCTGAAAGTGAATGTTATTTATTTCTTGCTATAATCGATATAATCTTATAGGAGTGTACTGACTATTGTCGCAAGACATGAGGAATCCTTGAAAATTAGACTTAACAAGTTTCCTGAATCAAACAGAGTGAACTAACTACGTAATGGTAAGAAGGCTTAATGGTAACTTAGCCTAAGTATAACCTAATGGTAAGAAGGGGTTGTCAAACAGGGGATCACACCAACCTTAAATCCAAATTTTTAGTTTAAGGCTCATTTAGCTTGGTTCACTACTTGACCAGCTTGATGTTGTCAAGGACGTCAGTTGAATTTGTTTACAAGTTGTCTCTGCATACATCAGCAGCGGAAAAATCTACCTATCACCTGTGGGTCGTCTTTCTTTTTCAAATCTCACAATACCATTAAGTATTTATACTCATAACACAATTATGCCTGAAGCAATTTACAATTAAAATTGATATACGAGAACTTGAAATCCCCTCATTCCCTTTTTACCAAATGAAACATTAACAAAATGGGGCAGCCTTGCTCAGCCCTTAACACCTATTGTAGCTTTGAAATCTTGTAACAATCAGATTATTTTAGGAAAAACATTTCACAATATTTAACGCTTCTGAAAACTTTAGTCAATGGGACTAATTCTGATGGTTTGAGGATATGCACTAACGAGAGTTTTTTTTTTCAAGAAAAAATAAGTTCTTTTGTGCTTTCGAGTTTGGGTTAGGAAAGTTTGTGACAACAAGAGGTTCAAGGGAGTTTTGGAAGAGCTAAGCAACAAACAGCACCGTGTTTTGGCTAAAAAGGAGTTTTGTAAAAAATAAATAGTAATCCCATAAATAGTAATCCCTACAAATAATTACTATTGAAAAAAGTAGAATATGTTGGATATGTTTTGAAAAGGTTTAATTAAATTCTGACAATCTCCAAAAATACCCGATTGAAATATAAACAATTGTCAGTTTAGCATTCGGAAAATTTTTTCACCCAGGCAGAAAATGATTCTTCATCCTGGATATTCGCTTTTTACCCCAGTCAAAATAGACCCGATTTTGACGAATGGCTAAAAAAAATATGAAAGTTTTGAAAATTGGTGGAGATGTTTGTTTAGGCATGCTAATGAACATACTAAAAGGAGTTTTGTACATAGAGGTTGCTTGTAAAAAGTTTACTTTTTTAATGGAGATGCCCATTTTATCGGTAGGCTTGTAAACAGCGGAAATGGTAATTCTCTGAATTTCACACTATAACCAAGCGAGAATTTCCATGAAAAAGTTAAAGGAGGAGGCATTAAACATACAAGCAAACAGACAAGAAAGGGAAATGAGGTTAAATAAAAAGTACAGTGGCTGAAGTACATAGTAAAAGGGATTACTAAATGTAAATTAAAAGGGAAATTCAGAATTATACGCATTGCTACATGGTAGCTATATCAGTGAGTGAGATAGTAACGCATGATGTCTGTTATACTTATTCTGCAGGAACATTATTTATAATAAAATATGTTTCTTGTTCATCTTCATCTTTATCCCATTTGTTTCATGAATGAACTAAAATGAATGTCTCTAAACTCATAACTTTACTCATATTCGGAAAAAATATCGCCTATTTAATGTACCATTCTACTCCGTTTATGTCGTTGATCTTTTTAATTAACAATTGTGTATATTCATTGGCTTTTCAGGCTGTAGCTGAAAGTATCTCTCTAAATATTCATTTTTATTTATAATTGCCCTCATGGAAAGGCAATCGAACTCTTTCATCAAAAATATTTTCCTGGACTTTACAAATAAAGTAATAAATATTTCGTGACAAGGCAATGAATTTTTCGAATATTAAAGAATCAAATACAGCAACTACAATGCACTCCAATTTCACTTTGGAGTACTTAAGAGGAGTCATTAAATGCTTTAATTCTTACGAACGTAATGAATGCATAACTTCAAATATTAAATAAGGGAGAACTTTTATGAAAATGATCCATCTATTACTTCGCATTCAGTATGAAAGGCGGGCATTATTGATACAAATGAAAGCAATCATTTAGTTTCCAGGCGACTCTAAAATTATGTTTAATCGCCATTATCTATTAGTCTTTAAAAATAACAAGCATTTTCCATTTCGTTCTTCAGAATCTTATTAAATCATTAGAACGCCAGTTTCTTCCTCCTATTACGCGCTCCACCATCGAAATTATAAAAAGCTTCGCCATCTCATTTTGCTGCAAAATATTGAAATTCGCGCTGTCACAGAGAATACTTTCGTTAATTCAATAGCCATTGATTTCCTCTTTTGCTTGGCACGACAAATAATTTCTTCCCGCCGAATGGTAAACTTAATTTAGTCAATGCGTAACATTCAGAGCGGGCTAAATAAGTGCTTTAAGTGCATCTCGGGGTTAGGTTGAAATGGAAAAGTGACTTTTAATTATATGATAAAGAATGGGTGACTGAAAAAAAAAAAAAAACATGTTTCACAATTTGCAGTCGATTCCAGATTATGTCTTTGGATTTTTTATTATCATTTTTCTGCTTTAACAGAGAATCGGAATTGATTGTGGATTTGTTCTCTTATAGTTGTTGGTGTGACGCTGTGTGCGTGGCGGTTACTGAAATTAGAAAAGAGCGTATTTTGTGTAGCTGATTTTTCTAAAAGGATATCTAGTACATGAAATTTTGATTCCATGTTTGGGATTCTTGGAAAAAAAATGTTAATTTTTTGTCTAACGTAACAATCTAAAGTAAATTGTGGGGTCTTTAAGTCTTTAAGTAATTGCATTGTGAAGAATAGAAAAGTTTTTGGTCAGACACTATTAGTTATTTATTTACTATCAAATAGTGCTGTTATATTTAACATATGATAAATATTACAGAAATATAACTCTTTTTCTTGAGGCAGTTTGAATAATGAAGTTTTGAGGTAAAAAGTCACTTGTGTTTTGTATTAAAAGTGGCTTTTACTAAATTGATCGCAAATTTAAAAAAAAAAAGACATTTTGAAATTATAGATAAAGGACATGTGTTGTAAACCCAAAAAAATTGTTATTTTGTTAAAGAAATATTATGATGTTTCTTATGCATGGTATGCCTAAAAAGGGAATTCAAATACGTTTTTTAAAAACCACGTAGGCCATTGCATTTTATATGAGTTTAATAAGAACTTTAAATTATATTTTTTAATTGTTAAAGGAAATTGTGTATGTCCATAATTTGAACATTGCATTTTAGGTGAGTAATATCTTCTGCCTATCTTATTAAATTTCATTTACGAATAAAATTGAAGCAAGTAATTCTAAAACTTAATATCCCAAGTTGTGAGGATTATGTTAGTACAGCATGTTGACAACAGTTTTAGATCATATCAAACCGTATCAATTCTTTCATTACATTTAGCTCTGTATAAAAGACATAATGCATTTAGACGAATATAGCCACAGAGTATTGCTCGATATAATTTTTCGATCGAGACATCCTGAAAGATTTAGAATAGCTTTCAGGAATAATTAACTGGTAAGTAATATAATGCTTATTTTGAAAACATGTAATTATTTAATGTGTATACAAATAAATAGCAAATAAAATGGAATTAAATTATAAGTTTATAAACTAGTGAAATTAAGTTACTTGGTAGAAACTCTTTTCAGTATTCTGTTGTAAACTGTAGCAACAGTAACTGAATGAAGGAAAGGAGATATAAAAGTTAAAAACCTTTATAATCTGCGATTATAAAAATATTTTCTTGCTTATCCTTAATTTCCAAAAGGCAGGCACACAAACACACACATATTTAATATGAAAGCCTTAAACTTTATGTGGATGATTATAAAACTTTAATCAGGGCCAGGACTATATGATGTCAAATATATTAAAAATATTTTTAAAGGTATTCTTTTGATTAAAGATCGCTAAAAAATTTGATAAAAAATATTTACACTGAATTTTTTCTTCTTTTTTGAATACACAGACACACATGCTCCCCGATATATATATATATATATATATATATATATATATATATATATATATATATATATAATAAAATCAAAGTTAATGATGTATGTACATACAACTTATTCATGTAGTTCAATATGTGAGGAATTTTAAAGGGATCCAAAAGTTTATCAAAATCTCATAGGGTTATACATATTTAGTAATCTTATTTTTATATATGTGTTTACTCATTCCTTCAAGGCAAAATTTAAGCTGGTTAGCTGTTAACAGAACTTAATAAGTAACCTTCTGTCAGAAATTCTATAATATAAAAAAATTAAGTTAACTGGTTATGTGGCAATAAAACTCGACAAAATCTTAAGTTGGAGATTTTAAAAAAATATAAAAAAGTACCCAATTTTTATAGCGTATATCACTCAGTGGTGGGAAAATAACCATAATAAAGAACTCCATTCATTTTTGTATTTATCCACACAGAAGCTTCAGTTCATAAACAGTGACGCCGGAGTTTGAAATTTGTATTTGCTCTTAAGAGTGGGGGGTGGGTGATCAATTCTTTGTAATTAAATAATTAGAATACATGTACAATATTTTGTTATATGTTTCCTTCAGTATATTTCGGAACATTTCGTATGCATTAAAGCAATGATTTCCAAGCGGTGTGCCGTGAAATCGGCAAGGGGTGCCGCAAGATCTTTTTGGGGATAAACAAAAAAAAAATATTAGTAGGGCCCTCTTAAAATAAATATTAAGTTGGCAGAAAACATTTGTTTTATAAACACCAATCGCAAGTTTTACATTAATAAAGCAAAACTATTCTTAGTGGTTTCTATTGCATTCCTCTAGTCTAATACTACACTGAATCTCATGGCTATTTTTAAAACTGCAAACGGTACAGTGGTTTGAGACGAAATAGATGGTACGGTTGGGTCGGATCCGACCCGATCTCCTTTTTGATGAGGTTTTTGGTAGAAATAAGTACGCAATAAACATTTTTGTTGTATAATAACATTTATTGATAATATTTTGCATGAAATGAAATCCTTTTTGCAGAAAATATGACCAACGAATTGTAATTTTGTTAAACAAAGAAAATCTCTTTGGCATTTACATAGAATGTTGTATATATAAGATCTAATATGTAATTTAGTCTGCCTAGTTTTAGAAGTTAGTGAAACCAACTTTCCGAGCACAAAAATGTAAAAAAAAATAAATATAAACTGATATTTTTGGCCTTCAAAATTGAAATAAAAAAAATTTAAAAATCTAAAATAAAAAAATTTAAAATGACTAGTGATCATGAATAATGTTTCTCAACAAAGACACTCGTATTTACTTTTTTCTATACCTAGTAGGGTGGTCAAATAGGTCTATCTGGTAGGGTTCCTTGTCCACTAGATCTCTTGCAATGAGAGGGGAGAGTGTGGGAAGGGGACGACACCCTTTTGTCAGATCCGATCCCCCACTGTACCGTTTGAGGGTAAATATGTTCAATTCTGATGTTTGTTACTGATATCTTTCAATAAATAAATAAAATCAGCAATGGAGTAAGTATTTATTTGAACTTAAACTATACATATTCCTGATGTAAATTTCACTTTGATTTAATATTGAAAAAGTTGAAAAAAACTAAAATTCTAACAGGAGTTTCTAATCTCATTCCCGAAGATTTCGCAAACGTAAAAAGCTTGGGAATACCTGTGTTGATATATTTCTTCTGCCAATAGTATTATCGTTGAAATTCAAAGGCAACTCAAAACTCTTGAAATTAAAAAGTCTCTGTTTTCTTTGCTTTTGTTCGTGGACATACAGGTATCTTTGGTAATAAGCGAGACGACTTCCTTACCAAGTCTGCCACAAAGCGTGAAATTGACATTAGTGTCAATATTCCCAAATCTTTTTTTAAGAAGGTCATGTTTGAGAGTATGGTGGAGTGATGGAGCCAAGAATACATCATCTCAAATAATGGTAGTTTAACCAAAAAATTTTTCCAGTCCATTAGAATGAGACTCTCATGCCATCACTTCTTTGCTAACTAAAAATTGACTCAGTTCCTCACAGGACATGGGAATTTTAAGAGCTATTTGAGTAGATTCAACTTGTGTTCGGCGACTCCCTGTGACTGCAGCGTTGGTGGCGAGGAAAATGCTGAACATGTTCTGTTTTGTGTTCGAAATACCGCAGGGAGAGAAATATTTTTAAATTGGCGCTTAAGGACTTAAATATTAACTGGCCTCCTAATTTCTTTCTGCTCATTTCTGGGAAGTGTGCTTTCGGCTTATTTTGTAAATTTATTGTAAATATTTGTAATTCTTCTTAGTTTCTTTTTCTTTTATTTTGTTTTGTCTGTTTCTTCTGTTTTCTTAGTGTTTTATACTTACCTCTGTAAGTCCCGTGTGATACTTTGTGGTACACGGGAATTTTATGTGTCTTTTTTAATTAAAAAAATACCTGTGTTGAAGTAAGGCAAGAAAAGCAATTTTTTCAAAGGCACTAAATAATTAAGCAAATTTTTGTGTTTAATAATTTAATAAGTTTAAGTAAGACGGTTGTATTTATTCGATTGATAATAATAATCGTCCAATAAATGCCGTAATCTCCGGCGCAACAACTTGGACAGATTCGGCAGCAGTGATTATTGCGTCTGAGGACGTCGACCAATTATGCAATCCCAAAGCAATAATTTTTCGGCGAATGGGTGCTGACGTTCGCAGGCTATTAGGTCTAATGCACTCCGGAGGCTAAATGGCTTGGCAAGAATCGGCGTCGTTGATGGGCCCTTGTCACGGCACACCGAGTCCAATCGACTCCACAGCTGACAACTGGCGTGCAGAGAGAAAGTCAGGGGTCATTCTATTTATCGGGAAGGTGGGGTCCTCTTAAGAGCTTCACTTGACATTTCATTAACTTCTGCGAGAGGCAGCCTCGAGATACAGGGAAGATTAGACTTATCAGCGAGACATGACTGATGTTGATTCAGTCAAAGAAACGGATTTTAAGATGAGGTTGAGCAGTCGCGATTAGGTTGCGGAGGCGGAAAGAAATTCAATAGAATTTAAGTAATCGGTTTTTCATGTCACCGGATGTTTATTGATCACAAATGATCAATCAGTAAAGGAACGCAATCAATAAAAAAAACTTAAATATACGATTGAATGTGCTTCGGAATCTGGGGAAAACGATTTTGCTTGTTGTCAAAAACATTATTTCTGCTTTTCATCCGTTTTGGTGATAGATTTCTTTTCACAAATTTTAACTTATTACATGTAATAATATATGATTACTTCCTGCAAAATAAATCGTTAAACTAACATTATACACTGCATTATTCATATTTAATAGGTTGTGGATTAGTTTTGTGCAATGCTCCATATGTATTCGATGAAAATATACCATATTTATATGAATACTGGTTCATTTTTTGGAAAATACTAAAATTAAAATTTAAGAAATTGAAATTTGAAGAGTCTTCTTATCTCTCTCTCTCTCTCTCTCTCTCTCTCTCTCTCTCTCTATATATATATATATATATATATATATATATATATATATATATATATATATATATATATATCTTCATCTTCAGAATGATCGTCTGCTATTGTTTTGCTTTCATTGGAATGTTAAGTAAAAGATTTATTTTGAAAATGGCTCCTAAAATTGATAGATGGCTCAAAGGTTACGTAACTGCCCTTTCCGGGGAGAAATATTCGTATCAACAAATTATAAAGCGGTGTAAAAACTTCGGTTATGGCACTTTAAAAATAGGTATTTATAATACATTAAATATGAAAGGGAAAAAACGTCTAACTGAAAGTAAAAATTAAAACATGACCAATAAACCTCATCCTAAGACAGTTCAAACGCAGGTAAATATCAAGAAAGTGAAGCCTCTGATCCTGAAAGAAAATACGCCGACTCAAAGATCTATTGCATTGAAACTAGGAATGTCTTCTGGCACTGTAAGTAAAATCATTCATAAAGATTTGAAGTTAAAAAAGATGTTTAAACCTAAAGTTCATCTGCTTTTGCCAAAGCACATTGCTGAAAGAAAAAAAATTGTAGAAAATTATATGAAAAACACCTAGCTGCTGAAAAATGAAAATTTGTGGTAACACTCGATGGGGTATGGGTGTATTAAAGTGTCTGTAGTAAAAAAATATCAATTTTCTATTGCTCAACTGACGGAAATGACCGTACGAAATGGCTACGTCACTGTACAGAAAAGTTCTCAAAAGAGTTCATGATGGTAGCAGGATTTTGTTACAACGACAAATTAAAAATAAAAAAAGTCTCATGTAAAGCCAAAATTAATTCATTCTACTATCAGCAGAATATTTTAGAACCAATTTTTGAAGAAGAAATTACAGCCTTATATGGAAAGGACATTGATAAAGTTAAGCTTCTTATGGACAAAGCCTCTAGTCACACGTTTAAATCAACTGCCGCTTATTTAGCAAAAAAAGAATCAGAAACAGGAGTAAAATGTATCCCATTAAATGAAATACCTGTAAAATTACCTTACCCTTCTCAAATAGATTTTAGCGATTTCGGTTTTTTAATACGAGCCTTAGGAAAACGGCATCGAAGAATACTGAACGGACTTTGGAAAACGGTCCAAGAGGAATGAGGTAAGTCTAAACTTTACATCAGCCCACCGTGAAGGCATCCAACTGATTTCATGACAACTGGTCGTCGCTGTGGAGCACATCTCCAGCGCCGACACTTGATTAAATTTTTATCAGATTTGCCAAAATGTGCCTCTTTCGCGTACTAACTATGCTACCACCCTAAAGCAACTATATCGACTCGCCCTTGACAGGATTCCTTAGTTAATAACCAGATTACATTGCACTTAAATACAGACCATTACATCGAGATATATATTACATTATTTATATAGAACCATTTATATAGAGGGCATTTTAATTAATAATGAGTAAGTACATAAAATATAAAACATGAGTAGTATAAAAATGACAGTTTTGCCCCAGGAGCAGGAGCAAGAGGGGGGAGGGGCTTAAAGTGGGCGGAGCTAACTGAGTGACGTGGACCAATCAGAGTGCAGCTGGCCACCTGGCGGTCGATTTCGACCAATCAGGAGAGGGCAGCGCTGCTATCGCCCCCTAGCGGGAAAGAGTGGAACCTTGTAGTTCAGCAGAATCTTGGAGGGAGTAGGTGCTCTGCGGAGCGCCACCTATCGGTTAAATAGGGAACTAAATTTTTTACAAGGAGCAGCTTTAAGCTGGTGCTGCCATCTGCTGGTTAAATAGGGAACTACATTTTTGGGACTTAGAAATTTTTTTAAAAGTATTTTCCATGGGAATTGAACCCGTTAAGGAAATATTACCTGACTACTTTTAGCGACGTAATACCGTTACGCTATGAATCGTCGGAAGTTCAGTGAATTATATTCTATAACAGAGAGAATATTTTTATGAATTTACTAGAATTAATTATCAAAAATAAATATAACGTCATCTATTGTTTAAAAATGAAACTTAGAAAATTTAATACAAGGTTTTGAGTATATTTTTCAAAACTTTAAATATTTTTAGTCGAATTCTAACTTAAAATATATATTATCAACTTAGTAGTTCAAAAAAAAGGGCTTATTTTCAGGACATTAAAATTGTTTTGCTATGTTTTTTAACGTGATATATAATTTTACATAGATACATTCGCTAAATAATACAAAATAATAATAAATTTGTACATAGATAGGCTAAAACGAATATTTTTTTCTTTTACTTTAAATTTTTTTATTAGGTTTTTAAACTTAAAACATATTACCAATTTAATAGTTTGGAAAAAGTATTTATTACAGAACATTCCATACTAGTATGAAAAAAATGAGAAATATTATTTGAACATTGAAAAAAACATTCCATGAAAGCTAACAAGGCATATTTTTAGACATGAAATTATTTACGACAAGCGTTAAGTTTAAAATATCTTTAATTTTTCTTAAGAATATTACTTTGCAGTATAATATAATTTAGATAGAGCTTTGAAACCATTGTAACATTTAGTATAGAAAAAATTATTATTTTATCTTACCTTGAAAAACATTCCATAAAAGCTAACAAGGGATATTTTACACATGAAATTATTTACGACAAGCGTTAAGTTTAAAATATCTTTGATTTTTCTTAAGAATATTACTTTGCAGTATAATATAATTTAGATAGAGCTTTGAAACCATTGTAACATTTAGTATAGAAAAAATTATTGTTTGATCATACCTTGAAAAACATTCCATGAAAGCTAACAAGGGATATTTTTACACATGAAATTATTTACGACAACCGTTAAGTTTAAAATATCTTTAATTTTTCTTAAGAATATTACTTTGCAGTATAATATAATTTAGAAAGAGCTTACTATAGAAAAAATTATTTGATCTTACCTTGAAAAACATTCCATAAAAGCTAACAAGGGATATTTTTACACATGAAATTATTTACGACAAGCGTTAAGTTTAAAATATCTTTGATTTTTCTTAAGAATATTACTTTGCAGTATAATATAATTTAGATAGAGCTTTGAAACCATTGTAACATTTAGTATAGAAAAAATTATTATTTGATCTTACCTTGAAAAACATTCCATGAAAGCTAACAAGGGATATTTTTAGACATGAAATTATTTACGACAAGCGTTAAGTTTAAAATATCTTTAATTTTTCTTAAGAATATTACTTTGCAGTATAATATAATTTAGATAGAGCTTTGAAACCATTGTAACATTTAGTATAGAAAAAATTATTATTTTATCTTACCTTGAAAATCATTCCATAAAAGCTAACAAGGGATATTTTTACACATGAAATTATTTACGACAAGCGTTAAGTTTAAAATATCTTTGATTTTTCTTAAGAATATTACTTTGCAGTATAATATAATTTAGATAGAGCTTTGAAACCATTGTAACATTTAGTATAGAAAAAATTATTGTTTGATCATACCTTGAAAAACATTCCATGAAAGCTAACAAGGGATATTTTTACACAAGAAATTATTTACGACAACCGTTAAGTTTAAAATATCTTTAATTTTTCTTAAGAATATTACTTTGCAGTATAATATAATTTAGATAGAGCTTTGAAACCATTGTAACATTTAGTATAGAAAAAATTATTATTTGATCTTACCTTGAAAAAACATTCCATGAAAGGTAACAAGGCATATTTTTAGACATGAAATTATTTACGACAAGCGTTAAGTTTAAAATATCTTTAATTTTTCTTAAGAATATTACTTTGCAGTATAATATAATTTAGATAGAGCTTTGAAACCATTGTAACATTTAGTACAGAAAAAATTATTATTATTTGATCCTACCTTGAAAAACATTCCATAAAAGCTAACAAGGGATATTTTTACACATGAAATTATTTACGACAACAGTTAAGTTTAAAATATCTTTAATTTTTCTTATAAATATTACTTTGCAGTATAATATAATTTAGATAGAGCTTTGAAACCATTGTAACATTTAGTATAGAAAAAATTATTATTTGATCTTACCTTGAAAAAACATTCCATGAAAGCTAACAAGGCATATTTTTAGACATGAAATTATTTACGACAAGCGTTAAGTTTAAAATATCTTTAATTTTTCTTAAGAATATTACTTTGCAGTATAATATAATTTAGATAGAGCTTTGAAACCATTGTAACATTTAGTACAGAAAAAATTATTATTATTTGATCCTACCTTTAAAACATTCCATAAAAGCTAACAAGGATATTTTAGACATGAAATTATTTACGACAAGCGTTAAGTTTAAAATATCTTTGATTTTTCTTAAGAATATTACTTTGCAGTATAATATAATTTAGATAGAGCTTTGAAACCATTGTAACATTTAGTATAGAAAAAATTATTGTTTGATCATACCTTGAAAAACATTCCATGAAAGCTAACAAGGGATATTTTTACACATGAAATTATTTACGACAAGCGTTAAGTTTAAAATATCTTTAATTTTTCTTAAGAATATTACTTTGCAGTATAATATAATTTAGATAGAGCTTTGAAACCATTGTAACATTTAGTATAGAAAAAATTATTATTTGATCTTACCTTGAAAAACATTCCATGAAAGCTAACAAGGCATATTTTTAGACTTGAAATTATTTACGACAAGCGTTAAGTTTAAAATATCTTTAATTTTTCTTAAGAATATTACTTTGCAGTATAATATAATTTAGATAGAGCTTTGAAACCATTGTAACATTTAGTATAGAAAAAATTATTATTTAATCTTACCTTGAAAAACATTCCATGAAAGCTATCAAGGGATATTTTTAGACATAAAATTATTTAAACAAAGCGGGAATTCCCCAGTAGGGTTATTTTTTCCTTTTAATATTAGAAATAAAAACTGAAATATGATTCAATCTAGATAATTATTTAAATTAAATACACATACCATACCAATCCATACTATTATATCTGCAAGAGAAGGTATCAAATTTATCTCGCGATGTTAATAGAGAAGATTCTTACATTATCTGAAATAATACAGACTTTATTATGTTTAGAAGATATTTACAAGAGTTCATTTTAGAATTAAATGAATCATGGTTTGAATCCTACAACAGTAGGGGGTATGTGCAAACATGAAGACTTTAAATTATACAATTACCATCTAGAACCTGAAACTTAAAAATATATGTACCAATTTAAGTATCTTTATATAGTTTATGTACAGTTTTGAATATATTTCAAACCTTAAACGTTTTTTCAACTTTGAAACTATATTATAAGTTAAGACGCTTACTAAAATTAAAAACATTTTATAGAGGTAAAGACTTGAAAGATAAAATTTACAAGTTTTAATCCTAAATATTATATTTTATCCAGAAATGTAGACTATTAATATATGATTTTAAACCTAACATACTTTCAACGATTACCTAAATTGCGATATAATGTTAAATTCCACACATATTAGTCTATTAGTAGTAAGCATTTCATTAAAGGTTAATAGAAGTATTTAATAAAGTTTTAATATTAAATGAACATCAAACATATATTAACTTAGATGTTTTAACCCCAAACAGTAATTATTAAAAATAATTATAAAATATATGATTCAAAACTTTAAAACATACTATTATATATACAATAGAAGATGTTAAATTTGTATTGAACTTAAATTATAAGATTGTCTCTACCATTGTCGCTTGATATATAACATTACAGTTTTAAATATTCTGCAAACGCTATGAAACATTTTGTATAGAAAATAATTACCATTTGATCTTACCTTTAAAATCTATAGTTTATGCACTTAATTCATATAATTTTTTACAAAAACAAGCTTTAACTGCATAAAAAGAAATTGAAATAGATGAGATAAGGTATTCAGGTTCTGAACTTGTAAAATGTACTATAAGCTAAATGCTTGAGATTGAAAAAAAGTAGGTATGTAGTACTTCTGTTTATGACCTTCTAACCATTTTTAAAAATTTATATTTTATTGTTTTAATTTATATTTTATCATTTATGTTTTAAACATAAATGATGATAACTTATTATGTTTTTTAACTTTATTTTTGAACGTAAATGGATATTAACGTAAACTTATTATTTATTTTAAACGTATTATGATTGATTATTTTTAATGATACTTTTTCAATGTAATAAACCCGGGATTAGTTGAATATTTTTTCAGGTTTTCTTAGTTTTTTGGTATAAAAGTTTTCTAATCATTAGAATGATCCTAAAGTAATTACATTTAAACTATTCCGTTTTCGAAATAGTATTTAAAAAATGAAAAGATTATCATGTCATATCTTTTTGAACTATGATAATTTTTAATAATTAAAATAATTGGATATTCTTAATTAATTTACTTAAACTTTTTTAAGTTTAACGATCTTGGAATCCCTGCTTAGGAAATTTAACGAAATATTGATTGCATTGGAACTTACTAATGAATGTGCAATATCTCAACCTGTGTGAAACTCTGAATTATGTTCCATTTAAGGAGCTATCACATCTTCTAACTTGAAGTGTTCTCACATAAGTTGTATGAATGTTTTTGAAACACATAATTTATTTTTATGTTATTTAATGAGAGAGAATTTATATGAAATTAATTCAAAATTATTCAAGTTTTGTGCTATTATTAAAACAAATTATAGATATTTGAAAACGATTCAAAAGAAATTATAATCTTTATAGAATGATAAAATTGTAAGTATTAGGAAGTGTCTTAAACTTATAGTATAAATTTTGTTTAACAGTCGTCGGAAAATAATTTCTAATGTAAAACTTGTTCAAAGTTATTCAATAGGTGCTTGATTTTTTAACGTAATAAACATTTGTTTCGATCAAAGTTTTTAAAGGTTTTTGTTAAGAAAACTAAAATTTTACGTGCGATGTATGCTTTTTCTATATAAAACAATTTATTAGTGGTTATATCTATGTAAAATTATAGATTAGATTTAAAACAAAGTAAAAAATTTTTAAAGTCTTGAAACCTTTATAAGGGAACTATTAAGTTTTAATATGCTTTAAGTTTATATGTATGTGCGGGACAAATATAATATCTTCTTATGCAGTTAAAGCATGTTTTTTTTTTTTTTGTAAAAAAATTATATGTATTAAGTGCATAAACTATAGATTTTAAAGGTAAGATCAGATGGTAATTAATTTCTATACAAAATGTTTCATAGCGTTTGTAGAATATTTAAAACTGTAATGTTATATATCAAAGTATAAGTAACTTTTTTTATCTCTCCTGAAAAATTATATTGCACGAAAAATAATCATTCAACATTTACTAACAAATCGTAAGTGATTCAGTTATTTCCCTTTTCAAAGATGGTAATTCTTAAAAGCGCTTATTATAAAGGAGGGGTTGATTTACGTTGCAATTGGATAAGACATACCTAGGACTTTGAATCTTTTCACGGATGTATTTAGCAATATCCCTACCGAAAATGCAGTAGTGATGATTGTCGCTACATGGTGGGAACTAATGAATAAAATTTCAATATATAAAATTGTTTATAAAAGAAATCATTCATCTGTAACAACCAGCTAATAGGTGTAAACGTCGGCGAACAATGTTGCTTACAACAAATGTTTGCTAATGAAAACGGAGTTGGTTACAAATTAAAAACCTGGTCTATTAAATTAAATAGAGAGCAGATATTGAAAATGGAAGAATATCCTGACGATATTATAAGTTGTGTTGAAAACAGTTCGTTGTGTGAAAGCATTCCTAATATGCTACAATACAAAGTTTATAAAAACGGATCATGTTGTAAAAAATCATTGCGACTTATTTGCTGCAAAAGAAAATTATTTCAAAGTCTTAAAAACAAGTTTAATACGTGCATGCAGTGAATTATTTGAATGTCATGGATGCGAAATTGACCATCTATCACAGCGCCAGCATAGTTGCTTATCCACAAGCGAGAATGAAAAATATCGTGCAGTGGGCAAAGCTGCTATTTTCAACATCTATGTTAAAAATATGCTGAATTGTACAAAATTATTGCACATGTGTCTATAACAGCAGTGAATTTTTCGCTAAGTTCAACTTGAAAATGATTCATAAATATTTTTATGAGGATATATTAGAAGACTAAAGTCCATTCATCAACTGTGAGTACTCTTTTTCTGTGTTCAATATAGTATTTAAAGATTAATTATTATATTTATATCTTTAATTTGAATAATAATTTTTAGAAAAATAATTTTAAAAATATTTTTAGAAAAATGTGTGACTAATAGTAGGTGCCAGTAATCTTATCTATTGACGAAACGTACTTATCTTATCTAACGTTGAATCGCACTTATCTTATGTAGGGGTTGGTTTAGGCAAACCTTAAAATTTACTCATTTAGAAGTTATTCTAAGTTAGCATTTGCATGATATTTCAAAGTGTTGGTAATAGATCATTGATTTTCAATGTATTAAACATGGTTTTACTTCAAAGTTCTGCAGATATTTTTGTTAAGAAAACTAAAATTTGGTTAAAATGTATGCTTTTCTTTGTAAAGTGTGCAAAGATGAATAAATTTAAGATTAGATTTTTAAGTTTAACAGTCGTCGGAAAATAATTTCTGATGTAAAACTTATTCAAAGTTATTATTTGCGTAATATTTCAAAGTAATATCAATAGGTGATTGATTTTTTAACATAATAACATTTGTTTTGATCAAAGTTTTGCTTTTTTTTTGTTTGTTAAGAAAACTAAAATTTTAGGAGTGATGTATGCTTTTTTCTTTGTAAAACAATTTATTAGTGGTTATATATATGTAAAATTATAGATTAGATTTAAAACGCAGTAAAAAAAAATTTAAAGTCGTGAAACTTTATAAGGGAACTAGTAAGTTTTAATATGTTTTTGGTTTATATGTATGTGAGGGACAAATATATCTTCTCTGTGGAATAATGTTTATATGTATGTGCGGGACAAATATAATATCTTTTTATGCAGTTAAAGCTTGTTTTTGTAAAAAATTATATGAATTAAGTGCATAAACTATAGATTTTAAAGGTAAGATCAAATGGTAATTATTTCTATACAAAATGTTTCATAGCGTTTGCAGAATATTTAAAACTGTAATGTTATATATCAAGCGACAATGGTAGAGACAATCTTATAATTTAAGTTCAATACAAATTTAACATCTTCTATTGTATATATAATAGTATGTTTTAAAGTTTTGAATCATATATTTATAATTATTTTTAATAATTACTGTTTGGGGTTAAAACATCTAAGTTAATATATGTTTGATGTTCATTTAATATTAAAACTTTATTAAATACTTCTATTAACCTTTAATGAAATGCTTACTACTAATAGACTAATATGTGTGGAATTTAACATTATATCGCAATTTAGGTAATCGTTGAAAGTATGTTAGGTTTAAAATCATATATTAATAGTCTACATTTCTGGATAAAATATAATATTTAGGATTAAAACTTGTAAATTTTATCTTTCAAGTCTTTACCTCTATAAAATGTTTTTAATTTTAGTAAGCGTCTTAACTTATATATAGTTTCAAAGTTGAAAAAACGTTTAAGGTTTGAAATATATTCAAAACTGTACATAAACTATATAAAGATACTTAAATTGGTACATATATTTTTAAGTTTCAGGTTCTAGATGGTAATTGTATAATTTAAAGTCTTCATGTTTGCACATACCCCCTACTGTTGTAGGATTCAAACCATGATTCATTTAATTCTAAAATGAACTCTTGTAAATATCTTCTAAACATAATAAAGTCTGTATTATTTCAGATAATGTAAGAATCTTCTCTATTAACATCGCGAGATAAATTTGATACCTTCTCTTGCAGATATATAGTATGGATTGGTATGGTATGTGTATTTAATTTAAATAATTATCTAGATTGAATCATATTTCAGTTTTTATTTCTAATATTAAAAGGAAAAAATAACCCTACTGGGGAATTCCCGCTTTGTTTAAATAATTTTATGTCTAAAAATATCCCTTGTTAGCTTTCATGGAATGTTTTTCAAGGTAAGATTAAATAATAATTTTTTCTATACTAAATGTTACAATGGTTTCAAAGCTCTATCTAAATTATATTATACTGCAAAGTAATATTCGTAAGAAAAATTAAAGATATTTTAAACTTAACGCTTGTCGTAAATAATTTCAGGTCTAAAAATATGCCTTGTTAGCTTTCATGGAATGTTTTTCAAGGTAAGATCAAATAATAATTTTTTCTATACTAAATGTTACAATGGTTTCAAAGCTCTATCTAAATTATATTATACTGCAAAGTAATATTCTTAAGAAAAATTAAAGATATTTTAAACTTAACGCTTGTCGTAAATAATTTCATGTGTAAAAATATCCCTTGTTAGCTTTCATGGAATGTTTTTCAAGGTATGATCAAACAATATTTTTTCTATACTAAATGTTACAATGGTTTCAAAGCTCTATCTAAATTATATTATACTGCAAAGTAATATTCTTAAGAAAAATCAAAGATATTTTAACTTAACGCTTGTCGTAAATAATTTCATGTCTAAAAATATCCTTGTTAGCTTTTATGGAATGTTTTTCAAGGTAGGATCAAATAATAATATTTTTTCTGTACTAAATGTTACAATGGTTTCAAAGCTCTATCTAAATTATATTATACTGCAAAGTAATATTCTTAAGAAAAAATTAAAGATATTTTAAATCTTAACGCTTGTCGTAAATAATTTCATGTCTAAAAATATGCCTTGTTAGCTTTCATGGAATGTTTTTCAAGGTAAGATCAAATAATAATTTTTCTATACTAAATGTTACAATGGTTTCAAAGCTCTATCTAAATTATATATACTGCAAAGTAATATTCATAAGAAAAATTAAAGATATTTTAAACTTAACGCTTGTCGTAAAATAATTTCATGTCTAAAATATCCCTTGTTAGCTTTCATGGAATGTTTTTCAAGGTAAGATCAAATAATAATTTTTTCTATACTAATGTTACAATGGTTTCAAAGCTCTATCTAAATTATATTATACTGCAAAGTATATTCTTAAGAAAAATCAAAGATATTTTAAACTTAACGCTTGTCGTAAATAATTTCATGTGTAAAAATATCCCTTGTTAGCTTTTATGGAATGGTTTTCAAGGTAAGATCAAATAATTTTTTCTATAGTAAGCTCTATCTAAATTATATTATACTGCAAAGTAATATTCTTAAGAAAAATTAAAGATATTTTAAACTTAACGGTTGTCGTAAATAATTTCATGTGTAAAAATATCCCTTGTTAGCTTTCATGGAATGTTTTTCAAGGTATGATCAAACAATAATTTTTTCTATACTAAATGTTACATGGTTTCAAAGCTCTATCTAAATTATATTATACTGCAAAGTAATATTCTTAAGAAAAATCAAAGATATTTTAAACTTAACGCTTGTCGTAAATAATTTCATGTGTAAAAATATCCCTTGTTAGCTTTTATGGAATGTTTTTCAAGGTAAGATCAAATAATAATTTTTTCTATACTAAATGTTACAATGGTTTCAAAGCTCTATCTAAATTATATTATACTGCAAAGTAATATTCTTAAGAAAAATTAAAGATATTTTAAACTTAACGGTTGTCGTAAATAATTTCATGTGTAAAAATATGCCTTGTTAGCTTTCATGGAATGTTTTTTTCAATGTTCAAATAATATTTCTCATTTTTTTCATACTAGTATGGAATGTTCTGTAATAAATACTTTTTCCAAACTATTAAATTGATAATATGTTTTAAGTTTAAAAACCTAATAAAAAAATTTAAAGTAAAAGAAAAAAATATTCGTTTTAGCCTATCTATGTACAAATTTATTATTATTTTGTATTATTTAGCGAATGTATCTATGTAAAATTATATATCACGTTAAAAAACATAGCAAAACAATTTTAATGTCCTGAAAATAAGCCCTTTTTTTTGAACTACTAAGTTGATAATATATATTTTAAGTTAGAATTCGACTAAAAATATTTAAAGTTTTGAAAAATATACTCAAAAACCTTGTATTAATTTTCTAAGTTTCATTTTTAAACAATAGATGACGTTATATTTATTTTTGATAATTAATTCTAGTAAATTCATAAAAATATTCTCTTGTTATAGAATATAATTCACTGAACTTCCGACCGATTCATAGCGTAACGGTATTACGTCGCTAAAAGTAGTCAGGTAATATTCCTTAACGGGTTTCAATTCCCATGGAAAATACTTTTAAAAAATTTCTAAGTCCCCAAAAATGTAGTTCCCTATTTAACCCAGCAGATGCAGCACCAGCTTAAAGCTGCTCCTTGTAAAAAATTTAGTTCCCTATTTAACCGATAGGTGGCGCTCCGCAGAGCACCCTACTCCCTCCAAGATTCTGCTGAACTACAAGGTTCCACTCTTTCCCGCTAGGGGGCGATAGCAGCGCTGCCCTCTCCTGATTGGTCCAAATCGACCGCCAGGTGGCCAGCTGCACTCTGATTGGTCCACGTCACTCAGTTAGCTCCGCCCACTTTAGCCCCTCCCCCTCTTGCTCCTGCTTCTGGGGCAAAACTGTCATTTTTATACTACTACATGTTTGAAAAATTGACAAAGCCTAGTGACTTTAGTGTGGACGCGCATGTCCATCAGTCCCTTAACGATTTTGGTCACTACTCGGTTGCAGTAGTGATCATTATAAAAACTTGCTGTTTAGCCCAGTTTCGGGCGTCCCTTGGCAGGTTAGTACGATGTTCATCGAAGATACTGCAGTCAAACAGATAGTGCTCGACTGTCTGAACACTCCCACAATTGCAGCGGTCCATCTTCCCGAAGAATCTTGCTTGATACTGTCTAAAGCAACCGTGTTCAGTGATTGCTTTGATTATTTAGGAAGTCCCCTTGGACTCCTTCCAGACGAACTTTCTGGAAGATCTCGAATGTAGCCTGCCTTTGGTGGATTCGTTCCACCTATTTTGCCACTTTTTAATTGCATCCTTCCAGAGAATGCTCTTCAGTTGGTTTTTTGTCCTTTTATAATTATTATTAATGGTGGGAAGTAGAGTCGCTTTCTTGGCGACTTCATCCACCTCTTCATTTCTGCAATTGCCTGCATGGGCTTTCACCCAATGCAAAGTATGACAAGATTATTGGTTTTATTTTCTTTTTAATGTCTTCTACCAACTGGCTCTTAAAGCTTTTCGGGTTTGAGTACTTGTAGTGCACTCATGGAGTCCGTGTAGACACCAACTCTGGTGGTTCGTGCCCTGGTTGCATCTTCAATTACCATCTGAAATTACTATTGCTCTTAGTTCTCTGCTTGATAAGAGAACTGTGTCTTAAGTTTCTCTCCATAAGTTCTATATAGTTTATTATCATAACGTACTTTATGAGCCCTGAGCCAACTTTGTCTTCCATCTTTGATCCGTCCGTGTAGTACTAGGTACTACACTTCGGCTTCAAGTTTGGTCGACCAATTTAATACTACTAAACATCTTTACCTAGTGTGTTAATTTTGGAAATTTTCTAACTTCACAGTTATAACTGTCTAGGGCTAGTCCGTCTAAGGTATAAGCGCCATTTTCCTTTATGATTCAGGGTTGAATTTATCCATATTACAGCCTCATATCTAATGGCAGACACCCCGCCAGTCCGGCTAGGAGTAGTCCGTGGCTAATGTTTGTAACACTTAGTTAGGAGCAATAGAAACGGTCTTTGAATCTGCAAGAGTTTTTCATTCATACGCCTTGTGGCGTTATACCACGTTGGAACTCTATATAGTAGGATCTTTTCTACTATCAGTTGGTAGATTTCTTTAGCGACGAGTGGTTTGATTCCCCATGTTTTCTTAAAACCCCAGGAGTATCTTAAAAGATTATGCATTACTGCTAATGACTTTTCTTTGACATTTTCGAGATGCGCATTAAAGTTGAGCTACGAGGAATGCTTTGAGGAATGAGGTAAAACTGACATGACCGTAAGCAAAAATTTACTTTCATGGAAAATTCTAGCAAGAACTATTGTCAAGATCCATCCATGGCTATCAAATAGAAGCAAATAACCGCATAAAATACGGCATTTATACATAAAACTTAACTATCAAAATCGTTTCCATAAAGTGCGAACGACCTTCTGTATGCATATACAGGTGGTTATCAAAATAATGGAAACACTAAGAAACATCATGAAAACCTTTATTATGCTCTTCTAACCTATACTTGATAGATTTAGCTGTATGTATAGGGGAATTATCATCCGGGAGAACACCATCTCCTGCAAGATACAGTGTTTGCACCATAGGATGGACTAGTAAGCTAAAATTTTGACATAGTCCTTCCCTTTCAATCTTCCTTTTAGGATTACAATAGGACCTGAAGAAAACCATGAGATGCCATCCCAAACCCTGTTAGATCTATCTCCATGATTAACAGTTAGGACGAGACAGCCAGAATCTTACGTTTGTGTAGGTGTTCTTAGGACATACGCACGTCCTGTTGCGAGGAACAATGTGAATAATGATTCGTCGGACCAAATGCCGTTTTTCGACATATTACTCGACCAGGATATGTGCTCATGGCACCATTGTGGACGATATTTTGCATTGGCATCTATTACAAGTGGCTTGGGAATAGCTACTCTTCCATAAATGCTTTGTTTGTGAAGTTCTCTTTTACCTTTAATGGTTGATACCGGAACATGCAGATGCAGATTGAGCTCTTAGGTCATTTTGATTACAGGTATTTCCTTTTCTCATGTCACAATCAGCTTTAATACCTCTTCCGTCTCTTTCACTCAGCTCTTCCTATCGTCCACTATTCTGTTTGGCAAAGGATGTTTTACCGTGCGCTCTGTATGCTATCATGACTTCCAATACCATAGCTAAAAAAACACCCATTAGCCTGGGGGTTGCAGTAACAGATATTCCAATTTAAACGCGCTCCAACAATTTGCCCTTTTTGCAAGGTCTGCAATGTTTGACATTTTACGATGTTCCCCCAAAAGCACGATGCCCTTAACTTCATTACTGCTACCTGACAGTAGAATAATACATACAATATATTCTATAAAAAATACCGGTGGCCAGACTTGTTTTTTAAGGAACACGAAGCACATACATAAACACCACTAATACTGATAAGTGTTTCCATTATTTTGATAACCACCTGCATATATATATATATATATATATATATATATATATATATATATATATATAGAACGAACACGGATAGCTACAAAATAAATGGAATAACTGCAAAAATTCATGATCCGTAAAAAATAAAAATGAATAGGGAGTTTTCACATGTCTTTAAATGTCTTTGGCATTAACTATTTTCATAACGATATAAAACGTTTAATTTTAAACAACTTTTAATGATATAAAAAGGAAATTTTTCCCAATCTGATTGCTCTACCAATTTGTTCTCCACATTTTCTACTCTTTCCCCCTTCCAAAGCAAAATGGAAAAAAAAAAATTCAATTTTTCTACTGAAGTATATTACTGTCAGATTAACGGAAAAATATAATCAAACTAATACGAGGCAAATAAATTTTGATTAAGAAATTACACAAATTGAAAAGGCTTGTTTTGAAATTGGTTTATATACTTACGCAATGAAATTTTTCGATGAAAATGGATTTTAAAGTCGCTGAATAAATTAATAAGGAGTGGGTTTTAAAGTCATTGGATAAATTCGTGTCTATATTTAAAACATTGAATGCTACGTGAGTTATCAATGAGTCTCGTTGAATTTTCCATCTCGCTTTAACCCCTAAACTGACACTTGATAATTACTAAAAGAATTATTTTCATGAAATGTTTTATGATATCCATTAATAGATACGTAAACAAAATAAAAGTATGTTTTTATATTACCTCTTCTTCGTAATGATTGTAAATTTAAATACAATGTCATATCCTATAAACATATAAGAGGAATGCACTGACCTGGACCATTAGTGTTCTAAGTGTCAAGGATTGAAAATGAAGTAAAATTGGCATGGGACTTTATATATATATGTAAGTTGGATTAATTTGTGATATTATCAGTAAATTTTGTGAGAATATGCCAAGTGAACTGAAGTTCCAGCATATTATTTAAATTTTCAGTTTCTAAGTTCCAGCATTGGCTGGTTAGAAGGTGCCTCTTTTGAGAAACATTTTCATACGGGAGCATTGTGGCTAAATTTGACTTGCCAAAATCGATTATAATTGATGTGATGAAACAGTAAAAGTAGATGGAACTACAGGAGAAAAAAAGCATCTAATAAGGACTTGCGAAACAAAGGGCTCTAATAAGAAATGTTAAAAAATAATGATTCTTCTGTCATTCCATTTACTGACAAAACGAGCGTGCGGTCGCCCAGTTGGCAAGAGCAACGGGCCAGTGATCTGAACGTCCCTGGTTAGATGCTCGTCGCTACAAATCTACCGCCGTGTCACTAATGGTGCCGGGGCACGTAAAGTAGGCGTGGCTACAAATGTCCTCCAAGTTCTCAAATTACCTCTGGAGGTGGGCGGGGTCAAGTGTTCGGTATCGTCACTTGACTCGGTTTCAAAATTACGGACCGGTCATTTAGCCAAGTCGAACTCCGACCCTTGTGGTGCGAATTCAAAAACAGGAGCCGCATCTTCATCGCCCATAGCCTTCTGGACCTTGATCTGATGTTACTGTCGGTCAGGGGGCATAAGTCACACACAACGACGAGCAAAGCAGAAATACTCTAGGTACTCAATAAAAAGCATAGGTATTTTAAGAGTAATACAATTCAGTTTTTATGATATAACAGATGTTCATAAGCAGCACCGTAATACCGTATGCTATGAGCTATTTTGAACGTTGTATTTTTTCTATATTTTCCTTCTCTATCTCCCTCTCTGGTTGGTTTTGGAATGCTACGATTATTTTCGGCAAAGGTGGGTTAAGAATACTGAGGCCTACAATTAAAAGCTTGTTCTAAGCAGCCACTAACTGCCATGTTTGCAGTGAGATTTAAATCCGCAAACTTTGGAACCGAATGACAACTTACTAGTCTTTCGGCCATCGTCCGACCCATACTTTGTGGACTAATGACGAGAAGAAAGTTGTACTTTCAGTGTTAAGTCTCACTTTTCATACTCAAGAGATTGGATACATGTGTAACCGTTTGCCGAGAGCATGCTGGACAATTTTTGATCGCTATCTCCCATCTGATCAGTACGGCGAAAACTGTATAATAGCCCAATTTATTTTCGACGAGACACAGCAAACTGCACGGCGAGTGCAGGAGTGGAAATGAAGCAGAATTTTCGACAGACCTTAACATTATCCAGTTGAACCCCTCAAAGATAAACTCGACTTTAAGCCAACAAAATGTTCGTCTACGTTTGTATCAGAACTTTTCAGGACGAATGGCATACCAATATAGACGACACTTACTGGACATTGGTTAATAGTATTCTTCGACGCATCGCAGCTGTGTCAAGCAAAATGCGGCAAGAGTAACTGCCAAAATAAAACCATCTTCCAAAATCACAGTAGTTTCCGAACAGTTTTGACATAATTAATAAATTAAAGGAAAATATGAAACTGATTTAAAGTTACAGATTTGAGAGAAAGATATAATGCATAAAACTTTCTGAAAATAAAATTACAGCATAATGTATAAAATGTATTTATTTTACTAACACTTTTGTACGGTTTGAAAATAAGTGGGGAAAGTTTCAAGACTTATCTTCAATTTTTATTTAGTTTCGATTGCTGTTGAGGGTGGACATTCCAATCTTTTTAAGTCGAATGTCCACAGTTCTTTCGATTGCATCATGAAGTTTACTAAATCCTTAAACATGTCTTCTCTTCCAGATGCTGAAAGCAAATTGACGGAATCAAATTTTTCAATCCCTTTTTCATTTTCTGTTGCTGCCCCCTCCCTCTTTGAAAAAAAAAAATCTCCATCTGTCCACAGAATGCGAATTTCCGTGTATGTGTGCAGTGTCTTCAAATACTGAATATTTTTTTTCATCCTTTAACTGAGGAAGTTTGTTCTTGAAAAGACATGTTCGAATTTATTTGTAAAGGATTAAATCTATAGATATTTAAAGATATGGAAAAGGTTATGGCTTCAAGAAATTTTTCCTTGAAATATTGTAAGGACTTTTTTGTTTGATATACTAAAACTTCCCTTTCAAGAAGAAGCTTAAATTAAACAAAATATTACTTAAGCTATAAAAGCATATTGGAATAAAAGTTTCTGAACCCTCGGCTGAGCTTTTAAACATATTCGTCTATAGACCTGAATGCTGCGTTAAATTCTAATGTATCGTAAAACTGCATCCTTACAGTATGTTTGAAATACGTTTGCGTGTTCGCTTCACACGCACTTGTATCATTTTCTCTTTTCAACTAAATACTTTTCTAATCGTATTAAAATTGATGGGAGCAGGGAAAATAAACAAAGATTTTAACTTAATGCTCACTAAACTCTCTTAGAATGGAAACTAAATAAATTCTGTCATCGGAGTCGGATAATTTTTTTGAAAACTAGCAATGATTATTCTTTAAAATTTTGACCTCTGATATAGTTCTTCTCTGAAACAAATGGGATGCAAATTCTGCGGTATATTTTTCCTTACAATGAGTCCTACTTTTCTCTAAGCATATGAAGGAAGAGATAACTTTCTTCACCAGCATTTCTTTGCCAAATGCGCAAATTACCGGATAATTCAACTGTCACGTTTTTTATCAAGTTAATCAATGTATCAAGTATAAGTATTTAAGTATAATCAAATCAGAAATATATTGTGGTCTTATTTGGAAGAATACAACACACTCCGTTTTTAAAAAACGGGATATAAAGTACAGAAATACCATTGAAAATATTTAGATTTTGGGTGAGAGAAACATTGACTTAGATAATTTATATCTCTTTCATAGAAAACTATAAGCAATTATTATACGACATGTACGTATTCCTTGATTATTTTTTGTTCATGTTATATATGTATATAACACATTTTTTTAAGCTCCCTTTCTTATCACCATTTCCAGGAACAAATTCTTCGTATAATCTTTTGCAATTGTCCTACAAGCCGAGGCAGCCTCTGGTTTGGTTAGTAGGAAATAAAACACCGCAAGCAACTGAACTAATTAATACGACTGAAAGCAGTGAATCTTCATGCTAGCAATAGCGAGACTTGACTGAGTCTCAACCTAAATCTTTAGGAATTAGCTATCATCTAGACCAGCAGATTGAACGATGTTGTAACATTTAAGTTAGACGGTTTAGATTCATGTGTCGAGAAGTAAGTATGGGGGAAAATTCTGAGTTAAATAACATCTATGGTAATTTTCTGCTAGTAGGTCTGAATAATTTCAGTTGTTAGTCAATATTTTGTTCTTCTCTTCTTAAGCTGTATTCTCATGTTACAAACCATCCGTTTGTTATTTTAGCTATAGTTTACAACTCTAAAACTTTGACAGTCACCAAGTCACTTACTTAGGTTAGAAATTTAGACTTCCTTGAACCTTGCTGCAAAAAAAAGATTTTAACATCAACCCACAATACTATTTTAATACGTAAGTGCATGTTTGTATGACCTGAATTCTATTCTACTATTTTACAGTATAAATGTTATTTCAAAAAGAACATATTAAAAAATATCGATTCAGAATTTTATATATGAAATGTTAAATAAGTTGTAAAATATTGCATTTAATATTCATTCCTATATCAGAATAATTTTCTAAGCGACTAGACAAAAAATTTTATTTCCATCGACAGCTAATTTGGCTACTTAGAAATTTTTGACGAAGGAACCTTATATTTATTTTCTTTAAATTATGTTCAGGGTAACCAAAGTGTTTTCGAAAAATAATTTATAGTTTCAGATAGTTTAAAAAATTAATAGATCTTGCGTAATAGTTCCCAGCCATAAATTCAACCTTCTTGTTGCATCTGCAACTTTCACGGGTACTCACGCATGATTTTCTCTAATCTGTTATAAATGTTCTCTAACACAACCTCATTGACTTTTGGTTTTGAAAGATTTTTTCTGTAATCTTTTGCGCCACAATAACTACAAATAGACCAAAGCGAATATATAAATATCCGTATACGTAAAATCAGTATTTTTCTTCCTCAGTCTGGTAAAGAGATCATTGTTCCCGAGTCCAAAATCATAGATATACAGTACGATGAACATCTTTTATAGTAGAGTTTTAACACAGTCACAGAAAGCGTGTTAAAGTTATCCACAACCCCGGAGCAGGAGAGGCTAGTTTTAAATAATTTTATTCCCATACCATTCGATAAGAGAATAAATACATTTGTGCTCCCCTATTTTCGACAAATGAACAGGAAAACATACATGGTGAATATACATTTAAGCCCTCGAATACTGAAATGTTTTGTTGAAAGTAACACGTCTTGAAAATGGGAGAAGAATGCAAGATAATACTTTTTGCGAGTACAGGCCCCATGCCATGATCTTTATTAACGAATCTCTCCCTTCCCACTGAGGGAGATGCGGAAAGAAAGTGAGACCATCGGGGAGAGGGAGGGGGATTCACACCAATCAAAATTCCTAAATCTTTCAATGGGCACCCCAGTAACTCTAAATCCTCTGATACGTCCTTTACATTTAAAAAAACTAGACTTGTGCAGGATTGAACTCGAAACCTCCTGTTTTATGGAAATGGGACATAGAACCACGCCAACAGGTTATGTCGATTCTTTACAACTTCTAGACGTTTTAATGTCATTAGACGAATTGGAAGCCAGGAAGTGCTCAGTTTTCTAGAACTGAAGTTATTTAGAATTATTTTCAGATAAAACATTCTGGAATTAAAAAAAGATTACGTAAAACTGTAAAGAAAAATATTATATGAATGAAGAAACGTATAAACAAATCTTTGCGGTAACATACAGGGTGATTCAAAATGAATACAGCGATTATAAACGGCTATAACTATTTAATCGACAATAATTTATCGATAAGGGCTTGGGGCGGCCCAGTGGTACAGCGCGCTGGTTTTCGGTGCTGATGGTGCTCGGATCGAATCCTGGCGTCGCGCCACGAAAAATGACTCCGTTCGTGGCGTCCCTTCGTAAAGGGTAATGCTGTCCGCCTATATGGTGCCCCACAATAAAATGGGCAGTAAAATTGCGACGTAGTATAGACGAAGGTTTGACGACATATGCCTCCACATTGGAAAAAACAAGACTTATAGATAAGAATTACACCGAATTGTACAAGGAAGTTCAAATTTTGTTTCCCATACTTTATAAATGTTCTAGTGACTCCGTTGGTCACACGGACAACATCTAAGTGGTAGTCCATTTCACGCCATACAATCTGAGAATATGTGGAGTCACCAACGCAAGCGCAGTAGAATACGCATTTTGAGTTCTGGAATTGTTTTTAGCAAAGGAAGCACATACACAAGGTCTTTCACCATACCCCATAGAAAGAAATCGCAGGGTTGTCAAGTCTGGAGATTAGGTGGCCAAGAGCAGGCCACATCGTCGGCATCACCAGTCCGACCGAGACAACGTTTGGAAGATGTTGGTTTGATCACATCTTTCAGCAAGGAGTACCTCGACCCCCACATTGGGGTATGGAGGTTCGCACATTTTTAAACCAACAAAATGTGCGAAAGTTCTTCCTTTGCCAAAAACAATTTCTGGACTCAAAATGCTCATTTCTAATGCGCTTGCGTTGGTGACTCCACATATTCTTCAGAATGTATGGCGTGAAATGGACTACCACTTAGATGTTGTCCATGTGACCAAGCGGAGTCCCATAGCACATTTATAAAGTATGTAAACAAAATTTTGAACTTCCTTTTACATTCTGTGTAATTCTTATCGACAAATTATTTTCGATTAAATAGTTATAACCGTTTGTAATCGCTATATTCATTTTCAATCACCCTGTATTTGAGTATAAGAAGGAGATTAACCTACTCTTTAAGTAGTAAAATATACAAAAGAAAGCAGATCAATTTAAAATCATTTTTGCCCTCACTGCTGCTATAAAAAGCTCCTTTAAGGAGATAAATTTAAGGTTAGTGTTTTCTATCGCACATTCTGTCGAAACATTTACAACAGAAGGGCAATAGAATCTTTTATCGAGAAAAATCTAGCAAAAAATACTATGAACTGCAGCTTAATTTCATTACTATATAACATCAGAGCAGAGGAAATCATTTAATGCACGAAAATGAAAAAGAAAAAAAGATGCCTGTTCGTGACAGATGGTATAAGGGAGAACTGCTTTCACAGACACACACAGTTTAGATCATTACTTTATTATCTCAATAAGTACATGATTGCGAGAGTTATTTGTTCTGGATTTATATTATTGCGTGATAATGGATAGCAGAATATTAATGGCATTTCGATTTTGCTAATTTATCTTTTTTGTTTTATGCAAATATTCTTCACTAACACAACATTTATCATGGGGAAATTAATTTTTGGAAAGTATGAATTATTCTTTAACATATAATATACATACTGTATTTGCGACACGATATTTATATTCCAGTGGTTATGTCGCGAATGAGCTGTAAAAAGAGGGGTCATTTATAATTGTTTCTAAATTAATTATAAAGACTAGAGTGCGTGAGTGAAGAGGCAGTTTTATAGACTCTTGTTTAGAAATCTGCACGGACTTAAAACTTAAAGCTTGGCCCGCCCTGGGTTCCCTTCAATGTTAGTTTGTCTGGACCATAGATATTATAAACACCCGGATCGGTCCATCTCGCAAATATGCAGGTCACTTAGATCCAGTCACTCCTTATCCAAACTTTATTTTTTACTTAGATACACACACACACACACACACACACACACACACACACACACACACACACACACACACACATATATATATATATATATATATATATATATGTATGCTGGGTGTACATATCTGAATGGAATATGAATACATACGTATAAATATGAATGATAACTGAGGGTGAGTATATGTAAATTTGTACTTCTTAATACTCACACATTCAAATGTATGGGTAAGCATATATGGATGCGTATTAAGGAATGAAAGAAGGTATAATGTGCTGTTCACTACTGCAGGATGAATAGTTCAGGGGCGAATGATTTAAAAGACGGGTATTATAAAAGACGTTATAAGTGGTTGATATATAGAAATAGTTCAAAGTACATGAATTATATTAAATCTTAATCGGGAATGATTTGTATTAAAACCTGAAATAAATAAACTCTCATATGTCGATTAAAATAATAAAGGATACTTGAAATTGACATAAAATTTGTTTGAACAGCCTTAAACAAATGATTATTAATAAGTTGTTTATTTCGATGGAATTGATGTACTTCCAATAAAGGGGTTGTTAATAAATAGATAACACTTTCTTTAAAGATTTGACAAGCATGATAGGAACCAATAATATGTAATTTATATCAGGTCCCCTTCACACAAGTTCTTTTTATTTCCCTTGCAAAGAAGAGAATTAATCTCGGACCATTTGTGCCTTTCATTGCAACCTGTGCTTTCGATGTTAGCGTCGCAACAGCACGATACGGTTCTTCCCCCTATGTACAAGAGCGTGATTGTGTCACTAATCCCCTCTATAGGGTAAAAATAATATAAATACCAGCTTTTTTTTCCTACAACTTGTTTCAAATAAAGGCAAAATTTTTATTGTATATCAATATCATGCAATTGGAGGGAAATATATGAATTTCAAAAACTCACATATTACTGTATAAACAATTTTTTAACATAAAACTAATAAAGACAATATATTTATCTCCATTTAAAAGAAAAATCTTTTTTAAATAATCAACAAATAAATTTCAAAGTAGAATTGATAAATATCCCAAACGTTTTGTTTAACTGAATGATTAAAATTTCTTTAAAATTATCAATAATGATACTTTAACTTAACTAACAAATTAACCAAATACTTTGTTTAATTTAATCCTATTATCATCTGCTTTATTTCATTTTGAGATATAAAGATTATAACTATCGTCACGAACTGATTTCTGGGTCTCCCAATTCGAAGGCAGTATTGTTGAACTATCACAACTGTGTGAAGGCTTTAATAACTGAAATTTAATTAATGATTCATTTCTATTATTTTGTTTTTGACCAACAACGTATGATGTAAGCATGTGCATAACTTTTTTATACATTTGTATCTTTATATTTTTGTATCATGTTAATCCGACGATGCTGAGTTTTTCCCACAATGAATGTATTTTTCACACACTACTTACCTATCCATTATCATTCTTTCCTACATTTAGTCGGGCCCCAATATAATGACAACGACTGGGAATTCGTTGTTCTCCAAACCTCAAGGCCATCTACGACCTGCTGGACCATCCTAATGACGTGTGACTTCTTATTTTTCAAATTGTAATCTTTATAATATACAGTAATCTCAAAGAAATGGTATTTATAGCAATCTGTTTGTACGTTCAACGTTGAAAAAAAGAGTACATCTGAGTGAAATACGAATAAAGTCTGAAAATGATTGGATTTGATTGCAAACCTTCAAAGAAGTTCAAAGAATTTGTTTTCATAAAATCTAAGCAATGATGTGTAACCATCAGATATCCAAAATTAGTATAAAAGTAATTATAGAATGTTGCTTTAACAACCTAATTAAAATCGCCTAATTAAAACATATAAATTATATGAATATATAAAATATAAATTTTCATGAATGATGTTTACTTTATTTAGCAAAGATACGAAGAATTATATACGTTGATTATAATGCCACTTTCCACAATGGTGTCTAAGTGACAAGATTTAGAATTTAAGAAACAAATTTCCCCACGGAGGGAACAAATATTATCTTCTCTTATTTTCAAATTCATATTCACAAATACTTTGACGCCAAAACAAGTCTTTATAGTATTTCTGAACGTAAAAAGATGTTGTTTACCTCTTCCATAGTTCTATAGTTTCATATTAACAAACGAGAGATAACATATCTGGGGTTTTTCTTGTGTATCATGTAAATGTGGCAAAACCTTCATTCAGAAGATTCCATAAAATATATCAGTTTCAAAAACACATTTTCAGTTCTGTTTTATTTTCCTCGCATCAATCAAAATGTTGAGATTTAATTGAAAAAATTAAACCAAGTAAAGTAACATATAGTACACGAGTAAAGCAGTTTGCAAATGAGGAAAAGTTGCCAGTTAGTGACGGAATATATTCAAATAAAGATAAATAGATTTCAGACGTTATTCAGCAAAGTTTCCGCAATATATATTTTGCCCTCTTTAACATTAATTTAACAGGAGTCCACGATTTCTGATTGTTAAACTCTTAAAACTTAAGAATATTCTTTTAAAGTTTACAACATTGCTTTCTTTCGGGTGGAAGTAGATAGGAAGTAATGTTGAGTGCTTAAATGGCAGTCATCATCACTCACGTGGAGAAACTAAGATAATTTCACTAAAATAGTCTATGAAATATTCTTTAAAAAGGAGAATTACTTATTTCTGAAGTAAAGCTACATACTACTTACTAAAAGGAATTGCTCACTGACTTTATGAAGTACAAAATGATGAAATTATGAACTCGTGCAAGTTATATGTCTGTATACAAGTCTAGGAATGCTGAACTTAACGTTGCAATTTTGATTGCGTTATACAAGTGCATCTTAAAAGTGTAAAAATAGATGTCTTCAGCTAGACAGCAGCCAATAACTTGGGCTAGTGTAACAGGATATTGTTCATCATCGGAAAGAATTCAGTGAAATTAAGCTTTAGCAATTGTTTTCTCTTATCCAAATACCATGTAACGAAATCCTGTAAACGATTGTTTCACTGAGTGCTAAATTATCATGATAGAGGATAAACATTTATTTATTTTAACATATCAGATATTAGATCAAAAAACAATAGAAAATTTATGTATCTGCAGGAATTTTATAATTAAAAACAACGGAGAACGGAATTTCCAACCTACTTTTAAAACTTCTACTCTTTGTTGACTCCTTTACGGCGAAATCTGCGGAAAGGAGCAGCGTATCTTTTGCTCACTCCCTGTTCAATAATTATAGTACTTAAAACTGCAACACAGCTCAAAATTTAAACTTTTAACTAAACAAGCACGCGAACATTTATGATTGCATGAAAAGAAATTTTGTTGTTCTTTAGGAATATGACACTTCCATGTGTAAACAAAAAATGTAAAAAAAAGAAAATATCCTTCTGATCACTCGCTCTGTAGTTGGGTATCTGAATTCTTCATGGCCTAAGATGAACTAAACTGTATAATATTTTACATAGTTCAGATTACTTCTGATTTGGCAGATCAATGGAATAAAACTGCTGTAGGTCCATCATTCCACTGTACCTGAAACTCTTCCAGTGAAATTAAGAAATTAACCTAACAATCTGATACTCTAGGTCAGGGATGGCGAACCTTTTTCTAACGCGTGTCGAAAAATGTCTTGAAACCGTAGAAATTAACACCGCGTGTCACAATTTTTTTTTCGGCCTTTGGAAGACCTTCAGATATTCAAAAAACTATACGATATATATTTAAAACAAAAGCAAATTTATCTTTTTATTATGGTTCGTTTAAAACTATCAATATCAGGAAGAAAAAAGTACAGAATTATTGAACTTAATGTGACATTTATTGTTGTCTTTCGGACAATAATTTATTTATACGTCGTTCGATATTTGTAACTTTTAATCGTACGCACGCAGCGGACAAGTCGATACCTAGGCGATTTCTAGGTTTACTTTTAATAAAATTCACTGTCGAAAACAACTGTTCGCAAACGTAGGTTGATCCAAACATTGTCAAAAGAGCTCTTGCTAACTTTTTCATCGACATTAGCCAATTAGGAAACGAGTTTCATTCAGTTAAAATATTTTCAGTGTTTGCTGTTGAAATATATTCGTCACAATTTTCCAGATATTGTAATTTTTTTTTCTAAGTATACGTTTAGTTCTGCAAATTTATTCGTCCATACAACACTGTTTTGAAATTCAACCATTCCCATTTCTAAGTTATCAATCTGAAGCCAATCGAAAGAAGATAATTTAAGATCTTCAAATTTAAGTTTGTGTGGTAAAATGACAAACTGTAAAGTTTTCTCCATTTCACGAAATTGGGAGAATCTTTAGTCAAATATTTCTTTTGCATTCGCTAATACCGAAGAATAGTATTTCAAGACTTCTGTTTGGCAAAAAGAGGAAAAAATAAATTTCAAGCAATAATTATTTTTTTAAATGATTTCTAGTATAAATCAGGCTATGGATCTCTCAGTCCGACTAATGAAAATCCAAATCTGAAAAGTTAAATTAAATTTATGTTAAAACAATGAGATCGTCTCGCGTGTCACTATGTGACCCGCGGGTCACAGGTTCGTCATTCCTGCCCTAGGTTGTCAAAATCTATTTTCAATCTTTTCTAATATATTTCTTCCTTACTTTCAGAGGAATTCGACAGCAAAAGTATAATTATAACTCCTTCAGGAAGCGAGGCAAAACCTTTCAATCCTAACTGGTTGCTCTGTATGGAGAATTACACATCACGTATACGAGAACCTCCAACTTGTTATTTTATCTCAATTTCTAGCTAAATAATGTATGTATAATACATAAAATGTTTGTTCTTTAGTAGTTAAAATTTCTTTTTTTGGGGGATATTTATTCACAAAACACGCGAAGCAATAAATTTCATTTCATCAAAAAAAAAAAAAAAAAAAAATGCAAGATTTTTTTTTTCATTTTCAGAGGTAAAGTTAATTCAAAACGTCACTACTTCAAAACGTACAAGTGTGATCACAGGTAAAGCTAGCGAACAAAGTAAATGAATATATAACGACATTCGATTATGAGCAATTTTTTTACGGAGGGAGCTGAAGGATGAAAATGGTCTACAGTATTAAAACAATTGTCTTATGACAAAATTCTCAAATACACATGTCGGCAACTTTTACAAAATTTTCTAGATTTATCAATAACTCATGATATTTAATATTATTCATAATTGGCATTTTAATACTTATACAGGGCTCTGCATATGAAGATATGAAGATAAAATTATAAAAATAATTTTCACGAATCGATGCACCTTCGAACAAGTAACTTTATTTTCAAATTTTAGCAAATTACTCCGTCGCAGTCTCTAATCTTTTCTCTTCCAAATTTTCCGCAGTGATTTATCACAATTAAGATAATCCGAATGAAGTAATTGCACAATTTGCAATTTTTGACAAGCCCCCACAATTCCCCACCACTTCAAGAGAGTATATATCGCTCCCGAAGGCCCAGACTGCAAATGGGTCTTACAACGACTCATTTGTGTCTGAATTCTTTCCCTTAGGTAGGCTATAAATGTCTGCGTACAGCTCTACTTGACTCAATTCGAACAGCATCTAATACCGCGGTCGCGCTCTGCACATATACTCTCCTCGTAGAGATCATTGATTGAACACGTTTACGAGGGAGCTTCCAGAAATGTACGGCCGCATTTCTTCCAAGATCAGTTGGAGCTCTCTCCGAAAGAACTGCAATTCATTTTTATTCGGAAACGTTTCTGATATTAACTTGCTGCTGATACTTTAAGGACTTATAATAAATAGTGAAGAAAAAGATATAATAGCAGAGATCGAGATAAAATGAGAGAAACCAAAATACAATAACCCCCAAATGGTATTTTTTCAATAATAAAAGTATATTTTATTTTATTTTTCCTGGTATTTATGAGGATTTAGTTTAATGGAACTTAGACACACCTATGATTTGAGATTAAAAAAGAGTGTTACAAGTGTAAGCATCATGAAAGTTTAATTTTTGTGGTTTCAGGGTAGTGTAAATAACTATTGAGGTAGCAATAGACATACATATGTAGAATTGGAGTTTTCAACGAGGGAAGAATAAATATAGCAATGCGTAAGGATTTCAGCATGAAAGGAAAACTTATATTCCTTTTAATTAGGGTATGAGAATTTTAAAATTATGAACACTATTTTTGAATCTACTTAAATGCATTTATGTTATCTTTTCGCAGTTGTGTCAGAGAACAAGGCAAGAGGTCATCACCCTAGATAATTTTTAAAAAAATTTTATTTCTGTAGAGGGGTTGGCAGTTTCTATGTTTACTCCTGGGAATCCTAAAGCTGAAGAAGTATTTTGCACATTTTAACTCGTTGATAAAAGGTGCCTAGAATATCAGAAGCTCCTGTATATGATGCCAAATGACTGCAATCCCAAATAGTTGGTAACATGTCCTTAAAGACGCGGATCCGCTAGAAACGCGTATTGTGCTTGATGTCATACATAGACTGGGGATACTTAGGAATAACTAGATACTTAAAAAAGCTGGAGTCATGGTTCACATCAGTTTAATTTATTCTATGATACAATTCCGAATTTGTTGAGTCATATTTGTCTGCGGCCAGGTGATGGCCGAATGCCTAGGGCGTTGGCATTCGGTTCAGATCCTGTGGATTTGAGTCCCACTGTTGGCATGGATGTTTGTAGCCGTTCGGAATCGGCTTTAAACTGTATGCCCCGGTCTAATTAGCCCTTATGTAGCAAAAAGTTGACCGTAGCACTCCAAACGAAACCAAACTAAACCATATTTGTCTGGTAACACTATTGTGCCCAGAAAAATCATACATGGATCTTGGTTCTCTAGTTGTGACGCAACGTGATGTCATAATTACGATCTCGTTGCAAACTTACTGGAATTACAGCGTAATCATTCATTTTTTGATGAAAAAATCTGTCACTTAGCATTCAAGGAATTTTACGTAGGAATTTTATGTAGACATTACTTTACATAGTAATGCGAGGTGCAGGATATCTAGTTAGAAGGATACCTCAAAATTAAGAATAGCTTTAATATTTGTCATTAGTGTATAAAAATAGAATAAAAAATAAAGACTGATAAAAGTTGTTAGAACACACAAATTTTAATCCTTCAGTGTTTTACATTTAAAAATTTTCTTAAACTTTAGATGCGATTACAATGTTTAAATAATGCATTTAATCATGATTTTGTTGTAGCAAACTGCATCTCTATCGTGAACAATATATTCAGAGGGAACATATTGTAAATTTTTAGTTTCAGCCATTAGACTTTTAGCTAAATTGCTGGCTGCTCATGCGTGACGTTTCTGTTCATAGAGAACAGTGGGGAATGTATTAAGGTCTTCCCTTTAGTCATAGAAAAGACTCTCTTTCTCAGACCACTATCTTCAGATTATTGAGTGACAAGGTTTATAAGCCCAAAAGATTTCAATAACCATCGCTGTCTACAGAATGGCCTAAGACCCCTGTATCAACCTCAGTGGGGCTTTGTAATTTTAATACATAAACATTAGGAGTGAAAAATAATATACGCTGTATTTTCAAACGATCTGGTGTATATAGTACATCCCACCAAAACGTTCTTAGACGAGACGAACTGTCATAAAGATTGTGTCATTTATCACATGGGATAGCAGCATGATTGATTCATGTTTCTGGGGACAGAATCCTAACAGAAAAGGTAATTTTACAAACTGTCCATCAAAGAGTGGTCTGCTTTTTTGAGACAATAGCGAGTAATGAATGACAGTGTTAGCTTACAAAGAGTATCTTAGTTTGTTGATAATCGTAAAAAAAGGATACCAGGTAAGAGAAATGATGAATTTCGGGGGGCAAATGTGGGATACAATCGAGGGAGAGTTGGGGTGATGGTAATCCCACTTCGCACGATTGTGCCACCTAGGTGGTATAGAACACCATAATTCTTCAGCATCTAGGATGTCAGGAAGGGATGCCTGAGATCCGCTATTAAAAAATCCTATTATCGGAATGCCTACTCTTTGTATTGCTTGCAGTTTTTTGGATTCGAGTCCCGCTGATTGCATAGATGTTGCCGTTTGGAACTAATTTTAATCTGGAAGTCTCATCTAATTAGCTCTTGTGTGGCATAACATAGCGCTTTCAATCTATCAACCAACCACCCTATGTATCGCATGTTGTGAAGGACCATCTGACCCTGTATCAGAGCAGGACCAAAAATTGGTGAAGCAGTGATGTATATTCTTATCTGGTTAAGTTAAAAGAATGTTAATGTAGGATTACTTTCCTCCATAACGGTCCTCCGGAAAGCAAAATTTCAGACGCTAAAACCGTCCGTCCGTACTTAACGAGTTATAATTTTGGCAGCGCGCCAAACTCAGTCTGCATCGCTTGGACAAACAGTAAACAGTTAAACAGAAAAGTACCAAAATACGTCAAAATTTCGACATGCATATATGTAGATATACACATATGTACATATATATATATATATAGATACATTTATACATAACACATACATACATATATACATACAAAAGAGGTAAGAAACGCTAAGTAATCCTACGTTAATAACCCGCGGTAGCTTCGTTAGAAGAGACTACCTGAATTTTTTTTCTTTATTTCCAATTATTTTTTAGTTTTATAACAACTGTGCGTTTTAATTTTTGTTGGCCTTTATATCTGTTTAGGCTTTGTGTTGCAAAAGATGACTGTAGTATTCCAAACGAACCAACGAATCAACCAGCCTTTAACTCCAGTGTTTGGATGCATTTGGAATTATTTTGATTCTTTTCACATGATCGGAATAATCTTCATTTTTACACATGCCGAGTGTGTCCCAGTAATAAAAATCATGAGTTATATTTCAGAGAATATAATCATGAGTTATACTTCAGAGATCACAAAACAAAAATAGTTTTTACGCTTTTGGTTGCATTGCTATTACGAAATTCGAATACAGTCAAACGTTCTTTATAAAAATATTCCGTTGTATCAAATAACTCGTATTTCCATTATTTTTAATTATGCGCAGTGTGAAGTAAATATCACATTAAATTTAATTATGAAGCTGGAATTAAGGAAAGATCATTAGTTTCTTACTCCAAACACATCTCTTTGAACAGTGTCATTATTTGAACGGAGTAAAACCTCTACTTTTCTTAAACGTTTCATCAGTGATATACTGCTGCGAGCGTTGTTCCCAGGGGGTCAAACCATCAGCGGTCGTTTTGACAATTTTCTTCAGAAAAATTGTGGGGAAAAAGCATCGCTGTAGGGGGGTGTTAGTAATGCCTCTCTCATCAATCTTCATTCTATACGCACAAAATTTTGCCTTAATTTTGTGAAATCTCGCCTCAAATGTATATATTTCGACCGTCACTGCTTTTCTTTCTGTCTGCTGCTTATCGACTGCACATTTATAGAATAAGAGATTGAAAATTACGTTTCCAAGAAAACCAGTGTAATTGGTGACTTTATTCTCTTACATATAAGTTCCCCTTTTGTTTGATTTGTTAACACGCTTTTCCTTCGCGTGAAATTCAACTGTTGATAATAATGATCAGAGTGAAATATCTATCTTTTTATAAATAAAATTAGAGAGGATTTCATTTTATATTATGGATTTGGGGTATGCACAATAGCATTCATAACAAAAATTGGATTTTTCGTTCGCATGAAAGATCCTGCTATGAAATCCATACAAAGTGTAGTAAAAAAATTTTTTTCAGCAGTTTGACTTCCGTTGTTCATTGTAAATTTGGAAATTCTATGATTTAATATAAAACTGACGATCAAGATTTGTTGAAATATATAGAGTAGTTGAAATATGTCAAAAATATTCGTATCCAGTTTTATCACAGACAGCAGTTTCATTTCACATACATCCAGGCGATATTATTTAAATGAATACTTATTTCCCAGATTCGAGATTTAAGAACGTTTGTAGCGATACATATTTTTACCGTTTAAAGAGAACTTGAGAACTGCTGATGAATTTCGAACATTTTAGAAATTGTTTCCCTCCAAATTATCTTTTGAGAGAAATTGGTATAAATCTAATGCAAAATTGAAAGAATAATATAAATAATAGTAATAAATTTGCTTCCAACTTATTTAGAGTTTAGTGAAAATGTTTTATGCAGTTTATTAAAAAAAAACTGTATAAGTAAAGCCCAGTTATGCTGTGATGAGAGATATGAAAAATGGGAACATAAATTTCCTCTCTGAAAACATTTAGCTCAGTAGCCGCTATTTTAAGAAAAATTAATATTTCTGCTAATGAAGAGTAACCTCTTGATAATTTTATTTGACAATGTATGTAAGTAAGAGCCATAGAAATATATTCTTAGCATTATCATGTTAACTTGAATAAGTTAAGAATAACGTTATGGTAAAGGTGTTTTAAGGCTTAAATTACTACTGAAGTAGCTGAGCCGTCTAAAACTATTTATACAAGTACCCATTCCTTTGTTAATAAGAAAAATGGACAAAATATTTTCTGACATTCTTAGCTCAACCGGAGGTTTGAATATGCTGGAACATACCGTATGACTTTTCAATCGGTATAAATAGTATTGGTTTTGAAAATTTTTCTGCTTCAGCCCAAAGAAATCTTCGTATATTCCACCATATCTATTTTAACACGCTTCTTATATGACCTGTCTATGGCAGGGTTTTACTGTTACACTTTTCAGCTGATGTCAGTTTTTATTATAAAATCATACTGTTGGACATGAGTTGCTATTGTCCTCAGATATAAAGGTATATTGCACAACAAATAATTTCCAGAACTTTTTAGGTTGTCTTAAGAATGCTTCTATATACTTATACATGTGTTTGCATGTGGGTTTGACAATTTTTTTATTATCATTACTTTCTGCTATATGCTACAAGCCTTTAAGGGATTACATTAGATCAATACACAAGTTAAAAATCAAAGTTTCTTAAATCCACAAGTTTATGGCAACAGGTATAACAATTCGACAAGCATTTAGAGCATTAGACGAGTTTTTTTTCACAGCTTCGACAAATCACGATTGCGTAAAGGAATTGTCAGGTGCAATTAGTCCTCAGAATGTGAGTGGAAGGGAATTAAAAACTTCAGATGTTCTGGATAGTGTGCCAAATAAACGTGCCTGCAAAAGTGCCGTTGAATACTAACGTGATTGTAATTTTATGAAGTTAAAATATGCGTAGTGCATTTGAAAAAAAAAATTCAATGATAAAATTACTGAATACGTAACAGCATTTTTGGTTCAAAGAAAACTTATTAGAATCTAGACGTAGAAAGTGTGTAATGCTTCTAATCCATTTTCAATCAGACTATGATGGTTTCATTCGGAATTTTTTTAATACAATGGAATAATGATATCAGACTTTCATTGGGCTTCTTTGCTGACGATATCAAACTCTGATGATATCATCAGTAATTTGCGGAGGCTGATGATATTAGCATCCACAAATAACTTGAAATTGGATAAAGGTATCATTGGTCTAAAATGTTTTATTAGCATTTTATTAAAAATGAGCTTTTTTCACCGGTGACAAGTTTTTAGAACTTATTTTATTAGAATACTTAATTTTAAAAATATGTATGCTATTTAGTATCTTGGCATTTGGTTTTCCTTTTTCTTGATAGTAGATTTCATTCCAATAATAACTCCAGGAGGCATAAATATCAGTCATTCTCTTTGAAGAAAAACTAAATTTAGATGGATAAATTATGACTGATTACACAGAAAATTGAATTTTTGAAATTCAAAACTCATATTTTTACCGTAAAATGACCTGAAAACTACGCAAAGATAAATTAGTTAGGCTATGATATTATTTCATAGTCTAACTAAACTCATTTGTTGTTGCGAAGGTCCTGTGGTAAGAAAACCAGTAATACAACTCAGTATAACAAACCAGATTATATTTGTTTCTCGACTTGACAATACTACTAAAGTGTATATGAATAAAAATATATGGAGATGCATCCAAAATTCCCGATACTCCTTTGCGAAATATTTCCTCTTGGCTTACCCCTTTCTTCTGCAAGGCACTTGTTCTGGCACACGCCATCTTTCGAAAATATGTTGTTGTTGTTTCTTATGCTCCCCTGGCTGGAATGATATGCCAGACCAGGTCCATATAGGCTAGAGGGGCTGAGGGATGTGGCTCCGATTTCTACGAGCACCACAAGGGTCGAAGTACGATTTAGCCAGGTGCCACCTCACTTTTGAACGAGAACTCCTAGGGGTGACATCTGGGGGTATCGTACCTTCTCCCACCCTCCCTGACCATATAGAGGGACTTTCCGGTCTACGGATTTAATGTGCCCATATCCGGTCTAGACACGGAGGTATTTTAATGACGCTTGTCGCGATTCGATCAGAACACCCTCCGTATCGAAATCCGACGCGCTACCACTAGGCTACCTCTGGCCTTTCGAAATTCTGCACATCGTTGACAGCTACCTATCGTATCCCGACAGAAAGGAAGGTAATGTAAGCAAAAACATGGTCCCCGAAATACTGGCAACGGGATAGTGAACTTAACTAAAAATTGGTTAAACTGGTTAAAAACTTAATTAAAAACCGGTGGAAAATGATTATGAAATCTCTTACAACTATTTTATGCATTTGTATGCATCTGTGTGTTTCAGTGTATTTCCCTTTTTTGTGAATACATAACATAATTGCACAAGCATGTTCAAGTATATGCTGAAATGAGGTTTCTGTTTTTCTCATAGGCAGTTAATATTTCTCAAACGCTTTTTAGCATGCAACAGTGTATGAACGATTACTATCACTTTCAAAAACTTCCTGAACATTCTCTTGTCAAGTAAAAAAATACGTGAAAAAATATAGAATTAATTAGAAAAGAACGTTACGGTTATTTAAAGTCAAGATCTAAGATACATAGTCTTTTCGGAAGATATCCTTTAAAATCATTTCATTCCTTTTTTAATGCTGTTCTCAAGACTTAGTAAAATAATGTATTTACATTTTATTATTTTTTAATCTAACTTTGAATAATTATTAATCAATGCGCATACATTTACGAGGTTAAATAGGGATCTGTTTAAAGTCAACAAAAGGACTAATTTTTTCCACTTCCTACTTTTTTTACACGTAAATTGTGATTGTTCAGAAGAAGGGAAAAAACATTAATGGAAGGCAGGAAAAAGAAAGTAGCCTTTGCAAAAGCTTAAAAAAAAGGGGAGGAAATCTTAAAAATAAAAAAAGAAACAGCCAGGAAATGAAAAACAACGTTTCATTTATGTTCTTACGAAGTACTGTGTTTAAACGAAAGGAAAACAAAAACGGAGCAAAGAATAGAGAGCCCCCTCAAAAAGAAAAAAAAAGAGGCCGAAAAGCAATCCGATTCGTTATTTCCTTTAACAAGGCAGTCTGATTGCAAGCAGCTCTCTATTAGGTATTCATGATATGCACGATCAAACGTTTTCACCGAGGAGCAGCGAATTGAAGGGGTTTTATATCCGAATAACGACCAATACAAGCTCGGAAAGCAAACTTCGGAGAAAATAAGTTTTTTTTCTTCTATTTCCACGCCATTCAACAGTTTTACAACCGAAGCCGTGCTTTTATGTGCACATGTATTACAGGCAGCGTTTTTCTGCTGAGTAAACATTTTAAACGTTTTGCCTTCTGTTTCTATCCTGTTTTAAGACTTTATTGCGTTTAACAGACTGGATAACTTGCTAAGAATAGCCGTATATAAATTGTAGTGGTATACTCCTCATTTCTTTCGGTTTCGAAAAACTAGGGTTGATTGATACTGTCAATGGGTTGTTTATAACCGTAATGAGTTTAATTATTTGGAAGAGAGATAGATATAAATGGTTCAGATTTTCAAATTTCAAATTTTGAGATTTTACTGATTTAGTTTTTCATTATTTTCTGCTCTCTTTTTATGCATTTATATCGTTTCCTGCCGTAAAAGATTCTAGTAATTAAAAAAGAGATCATTGCTGCTAACTTAACTTACTCGCAGTTGGTAGAGAATAATACACACAGCAATACTAAGAGAAGGAGAACTAGGTGTTTTCTCAAAATATTGTTATTAGCATAATTATAGATTAAATTACGTAAATGAAAGACTCTTAATTCAATATAATATAAAGACCCTAAATTCAATTACAGGTAGCTTTTTTCTTCAGAGTAAACATTTTAAACGTTTTGACTTGGGTTTTTATCCTGTTTTAAGACAATATTTCGTTTCACTGACTGTTTAATTTGCTAAGAATAGCCGTATATAAATTGTGGAGGTATACTCCTCATTGCTTTTGGTTTCTAAAAACTAGGGATAAGTGGTACTGTCAATGGGCTGTTTATAACCATTATGAGTTTAATTATTTGGATGAAAGATATAAATGGTTCACATTTTCAAATTTCAAATTTTGAGATTTTACTGATTTAGTTTTCCATTATTTTCTGCTCTCTCTTTAATACATTTATATCCTAAAAGGTTCTAGTAATGAAAAAGAGATCATTGCTGCTAACTTATCTTACTCGTATGTGGAAAAGAGTAATACACAGCAATAATAACATAAGGAGAACAAGATGCTTTCTCAAAAATTTTTATTATCATAATATAAATTCAATTAAGTAACTGAAAGAAATATAAAGACCCTTAATTCAATTACGTAATAGAAATAATTAATCCTTTTAAGTTCACAGTTGAAGACATTTTGCAAACATTGCAAAAAAATGTCGAGCATACAAAGAGCGTGTGCCTGTGCAATTAATATGTATGATAAAAGGTATTAAGAGTAAAAACAGTGATGAAGCAATATAAATAACTAATGTCAGGTTTTAATCATTTCTCTAATATGGATTAGATGAGATTTACTCCTTAGCTATTTTGTATAGCTTAGCTACTAGTGAAACAGAATTTCTTTTTAGACTGGATAAATTCGATACTTTATGATAACAGTATAAAATTTAAGCAGCTTTAATGATCTATAATTTAAATATAAAGCACCTAACTGAGAGAGAATTCTAATAATCACATCTATTTTATTATTTGGATCAGCTTATTTTCAATAACAAGCAATATTATATAGTGAGTTTCAAATCATTTTTAGCCATACATTTCTGATCAGAGATAAGGTTAAATTACTTTCCCTCGATATGAAATTTAACATCCTCGGTTTAATCTCTCTTGATTCGAAATAATCCTTTTGTCATGAAGATTAGCAAAGAAATATCTCCTGATACTGAGATTCAATATTACGCAAAAGATCATGTAACAGTTGATATGATACAGTATTAATATGATTCTGAATAAATAAAGTTTTCTAATAAACCTACTGAATTATTGAATAATTAACTGTAAAGGTAACGAAAGCAATACGATTCTTTAAGTCAAATGAAGTCAGTTATTTGGTTTAGCATTATTGAATGGTAGGTGAAGCTGTTTACTAGTAGAGAATCTGTAAAGAATGTACGATATGCATGATAAATTTCTACTCAAATTATACGTCCGTTTTAAACATGTCTTTGAATCTCCTCCTTAAACAGTTACATATCCTGTATTCCAGTGATTTAGAAAGATTTAGGAAGTATAAAAGCTAAAACATTTTATATTTTCAGATAATTAGTGTTCTAATATTTTAACATTGTTTTGAATATTTTAACATTGTTTTGAGGGAAATTATTCTCACGCAAGAAACTAAATAGAAATTTCTTTAATTCCTCCTTAAAAAAAGGAAGAATACTAACAAAGTAAAGAATGGCCATAAAATTGACTAACATAATTAAGAACAAGATTTTTGTTAATCTACATAAATTTTCCCTGCCAGGAAGTTAACCTAAAATCGTTATACTTATTTATGAATGAATTTTCAGTTAGTCTTGCAGATTTTAATAATGTCTCAAAATAATTATCCACCTCCATTGGAGCTGTTCTGCCTTTTTGAACAAAACAAAGAAGACATTCTGGTGGTCTCGTTGTTTGGATTGGTTTGGTTTAGAGCGCTACGGTCAATTTTGGCTAATAATTAGACTAACGAGGGCTAATAATTAGACTGGGACCTACCTCTATGTCTGGAATAATTGTCTTGTTGATAAAATAATATGACAGGACAATAAAAACAAGAAAAACATTTCCTGCATTTTTTCCATACGGGAGATCCAGCGATTACGAAGAACTTTTACTTATGGTGTACAATCCTGAAGCTACAAATAGAAGGCTATACAGTAGCGCATGATAAAAGGAATTACACAACCACCTTCCCATGCTTAAGAATTTTTAAGAGAGGGGAAATATAACAAATGAAAGTAATAGAAAGCCCTCTTGGCATGGGGGTTGGTACTGTATGAAGTCTTATTCCAGGAGAGGGAGACGCTATACTTGGGGATTATTTCTCTCCCCCAGATCAGATATTATCAAGTTCATGTACTATTTTAATCCTTATGCTCTATAGGTCATAAAAAATAAGCAGTTTTTACCATAAAAAGCGTAATACAGTTACATATTTTTTTTCAATGCAAAAAAGCATTTAAAAAAAAATACACAACTTTTGTAAATTTTTTATTCTATGTATTATGCGTATTTGCTATGAGCGCTGGATTATAACAAAATTATTATTTCTCGAAATAAAACCATAACAGTCAATTAAGTACAAATGTTGTATCTTGAACTGATATTTAAACTTATTTTTTAAAGTTTCACATTTAGAAAGTATAAATAAATTTATTTATTTTTCGCTATCAACTAGTACTAAATGCTTTTGAACCAGATTTCTCTTAAATTTCGTGGCAAAGTTTGTATTATTACTATTATTATTATTACTATTATTATTATTACTTATTATTATTACTATTACTGTAGTATTAATAATGATAGTAATAGAATCATTGTTTTGTTGATGTCAGGGGAACTCTTCCGCCGAGTGGTTTTTATAACACCCTTTAGTTCAGCTCTTTCCTTGTACGGTCCTGATGAACTCGCATCAAAGCGCTACAAACTTCACTACAAAGATGCTATCTATGTTTCAGAACACTTTGAGAAGGCCAATATAACTGTCCTACATCTTGTCCTCAGATCGCTTTATAACGTCCCGTGTTGTATGATTTGGTGAGTTATATTACTTGAAGAATTCGGGGATTTCCCTCAGCATGACTATAGTTTTCTCAGAGAATTATTCTCTAGGACAGTGGTTCTCATCCATGTGCCCGCGAAAGTGTTGGAATGCTCGCGACTTTATTTTGAAGTTTCTTTTGCATATTTTATTATTTACTGCGTTGGGTAAAAATATGTAAAACACGGACGCCACCAACAGCACTTATTTTCAGCAATGAATATTATAAAATCAAAACGCGTATCTAAACTTACTTGGAACATCTGGACAATTGCTTAAGAACAGGAATATATTCTTATATTCCCAATTACGAAAAATTAGCTAATTCAGTTCAGAGTTGAGAATCTCATTAAACTTTAAATAAAGTATTTATAAGTAATAAACCTACTTATACTACTTATTTTTTTTCATGTACCTACTTATAAAATAAAATAATCAAAATTTTATTTGTTTCTTTGTTTTTTTTTAAAACATAATCATTGTAATAATATTAGAAGGTTGGTAACGTACTTTTGAATAAAAATTATTTGTATTATGTAAATAATAATCACTGGTGATACAAAAACCATAGGTTGTGCCCGCCATGCTCTCTGAAAATTTGATGTGCTCTCGATCATGGGAAGGTTGAGAACCACTGCTCTGCGATGTCCATGTCCTGAGCTGCAATCATTGTTTTTCCCGGAATAATAGGTAAGCTAAAGCCAAACAATGAAAAGAAATCTCCTACCAAGACACTGCCATTATCAGACATTATTCTGTAGACCATATAATCTGGAGGAAACTATGCTTTAGTTTTCACTACATCCAGGCACGGACATTTGGCGAAAAGTGAGTAAGAGCGTTCTTCTTTATCTTACGGTTTCTTCACAGTTGACTTTAGAATTCTCATATTTACTGAGAAGTCTTCGCCAGAGCACTTGTAAATGAGGAAACTGAATATCATTCCATCTAGAAAGTCAGTAATAGGAGTTGAATGCAGAATCGTGTGCACTCACTTCTGTAACAGTCTGCTGAAAGTATAGAATGCGTATTTATATCCGGAATATTCACGTGATACATAAGTAAATCCTATTTTTTACATGGCGGGTATTTTTTTGGATATTAATGATACAATAATAAATTATTGCCTAGCTTCATCAAAATATTTTTTTGAATACTTGAGAAATGATTTTCTCAGATAGTACAAAAATAATTCCATTTCTTGAATTTTAATGCAATACACATAATTTTTTTCAAAATGAATTTCACTCCTATAAAACTACTCGTAAAAAACGGATATCGACGTTAATGTCAAAAATAGTTTATGTCAGTTGTAGGGATTTATTTTTAAATGATACGCATAATTGAGGGGGAAAAATCCAGTTCTGGCGAATCCCTTTAAATATAGTTTTAAAAAATGGAACTGATGAGTTATTTAACTACAAATTGTTAGAAAAAGAATTATTTCAATTATTTAAAAAAATTATTTCAAATTTCTAAGTAAATAAACTAAGACAAGTTACTTTGAACTATTACGAAAAGATACCTTGTGGACATTAATGCAAAGAATAGAACGGTTAAAACGTGCAATTGTATTTTCGTGATTTCCTACACTGTGACATCACGAAACTTGAACGAAAGGAGAAATGATTATCTTTCGGGCAAAACACGACACCGCAATGTGCACAGTGGTATAACTCTTTTGATCCCCAATCAAAAGGACCGCGGTTCAAACCTCGAGGGATTCATCCTTGTACCGATTGTCTTTATAAACAGAGTAGACAATACGTTGATCGTGTAAAATAGTGTCGCATGAACTCAACGCAACTTGTGCTTGGTGTTCGAAATTTTTGCAGTATGCAAATACGTAAGACACGTCACGCCTGTTCACCTGAGACAGCTATAAAAGAGACATCTTCTTGGGGTTGTAGTATGTTGATGCTCGTGGTCATGGCTGAGTATTCCAAAGCTGAGATCTCCAGTGAAGCAGTACCTCGTCAAGGAATTCGGGGACCAAATAATTGGGTATGGCGATTTCGAAGAGAGGCCTCCACGTTCACCTGATCTGACTCCACTGGACTTTTTCCTGTGGGGATACCTGAAAAAGCAGGTGTATGCGATCCCTCCACAAACATTGCAGGCCCTTAAACGACGCATTACGGACGCTTGTGCCAACGTGTCACGCTCTATGCTCCAACGTGTGCAACGTGAGATTCAAACGGGGATCCAAATGTGTATTGCAGCTGACGGTGAGAAGTTTGAACATCTAAAATAAAGGTATATTGTTAAAATTAGTTGTTTTTTTCTTTCTCAGATCCTTTTGTCACGTCACAGTGTAGGAAATCACGAAAAAACGAATGCGAGTTTTAACCGTTCTATTCTTTGCATAAATGTCCACAAGGTATCTTTTCGTACTAAATCGAGGATTTTCTACAATTTTGTAAATTACTTTTTTTCCCTATCTCGTTCCGTTTTCGAGATAGGAATGCTACCTCCGCAGTTTTCCACCAGGTGGCGCGGTAGGAGGTTTCATTCAGTAGCGCATGGCTACTTTACTGCACCTAGACACCACTTATGGATATAGCAGCAGCCGTTCCGAAGTTAAGAGGATGGGAAGGGACTTTAGTGATCATACTGTATGTATATATATATGTATGTATGTATGTATGTAAGTGTGTGTGCGAGTGTGGGTATGTATAATTAAGATCAAAATTTAGTTATTACTTTACTATTTGTGTGACCCATTGTTGTAGTGAGTTTATTTAGTTTATGTATATTACAAAATCCCCGCTAGAGATTCTGGGAGGAAGTAAAATTTAATTTCAATACGGTTAACTTAAAGTATTTCAAAAATATAACTGATCTATGTAACTAATGTGTCAACAATATCCTCTAACACCCCCTAAGCTTAATCTTGAGCAATTAGTTGAGAGGGATCTACTTATCCTTTCGTTCTTTATTCCTTCTAAAAGAACTGTCTGGTAAAACTATCTTACCATCTTGTTCCCCTTTTCCACTCAATACCTATAATCTATCACAGACAGTAGAAAAGCTTTACTGGCAGAGGAATTTGAGTTAATCAATAAAAAACTCTCTTCACTGTTCTGTATATGCTTTAGACACAATAGTTAACAGAAATATCATGAAGGTTACAAAAACGAATTGCGAGGAAATATAGCTTCGAATTTTTGTGAAACAGAAAATATGCCGCTAATGAGCATTTAAAAGGTGGATTAAGAAATTTTCTGGGGAGAACATCTATCTTTACAGACAGACAAGCCTACATTTTCGGATGTAAATAAAATGGGGAGGAAAATAAATACACTAGGATCTTAAAAATATTCTCGATTTAAGGAATAGTTCCTCGATTAAATGCTCAAAAAAACTGAATTTTGCTACGGTGAATTCGGACAATGATAATATAAGGAACATATCTTAACAGATAGACAAGCCTACGTTTTCGGGAGTAAATAAAATGAGGAGGAAAATAAATACAGTAGGATCTGAAAAATAGAACTTGATTTAAGGAATCGTTCCTCGTTTAAATGCTCAAAAAACTGATTTTTATTTGTGTGAATTTGGACAACGACAATATCCCAAACATATTTTTACAGCAGACAAACCTACATTTTCAGATGTAAATAAAGCGAGGAGGAAAATAAATACAACAGGATCTGAAAAATTGTACTCCATTTAAGGAATAGTTCCTCGATTAAATTCTCAAAAAACTGATTTTTGTTTATGTGAATTCAGACAACGATAATAGGACGAACATATTTTTACAGATAGACAATAGGTTCTAAAAATAGTACTCGATTTAAGGAATAGTTCCTCGATTTATTCTCAAAAACTGATTTTCGCTTATGTGAATTCTGACATCGATAATATGACGAACATATTTCTACAGCATTGATAAAGGACCCACGGTTAAAAAAATTCTTTGATCTAATGTTTTTGTTATACCATGGCTTTTTCTAAATAAAACTCCCATTGTTTATAAACATTATCGAGCTAACTGGGCTCATATACTTTGAAGAAAGTAATGCGCAATAAATTTCTTATTAATTAATATATTCTAGTGTTTATTTCTTAATCATCGATGGTTCCAATTTGAGGAGCATATGTCTCTTAACTGAGGGAAAATAACTGCCTTTAAATCGTTGTAAATAGGACTGATATGATAAGCGCGTTGTAGCAAAAGAAGCTTACTCTTTAAAAAGAAGATGAACTCTTTAGGATTTAAATTCATATTTTAAAATATAGATTATTATTTATATCAATTATATTATTCTTGTCTGATCACATGAATTTTGAAAAGAAATTTTTAACATAAGGTTCTCATGAAATCTAAAATCTTTTAAAATTGCACCTATTCTTGGAAATGATAAATTTAACTGTCTGCCACAAGTAATGAACAGTTACAAAGAATGGTTGATACATGATTCGTAGCATTCCAAAGCAACTAGCAAACATTGCATGAGAACACGTGATATCAAAGACAGGCAAAACACGTTGGATCAAACTGTGTGATGCTAAGGCGTGGAAGAATCGAACAAGTGCGAGAATTTGTGATTCCGCCGTGATAAAAACAATATTCAGTCTCTCAGAAGAAACTTCGTAAATAAAAAATAAGGCTGATAACATTCTTCACAAATTGATCGAACTTCGATATTTATTAGCTCAGACACGCAGGTCAACGTAAGGAACTGCGGAACTCCTCCAGGAAGCATGGATTTTCCCCTCTGTGTTTCACTCCTGCAAATGTTCCCAATTAGTCAAAAACAATGCTTTGATAGATGATGCTTTTTTGACCGTTGATCCGGAGTAAATCACAGTTTTTTTATCCGTTCGATTTGATCAGTCAATTCACGTTCGAAGTGCACACAGGGCATTTGCAATGTGTGTGCGGCGTTTTAACTATGCACTCCCCGATAATTAGGAATGCTGCTCTTTAGAGTCGGCGCTCTTAACAAAGCGATCAACAGCGTAATTGTTTCATGTAAAAAGAAAGAGTTGACTGCACTTATTTCAGAAATTGTTCTTGTTTTGTTCATTTTGAAACTATATAATAGGAAAATTTAGAATTCTTACAATCATTAAAGCTTAAAGCAGTTAATAGACCCTTGTAATAGGAGAGGTACTCATTTATTGAAATTTATTTTGGGAATGAAACTATTTCCCATCATAATATTCAAATATGTGAAATACTGTTTTTATTTTTAAGGTTTCTGACTTATTTCTGGAAAGACATGGGAAAATCTAACTGGAGAGTTTAAATACTATGAGTTTAAATTATGCTGCTCAAAATAACATAGTACGAAATCTTTATACAACGTGAAGAATACCGTACATTTCATTTCTAACCATTGGAGATGTCTATCCCTCATCTCTTTTAACATACGTGTTTATTATCCCGTAGTTAAGGAATGAACTGACCTACAAACTACGATTTATTAAAATCTACTTACACTACACTGAAACTTAGAATTTACGCTTATGGTTAACAGATATCCCCTGGCTGACTGTAGAACTTAAACTAAGGCCCTAAATCGGCCTTATCTGCCATGTAGGGCCTTATCTGTTGCATTGGAGCACATTATAATATATGGGCACTTTGCTTCACAATGGAATTCTTATCCAGATTTCACTTCAAAATTGGTGTCGTTGTTTCACTGCCACAAACTCTTGCTTGCAACAGACATCGGCTGCGTACAGTAATATCCTGACTGATCGGTCAGTTTTCAACTCACTAGTCGGTAAGTAATCACCTCTTTTCAAACTGCCCAGGTTGATTTTGTTTCACTGGTTGCGCATGCAATCATGTACCAAAAACTGGGACGAAGCGAAGGTAAGAGATTAAACTTTTCATAAAATTTCACTGTTACAGAAAAACACATGGTAAAAATAACTCATAACGTAATTCTGACTTCTCTCAGTTATTTTTCAAAAGAGTATAAGACAGAATTAGTAAAATTTATGATCATAAAACATAAAAATGATAAAACATAAAAATGATATTTATCTAAAATAGTATTATTTATATATGGAACTATATAGAATAACCTTCCTCATGATTAACTTTGTTAATTCAAGTAAAATTACTAATCCCTGAAGATACTTTCTAAGTCCTTCGAAATCCAAATATTTCCTGCAATATAATAAATAACTGAAAATTTAACAATAATTCACATTATACTGCTCTGCCTACTTCTTTATATAACACACTTATGAAATGCTCAAAACGTAATAAAGTTTAGTGAGACAACACTTTAAGTGGATTACAAAGAATTTCCTTTTTAAGTGGTTTAGTATTTGGATGTAACTATTAAAGTAAGAATTCAAATATAGGTTTTCTCCCACTATCCGAATAATGACACATTCTTACGAAAACTTTTGCAAGAGGAAAAGGTACAAGGCTTATAAATTGTTACCATCAATTCATAAAAGAACAGTTTTTGAGAATTCAAAGAGTACAAAACAACAACTTACAAAATCATACCAAATAACACATAAAAACATAAATAACACAATCCATAAGACTGTAAATACACAAACTGAAATACAGTATGGACAGTGTGGTGTCATCTAACCCATTCGGGAAGATAGGAAGCATCTCTAAAAGGCCGGATTGGTGAGGATGAAGGAATATTAGGCTGCATATGAAGGTTTTGGGATCGTGGGTGGTACAGGTAACGATCATTTGTTGAAATCGCATTATTGTATTATTACATCAGGCCAGGCAGATGACTAATACGTCTTTGTTCTTTATAACATCTCGCTGAAAAGCAAACTCTAAATCTTTTTTCTTTTTTTTTTTCCTTTTCACTAATTTTCACACAGGCGAAAATCCTCTTCGTATTTATCTTGGTTTAGCGTTAATGAAGGTTCTTCCCGTTTGAAAGCAAAATGGCGTTAAGCAAGCACTCGAACACCGAGGATAATAGGATATTACTCTAAATGGCACTGAACAGACTGCAAAAAGAAATTAATTATTGGTTAATAGCAGATTTCTTTCCTTATCAATGTGGAAGAAGTGTGTCTATATAAATGGTGCCTTAAACAGAGATAATCTTGATTACAGAAGAAAGTTATGGGAGCTAGCGATACGTGATTGTATGATCTATGAGTAGATCAAATTAGCTGAACTGTTGGGATAACCTTTAATAGACGTCAAAAGAATGCTGAACAAATCCTCTTAAAACGTCCGCGCACTATCTCAGTTACATTTTAGCCAATCTTTCTCAGGAGTTAGACATTGATAAATGGGTAATTTTTCAAATTGGCTTTTTCGAATCTTCTATAAATTGTTTGTACACCTATCAAGTCTGTAGTTAAAATTTATTTCGTGTGATATGTTTTATTTTGTGTGATAGAAAGTCCTCAAATCATTTCATTTATTTGTCTAGTATTGATAAAAAAAATAATTTAAAAGTCACTTTCCCCTTGATTATACTTTTGTAAAGGACATACATACATTATTACAGCTTTTAAGAATGTTTTAATGACACTTCTTAAAATTTCAAAAAATAATCAGCTCAAAAAAAGTGTTATTGGTTACATTAAGCTTGTAGTAAATGCATAACAGAAGCACGCAGCTTTCTAATATATCCAATAAAAATTGTTTAGTTATAAAGAAATATTATTTATTTATTTTTTAAATATTTAATTATTTAGTGGTTGTGTGTTCCTTATATACATGTAATGTATCTCTTGTACTTATGAAAAGTATGGTTATAACATTTTCAAATGAGAGCTGTCAGAAGTATTCCATTATTTGAGTTATGGGTGAGAGAAGAATGTTATGCTGTTTTGTGATCCTTATTTCTTTGTGGTCATTTTTCCTTAAATATATTAAGCTGACAGCATCTAAAGACAAAATTATTAAATAGTTGAGAAAATTTTATTTGAGGAAACTGTAATATGCAACAATGTAAAGCGTTTTAACCTTGAATTGTTTTTTATTCCTGTTAGTTATCATGTAAGGTATCAGAAATATTGAAAGAAGATCCAGCTATCCCCTCATATTGTACTAAGGAAACTGATAATCGCCGTGGAATTATTTATAAAAGCACTGAAAACGAAAATAAGTATCACGTGCTCATTTTTTACTTGTTATGTATCCCAAATGAATCTTAATTTGCGTCTAATTACTGGAATAACTTAGGTAACAGCAATGGATATCAAATTTTTAGATGAAATGTCATGAGAAGATTTTAATCCAGTTTAATTAGAAGAATAGTTGCCCGTTTCGAAGAGCTAGTGACGCTGTTTCTCTCTGCTAGCACTATTAAGCTGCAATTTAAGAAGCGTTAAAAATGCGCACAATTTCCTGATTGAAAAATTCAGCTGCGTAATTCAGTGACGCCGCAGGGAAAGGATAAAGCATCTGGATGGCCAGTAGCGAGCACGCAATTAAAATGAGCAGTTTGCACTGTGCTTGGATGCCATTTAAATGAGCTAGGTTTACGTTGTCTTCTCAATTACATAACTCATTAGTCAAATAAAACTTGCTTTGTGGGGGCAGCCACGAACATTAATTTGTCTGTGTCTGTTCCTAGGGAAATGCCTTCGTAATTTCTACAAGTGGATACTTCTCCAAGTAGAAACAAAGTTTAAGGAAGGTATGCCAAACAATTAATCCGTTAAGCGATGTCACTCGCAAACACAATCAGAGACGTTGGAGGGATGCACATGCTCAACGTATCAGTATGACGGCAAGAAATAAAGAATTGCGCTGAGGCTTATCCCCATCTGACTCTACCCACCACGGGAGTTATTAGACAAATAATGGGGATCCGAGTAAAGGATGGCGGGCTTTGGAAATGAATGACTCCGCTTATTCGCAACAAAAACGTCAAACATGGATTGCGTTAAACATCCTGACATTAAAGCTCTGCTACTGTAACACACTAACTTGTATTACGCAGAACTTTCAAGCTTAAATAGTTAATGTTTCGAAAACATTGGGCGTATTTCCCGGAATAAACTAAGGCATAAATTAATGTTGCCCGTCGTACTCGAGTCAGAAGTTTACAATATGCTACGAATGTTAAGCTACAAAATTGTTCATTAACATATAGAGAAATGGAATTTTTTTTCTCTTTGTATTAAGTTGGGAGGGATGTATACCGCAAAAATAAGACGATTCATCCTTTTTCATTCATTTTTTGACTGTCAATCTAATGTTTTAAATCTTAGTAAACTAGTTTTATGGATGTTTCAGAAAGGAAAGGACGTAAATAATAAGAAGTAAAAGTATTTTTCTTTTTCACATGGATGGTCTTCATATAAACTACTCAGATGAAAAAAAAATCTATTCAAAATATTTCCAAAAAAAAAAAAAGAATTTTCTATTCTTATCCTCCTAAAAATGCTGAATATTATTTTATATCTGAAACTGGACTATACAAAGATAATACATGTTGATAATGATCATCATATGAACACTCCTTTGAGGCAAAAAAATCAATTAAAAAGGTTTGTAAATAGAAAACTAAATTTGTCTGTTCTAGACCTATTAAAAATTCTGACTATTATTCTGCATCTGATACTGGATCATCTATATAGTAATTTCAATGTAAAGACTCATTTGATGAAAAAAAGGGGAAATATCTCACTAGGAATATCTTTCATTGAAAAAAATATCTCACCAGGAATATCGTCATAAAAAAAAAGAAATATCCCCAGGAATATCTATAAAAGAAATATCTATCATTTATTCAAAAAGAAAGTTTTCTTTTATTAGGGAGGGGGGGGGACGAAAAAAAGTTTTAAAATGAAAAAAAATATCTGTCTAATGCACTCTTAGAACTCTGACAGTTATTCTATATCTGAAACTAGACCCTCAAAATGCACCTAATTCTCTTAATATAAATTTATTAAAACTTTGAAAGAGAGGAAATTATGATATGATAGGACGAAATAGATATTTCAGTCAATTTTCACATTTCATAAAATGGTAAGAGATAAAAACAATGAAACAAATTTAGAGCCAACAGACAGCATTTTGGAAACTATGCGCCTATCCCCACATAGCTTATCACGTATAAACGACATATTTTTTAAGCCAACCTAGCAGTATCTGTTCTCTCCTGTGCTCATTTTATTTTCACATCCTGCAGAATTCACTTCAAGTGAGGAAGAGAATATGTCCTCCGAGGGTAGTAGGAAGGGCTATGAGATAGTTGCTCGTTTCCAGAGATAAAATGATCAGGCATCGAGAATGCCAATCGTGTTGCATCCCATCACAATTCCCAGGAGAAGAAATTTCAAGTTTCGTGGACCATTCTTGCCGGTGGTCCATGTGCTATTCCTTGGGAATAACCGTCAAAGCTGAAAAACACCTCGAATGAAAAATGCTTTGGTGCTTTGGACAAAATGAAACTGTTTTTTGACGTGTGGGGTCAAAATATATTTTAACGTACTCCATTTTCGTTGATATTTGGTATTTTACCACTTAAATTGCACGCATCGGAAAAACTGAAAATGCAATCTCTTTCTCACACTCTTATTAATAGGATAAAATATGTTAGTATTAACGAATGAAATTAAATTAGCATCAAATATAAAAAATATTCCCCTAAAAATTTTAGTCTAGGTCTTTTCACCTTTTTTAATTGTTCATTATACAGATCCAGTGAAATAAATCTTTTAACTATCAAATTAATTAACGGATTTAAACATAGTAAAAGGACTTAATATTTCAGAATATAATATTTTTTAATAGAATTTCATAAACAAGGAATATTAAAATCTATCATTTGATATTATATTGTGTTAAGAGTGCCTTTAAGCCAATCTCTTATCAATAGAGAATGTTGTACTCAGGGTGTTATTTTTAATAAAAAAATATTTACTGTCTTCACTTTCTACTATTAATTCTATTTTCAAATTTATTAAAGACTGAAGAAGCATAAAAGATATTAATTGTATATGGTATCAAATATTTTGAATTCATACTTACTTGTACAGAGGCTGTTCACACATTTTTTAGACGATGTATATTGTATTCACAAAACTAAATTACATAAAATTCTTGTGTTTTAAATGTTCTATTTGACATCCCTTATTCTGAACTATCTTTCGACACCGCAATTTCCAGGATAATAATGCCTTTTGAAGTGTCAGAAGAGGTATTCTATCCCTTTCCTCCTGAACAGCTTTCCAGAGTCCTGTAAGGGTTTTGGGACGACGTTTGGATAATGCAGATTTTAAAAGTCTGAAAGCACAAAAATCCATAGGTGATACATCGGGAGATTTAGTAGGGATAACAGTGAAGGGTATGGCCTTGATACCAGTTTTTTGTTCCATTTCTTTTAGGAAATTTACAGTGGATTTTGATGTGTGACTGCTAGCTTTGTCCTGATGGAGTCTCACAGATTGATGGCACTGTGGGTAAAGCGATGGTATTTCATTCAGAAAAATTGGTGATAAAATATGTTCCTGATAGTATTTGGAGTTAATATTGACATTTTTTTCCACTCTCTTTATTTTTAACTTGCCATAATAAGAAAAACCAGCAACAATCATGAATCCCTTAGAAAATCTTTCTTTCGATTCTTTGAACCATGTACTTAAATTTTTTTCTCCCCTTTTATGATAATAAATGGCTCTTTTTTTGTTGCAATCATTTAAATACACCCATGATTCATTTATTGTGACAGTTGTTTTCCATTTTTCTTTGGATAAGTGTTTCTCATATAGAATTCTGCGGCGTGTTCTGCGTTCAGCGATATGATTTGGAAGAAGACGATGCACATTGCGTTTTTTCGCTTTCTTAAGATTTAAATCAACGTTTATCATTTTGTTTACAGTGGACACCGAGCATTTTAATGATTTTGCAACTGTCCTTTGACTAGGGGGATTTTCTTTTAACATTAAACAACGTACCTTTGCAATAGTCGAAGATGTCCGTTTTTTCCTTGGATACTTGTTTGGAATTTTTGTCCCATTTGAGGCTCCAATTTGACTTTTTTTCAGTTTCTTGTTGACGATATTACCTATCTACGCTTTAGATATCACAAAACCATGACTCTCTCATCGTTTTTGGATAACGGAGTATGCATATTTCTCTTCGGAAAGAGCATAAATGTAGCCTTCGAACCACTGCTTTGTTAAAAACGCCATTTTGAATAAAAACAAAACTTTCAAGCCGTAGACGATAATTTTGACTTTTAAAAACATAGTACAATTGCAATTATTTCTTTTGCAGCATACGCTTTTTTATTACCGCTTACCAAAATCGTCTAAAAATGTGCGAACAGCCTCTGTATTCCTTCCTCTTTCAAAGTATGATTTCTCCGAAAATAGGGATTTCTCTGAAAACTTAATTGCAGCTAATGTAATTCTGAATTTTCTTGATTCCTTTTACAGTTGAGGCTCTCTGCCATTCTGTCTAGTAATAATGCCACTGTTTTTGAAAATTTAAGCGAATGGTATAAATCTATGATATGTTAAAATATTTGTGAAGTCAGTTTGAAATAATCTAAGGAATAAGTCTAAGTAATCTAAGAATGTAGAAAACCGAATCTAAATGCGAGTATTTGTGTTACTTATACTTTAATAAAGCATTCTTTAACTAACTGTAAGGAAAATATTAAATTATGCAACATCAAACAACGATGAAAAGATTCTTTAAATACCTAGATCTCAAAGTAGAATTTGAGGAATAAGAAATTTTTTATTCTATTGAGGAGCAAAAGTACAGTATTATATTATTTAGCAAAAGTTGGACCGTAATGCTTAAAAACCTAGCAATAAACCATCTATTGAAGTTAGATAAAAAAAATATTGCTTTTTTTTTAATATGCACTTCCTACAGGTTCAGAAATGATGCATTTTGTAGAGTCCTTAATATTTTGATATTGGAGTAATCAATAATTCCAATGAGAAAATAAAAAAAAATACATTCAGAATTTCATTATTTTGATGCAGTAACTTAAAATTTGTAACTTACAATTTCTCCTAAGTTATTCATTTTTAATGAGATTTCATGTTAATTTTTTAGATATTTTACTCTTATTCGTTCAAAAATTAAAAATTATGAAACCAATAAAGATTAATAATTATGTGTATATCCTTCACAGAGTATAATAAAATGGAACAGACGTTAATATTCCTGGTATCTAATTCCTTTTCTGTATTTTATGGAGACAGTCTAGAGTGTTAGATATCTCAATACCACGTTTGTAAACCTGGAAGTGAGGTATGCTGAAATTCTAGTACCTGAGTACCCCAAAATTATCGGCTTATATGTCGCTTTTCAAATGTACTGTTCATTACAAGAGGGTCGTGAATATCCTTTTTTCAGTCTTCATCGAAATCACACTAATTTCCTAGAACTTTTATCCCAGTGAAAGAATCTCTTGCAATTAATAATGATTTTAATATTTTACTAGTATGCAGCACTGAAAAAAATGAGAACCCGTCCAAAATATAAAAAAACAATTACTTTCCTTTCATGAAGAGCAATTTAAAGAAAAATATTATATCTTGAGGGTAATAATATATGACATCTTACAGTTTCATTTCTAAGAACAACGTCATTATAACATCATTATTATAACATCACATGCAACACTATTTGAATCAAGAGACAATTTCTATAACCAGAAAAGTTGGCCGCAAACAAGTGACCTCAATTCATCAGTTCAGTTATGATATTATTTGTTGATGATGGTAATAATGAGGAACTACTTTTCATAGATCCGATAATTTTTAGAGGCAATTAGCGCGCTTTGAGCACCTCTATGGCAATGCTGGTAAAATCTGCTTTGAAAATAATTTTAATTTACGATATATCTCGTGATTTGACTTCCTGGAATAGTGCTAAATGTTTAACTTCAGCAAGAACGATTTTTTTCAAAGGGAGAAAAAAAAATGATTTTTTTTTGTTTAGTTATGCTTTAATCATTTAACATTGACAGGTATTCAAACATCACGAAAACTGAAAAGACAATGGAAATACATCAAAGATAATGCTCACACATATGTTTATGTTTATAAATTTCTTGCAAAATAATAGTAATATCGCAAAACTTTTTTTAAATTCACACAGTTTTTGAAAAAGAACATATTTTGCGTATCTGGTATTTTATTTGTTAAATATCAACAATATTCTTAAAATAATCAAACAAGTTCAACACATCAAAAGGAACGCTGGAAAACTTTTATATCACTTATTGCAGTTATATATTATTAGTAATGCCATAACAGATTTATTGAATTTTAATTTCTTTTTATTCTGTAGTGAATAGTTCTCTACCAGATTTTCATTTGTTTTTCACCGTAAATCATTTTAATTTCAAGAAAACTAATCGTACACATATGTGTCAGTGTCCCCTGTAAAGGTTAATGATGTAACCTGAGATAGGTCTAATTAAAGTGATGAAAAATTTTAAAGTTAATAGAAGTTTCAAATCTAACAATGATACAGGATGCTTAAAACACTTACTTTATACAAATACCATTTCCTTTTTTTTCAGTAAAGAATTTTCTTTTCAAAGTTTACTCTACCAAGAATCTTTTTTAGTTTAAGGCAAAGCACTTGTTTAGGGCTCTAAATTCGCGTGGCTCCATCGGTCAGTTTATCCGTCGTGTAGTAAAAGATGACAGTAGCATGCCAAACCAACCATCAGGTGCTCCTTTTCTTTCGAACTGTAATGGATTCCATGAAGGTTTCACTATTTCATTTGGTGTAAATTATCAGAAAATTTCGTATGTATGAAAGTAAAGAATATAATGCCTGAATATAGTGTTAATTTTACAAAGTTCGTATACCACTTTATATCCAAAAATATACTTTCTAAATATATTTATTAGTAAAGAAGTACATTTTTCGTTTTTAAAATACACAGCACCCCAATTTTAAAGTAACAGCTTAAAATTTGAGTCTTCACACGCCTGAAAATCGTTTACTTATTGATTAAACTGTTCAATTTAATAATTAAAAATCATTGAATATCTGAAATTATTGACATCATCAAGCAAACAAAAATACTAATACTTGCCCTTGAAATCCAAATCTACAAGATATATAAGAAAACCCTAACATTTAATACACCATAGAGCTGCATTACTATTTGCATCAGCAAATTATAAATTTGTAAGTAATAATGTTTTTAAGTTATAACATTCAATAGATATATTTACGAATGTTAAGTGAACAAAGTCAGGAGAAACTTAATAAGCATCATATATGCAGATGAATCGGTAACACCAGAAAAGTTTTTAATTAAATTCATTCTCATAAAAAGGGTTCAAATTAGAGTATTCGATAATTAATCGGAACAGGTGTTTTTAGCAGTACAATTTTAATTTGTGTTCAAGTGTTGTGCGTTCCCTCTTTAAGCGTATCGTGGATTAGAACTCCATCCTGTGCGTAATGAATAATGTCAATCTTCTCCCATCGGGGTGTTTTCCTGTTAAAATGGATAAAAGCCTTTAACAGAACAAGAATTAACCTAGTTAGCCCCGAATCCAAAATAATCCGTCTGTATCACTTTGTTGTCGAGAGAGAAGAGCGTGAACACCTTCAATGATATGCATTCCTCCGAATGTTTAATGCACCCTACGGAGTTTTCTGCGTGATCGGGCCATGAAACTTGCACACTTTTTCTATCCCTGAAGCACTAGATTGCTGAATGTTTCCAGTATTAATCAGGGGCCTCAACATTGCGGAGTATTTTGTAGGCAGAGTCGTCCTGGAGTAATTAGAGGCACTTTTAATTAGTAGGCACGCAGCCGTGAAAAGTGCCGGCACCGGATTGTAATTACAGTGTCATCCGCATCACAGTTTGACGCGACTTTTGCGCGAACAACGAATAAAATATCTCACCAGGAAAGGGGACGAGGGGGGAGATGATGATTAAAACTGCTCGGGAGACCCGGCATTTTTCTTCGCTCCCTTTGTCTTTCCTCTCGCCCTTAATCGTCTGCCGCCCTCCCACACGGCCCCCGATTTGCTTACACTTGATTAAGAGCTCCGCAAGACCTTCTCCCAAGCTGAGATATTTTATTTGAAAATTTCTTGACAATCGATAAAAACAAATACACTCAGAATAAAGTTAGCCTACAGAGGAAAAAGTGTTTGGAATATGCACAGAGTCTGAGATGGAATTAAGAATTCTTCCTTCCTTAAAGGAATTTCTAATGCGCAATTTTCAGGGCTCTTAGCTTGTTTTCTCGTATAATATTTTCAAAGAACTGTTTCGGAAGGGCATGTGTTTTTAAAACTTCCTTTCAATAGTTTTTGCATGAAAATATAATAATTATATTACAAAAAGTTAGTAACCTTCATGAAGTTGAAATAATTCATTCAAAAATGTCTTGAGTTTAGCGAAAAATGTATTATAAAAAACTATGAAAGGTATTTTATTTAAATATCATCTGCAAATAAGTAAAGAGCATATAAACTTAGAACCTCAATTTTCGCAAAGAATACAGAATGCCAACCTTGTTCATTGTAAATATCTATTATGGGGTTTAACATTCAGATCGTTTACGCCACCCTCTTGTTCATCATACAATAAGAAGAATCCTCTATGCTATCATGTTGAGCTTCGAAATTAATAGTTGAAATATTAACATGCAATTTCTGCACACACATATATATATATATATATATATAAGAATTTTATTCATTTTAAATTTCCTTTGGCAATATTTGAGGATATTGCTTAGATATTTTTCATAGCTTTTCTCTAGTGTGGGAGAAATGCAATTTAAATATCTCTCTTTTAACGTAAATGTTTCGAGCGTTGAAATAATATAAACAAGAAGAAAGTTATGTAGTAATAATTTAAAAGTTTCAAATCATTAAATTAAAATTAAGAGGTTTACATTCACACAAACAAATGCTTTTTTTGAGAACAGAACTTTTCTAAGATTACTTTTTCTAAAAAAAGGTGTATAAAACATATGCTGTAAAAAAGAATTTTATAAAGATCCAATAAATGGAATATTTCAAAATTCTTTCAAAATCAACGATTAGAGATTCAGAAAGAAAGTTAGTCAAGGAAAAAATCATTTTAGTTTCACTCTATGAAGAAAGAGTTATCACAAATGTCCGATAAACCTCCCTTGTATAATTCAATATAGTTTGGAGCAGTAAATTAGTTTCTTTCTATTTCTTTTCTTTGAATTTGGAAAAAGTGTCATTCAAATTCTTCATTCCAAATATCTAAACTTTATAGCATTCAAAATATTACAAACTTCAAAAGGTTATACCGTAATGATTTAAAGTTTCAGTTAAATAACATGAAATAAGCAGAAATTCATTGGAATCAGAAAAAAAAGTTTTAGTCAAAACTTTTGAAAAATATTTTCCCCCGAAGTAGTGTTTAACACTTACTGTAATAAAAAGTATAATATTTAAAATATTAATATCTCTCATTAGTTATCATCAAAAATACTAAAGTTACAAAAATATACAGCTGAATCAGAACACAGTTTTTTCATGCAGTTGCTTTAAAAGATGAACCAGAAAAGTAAATGTCCTCTTACTTTTCAAGATAAAAAACTTTCAAATGTACTTCAAACATTTCTTTAAATTTTGCTTTTAAATTAAATTTTTATCAAATGTTGAAACGTTATTTCTAAAAGGGATTAGATGCCTTGAACTTTATTATTTAAGAAATCTTTAAAATGGGCTTCTTAAATTCGTATGAAATTCTCTTAAAATTCCTGTCAGTTACTAAAATGAATATAAGCCTCAACAAGGTACCGAATAAAGTGCGTAAAATTAAAAATCCATATGCATTTTGAAAATTAATATGAATTATCTAATGTCTGATGTCTAATTATATATATATATATATATATATATATATATATATATATAATGAAACTTCTCCAGCCGGTAACCCTTCTAAATGGCCACATTTATTTTCAAAACCAATTAAAGATTCCATAGAGCCAATATTAGAAAAAAGAAACCCCTTTTCCATGGCACCCCTCAAGACGGCTACTGTTTTTGGAGCCATTACTGGCCACCATAGAGAAGTTTCACTGTATGTATATATATATATATATATATATATATATATATATACACTCTGTAACAAAAAAATATGTGCACCCAGAAGGAAACGAGATACTATCACGAAACTTAACATGTATATAGTGTATGAGGTGATAAGCAAATGATTGCAAATTCAGAAGAACAGACCGTCTTATTAAGAAGATATAGCGTGAAAAATGTTACAAATCAGTAACTAGTAAATCCACCTCTGGCAGCTATACAAGCCGAAACACGGCGTGGCATCGAATCAATGAGGTCACCTATGACCTCCTGCGGAAGATCATGCCATAATCTTTGCAACTGGGCAGTTAATTCACCAGTATTCTGGAGTGGCTGCAGTTGCCTTCCAAGCACGTCCCAGACGTGCTCTATTGGCGAGAGGTCTGGTGACCTGGCAGACCATGGGAGTACGTCATATCCTTGAAGACATTGTTGGGAGAGTCGCGCAGTATGTGGACTAGCGTTGTCTTGCTGATAAATAGCACCTGTGCGACTTGATAGTATAGGCAGATTAACTGGCGTTAAAATCTCGTCCACGTAACTGCATGCCGTCAAAGTGCGTTGAAGGACGACTAGAGGTGAACGTTTGTTCCACAAATCGCTCCCCACACTGTCACACCTTGTGTAATCACCGTATGACTCTCGACAACAAATGCCGGATCGGACCGGTGGCCTGACCGCCTCCACACGCGTATGCGCTGGTCATCAGCATTAAGACTGAATCGGGATTCATCGCTGAAGACCACACGTCTCCAGTCGGTCACAGTCTAGCTTGCCCGAGGTCAGCAGAAATCTAATCGACACTGCCTATGATGCGGGGTCAGTGGTAGGCATCTTAATGGACGTCAGCCAGTCGTGTCCGAATGGTTTCCCTTGATACCACCGGATGTCTGGAAGGTGGTAAAGAGCGTCGAACTGATTCTAGCGACGTTGTTGGAGCGGTCGTGGCCGCTCTTATGATTGCGCGATCCTCGCGCGCATTTGTGTTTCTGGGACGCCCTGACCCTCAGCGATTATCACTTCCGTGATCTATTGTTGCCAACACCGAGCAACTACCATGTCGCTCCGACCGAGGGGACGACCGATACGCCTGTTCGACCAACCTGCTTCTCTGAGGCCTACTATACGCCCCCTCTCATAGTCCGACAATTGTTCGTACTGTCTCCGGTTACGTCTCAGAGGCATCTCTAGTCACAATACCATCCATCCAAGGCGACAGATTTGTTTGAATAACCCTATGGCACGAGCAATCATGCTTTTAAATGCTCCCAGCTGCGCATCTCATATGCGCATAGCGCGCTTACCCTTGTCTCATTGGCGTCGAAATTTTAATCATTTGCATATCTCTTTCCAGACTACATTCCTGCCAAGTTTCGTGATAGTAGATAGATTTCTTCTGGGTGCATATACTTTTTGTGACAGAGTATATATGTATATTATATATATATATATATATATACATATATATATTGACAGGATCTTAGGGAGGAGAATGTTGAATTATACACTGCTGGCCACTGTAAATGCAACACCCTGAAGAAAACATGCAAATAACATGAAATTTACAACATGCATTAGCGGAGGTGAGATATGCAAATGATTAGAATTTCAGCGCAGACGCACATCACGCGCGCCTGTGGCGCCACTTCAAAGCGCTATTTAAGGCTTGGAGATTTCGACGATTTCAAGTTCGGCAATTGTGTTTTTCTTGTGGTTTTTTTCAAAAAAAAACGATCAATTATGTCTCGTCGGAAACAGCAATCATCTTTTGATCAAGTATCCGAGTTCGACAGAGGAAGGATAGTGGCCTTCCGAGATTGTGGATTATCTTTCAGGGAAATCGGTAGTCGTGTTGGTCGAAACCAAACAACTGTAATGCGGATATGTGATCGTTGGATGCAGGAGGGTACGACGGACCGGCGTGTTCGATCGCATCCACCTCAGCGCACCACTTCACGTGATGACAGGCAAATTGTGCGCATGGCAGTGACGGATCGCTCAGTCACATCACGAACCATAGCACAGCACATGCAGTCTGTAACGCATCATCCAGTGTCTGCGCGTACCATTCGACGCCGTTTACAGCAGAGTGGTCTGTCCGCAAGACGTCCATTGCTTTGTCTACCCTTGACGCAGAACCACAGACGTCTCCGCCGCCAATGGTGCGATGACAGAAGAATGTGGACAGCAGAATGGAATGAAATTGTCTTTACTGACGAGTCACGCTTCTGTCTGCAACACCACGATGGTCGCATTCGAGTCTGGAGACACCGTGAAGAGAGGATGCTTAACAGCTGCGTTATGCACCGCCACACTGGTCCTGCACCGGGTATTATGGTATTGGATATCACTCTCGCACACCTCTAGTACGCATTGCCGGTACTTTAAACAGCCAGCGCTACATCTCCGAGGTGTTGGAGCCAGTTGTCCTTCCTTACCTCCAGGGCTTGCCCACAGCCATATTTCAACAGGATAATGCGTGACCACACGTGGCACGCATTGTCCAACGGGTCTTCGTCAATCGCCAGATTGAATTGCTTCCCTGGCCACCTCGCTCTCCGGATCTTTCGCTGATAGAAAACATGTGGTCTATGGTTGCTCTACGATTGACCCAGATTCCATCCCCAGCTGCCACAGCAGATCAACTTTGGCAACGTGTGGAAGCTGCTTGGTCTGCTGTACCCCAAGAACTCATCCAAAGTCTCTTTGAATCAATGCCGAGGCGTGTGGCAGCGGTGATCTCCAACAATGGCGGCTACTCTGGATACTGATTTTGGCAGGAACCACACTTCACAGATGTCTATAAATTTAATCATTTGATACTTGGTCAACATGTTATCTACAAAATAAATTTTGCTGTGATATCTCTTGTCTTTCTTGGTGTTGCAATTTGGGTGGCCAGCAGTGTATGTTCTACCATAATTTCAAGCTTTTGAAGCTGAAAAATCTTCAATCTGAAAAATTAGTTTCACTTATTTTTGCTTTAGGGCACTCACCGCCTTTTTTCTGCTTCAAGGGGAAGAATGTCATAGATTTTTTATCTTCTATAAAAGACATCCAAAATGACACCGATATTCTCAATTTATTTAAAACGAAATCATATTTTGTGTACGGACATCTGAATTGATGTTTTATAAACTTTGACCTTTCATAAAGTTTTCTTAAGAATATGCACACCCTATTTATATACACTTATATATAGTTATATATAGTCATATACTTATATATAGGCAAAAAGTGTAAAAGAAATATTTTGAATATTTTTTTTGATAGGTTAGTAAAACAGATGTTAATATCATAAATGAATATTTTCTCTTTGTAATTACTGTCATTTTATAAGCTTTTTTCCCAGGAAAAAAGAACTAATGAGTTTTATCGATGGTTTTTCTTTACCTGAGATTTTCAACTAGCTGGCATTTCATAATGATGTAACCTATGAAATTTGAATCTAAATAAGCAATAATGATATGGAAGTTAAGAATAATTAAGTTTTAATTTGAAGTTTATGACCGTGTAATATAGGAGTGTTATAGTAAATGAATAAGAAAAATAAAATTCATGTTAATCAAACTTGACATAATTAAGAAAATTACAATTTAATAACGTTACATGGGAATTATTTATAATTATTAGATCTTATTTTTTTTCATCTGTAAAACTAAGTTTCTCATCTATAAGGTTTTAATCACACTAATGATTTGGTCAAATGAATACAAAGTCTGTAACAATAGCTTTTAAATTTTCACGAGCATGCTATGAAACATTATGTTTTGAAAGAACATACTTAATGCTTTCAAGTAAGCTAAACCATAAATTAGTCTATAACCCATTGATGGTAAACGGATAAAAAAAAATAATAAAATGGTTTTTGAGTGATTAATCAAAATTTTGCCTTCTGAAAGCTGTTTTCATTTGGTAGAATTGATGCATTTTGGTTGTATTTGAATAATATTTGAATTCATAGAAAATAATGAAATTTTAAGTAGTTTTTCCTATCGGGTAAAATATACCGATGCTTAATGGCCAACAAACTTCATATTTTAGATATATCTCAAGAAGATGTTTTATTGTTTTCGTTACGTTTGTTATATTTGTTGTTATCGTGATTATCATTATGACATTATTATCAAAACTAGTACTATAGTACTATTGTTATTGTATTATGATGTTGGATTGATTGTAAAAGTAAATTTAAATCAGTGATCTATCTTTCCGCTTATAACAGAGCAAGACGGAAGTTGCTTTATTGTTATCGTTACGTTTGTTATATTTATTGTTATCGTGATTATGATTATAACTTTATTATCAAAACTAGTTCTATTTTAATTGTATTATAATGTTGGATTGATTGTAAAAGTAAATTTAAATCAGTGATCTATCTTTCCGCTTATAGAGAGCATTGAAAACGGATACACTTATTATTTTTATTCATTTGGGAAAGTCTGAAAAAAAGCTAAAGGAATGCGAATTTTGAAAGGAAGATCTAGAAAGCGCGCTAAAAGACAAATCTTTTTTGTATTTTTCAACACCTCGTAATGTTAAAATGACGGCAAAAGACCTAAATATAGCACATTTAGCCGTTAGTATGGAAGGACATCTTATACTCCTTGAAGTGAAACAAAGCTCATAGGCGCATTGGGCATTTCCATTTAACTGTGCTTAAGAAGGAAATAACTCGAGTTAGTAAAAAGCACCTTTCAATCATGAACTCGAAGTACTCCAAATGATGAAAGGCAGAGGAAGATAGATTCGAGATTCCCTTGCCTCCCCGAGAAAGGTAGAGACCACTTAAGTCCGTTTATCTCGAGCGGAGGAGTGAAAACCAGCAATCGAGGCCTTGCCACCAACAGCTAATCAATTTAAAACCCATCTGCCTACTCTTCAGTCTTTTTCTACAATTTCCTCGCTACTGGGCTTCTTCTTTCACTGCCTCTATTAAAGCTTTTATCGATTTGGGCCAGCCAGAGGCTGCTATTCCTTTAAATGACTCCATTATCTCCTTGAAGCGCCGTGTTCAACACCTTATTACGTCTTTCCTCCAATTGCCCAAGGATTAGCGCAGAAATGTTGCCGCATTTTTCCGACTCCATTCTATTCAGTCACGGTTTTTTGTTCGCCGTTTTTTTTAAAAATCTTTTTCAAACGGGGCGGACGCTTTAATACTCTAAGGAACAAGAAAGAATTCAAACGGCTTATAGCATGAAAAAGAGTCTGCAGATTTTTGTCGAAAGCAATGATCTTTGACATTTATAGATGTGTTGAATTAATGTACCACATTTATGTGTTTTCAGAAAGCTACCAAAACTTATGTGATAACATTTCGAAGTCATTCATTTTTTACTCAAATGCTGAAAAAGATAACAAAATGTAAATATTAGAATATGTAACGAAAGTTAAATGTATTTATTGGCTCACACATTAAAATTTTAAGTAAAACTTTTATTTTAGTAATACTGCCAAGTTGACCACCATGTTATGTTTATTATTAATATCATGGTCTTTGTTTACATTCAGGTAAATACTAACGGCATTAAACTGAGCACTGAGCAGCGTAAAATTTATTATTTTAGAGCTCAATGAAGGGAAAGAGGTTTTTAAAGATATTTCTGTATAAGCCAGTGAAAGATGTACTTCGAAGAGCATATTTCGCTTTCCACGAATATCTTTTAATCCTTCAAAATAATAATTTTTCAGTGTACAGGCCTTTTGTATTTGTATCCTTTTGACTCTTAATCCTCCTGAATAGCTGGTTTCTAGGTTTCACTTTTTCAGTCCCAGAAGACACTATCTAGTTTGCTATTTTCAATTTGTCTCTGTATTAAAAACTGGTATTAGAAAATGAGTAAAAATAACAACAGTAACATAAAAATCTTGACATTTTATATATTTTTAATATTTTGAAGTAGTAGACAAAAATTTAGAATGTTTTTTCCCTTTATAGATGTTTTTAACCAATAAAATTTAAAGGATCGGGGCAACAATTAAATTTTCTAATAGGATATATGCCTGTCGTTGCTACTTTAAACGAAAGAATATTGTTCAGCTTAATTAAATATTATTTTATTTAATATTTTCCAGTTTGGAATAAATGTATATTTTATTTTTTATATCTTTATATGTCTACATGTAGAAAGCCTTGCATGAAAAATCATTCATTTACACGTTTAGTCAGTTTGATAATTCTTCCATTGGCTCGCTTTGATTATTACAATACCAGTAACTCTGTTGTGCCATCTTCGGAATTTAAAATTGTAGTCCTTTCTAAATCTGTCGTACATTTCCAGCAACCATTGATCTGGAGTAGTGTGAAAATTGTGGTGTCCAAATGGGTTATGAAATCTTCAGAGATAAATCCCTTATATTGGCACACGAATGTGGACAATTGAATTCTAGTCTACAGAAGATTCTGCCCGCGTTCCGATTCTGTGGTATTATTTTAGGAGGAGGCATTCCCTATGGTAGTGGATATTCCCCACATCAGTGCGTTCATCTGTTACTTTGTCTGTTACTGACACCTGTTGAACGGCATGTATTTTGAAAACTACAGTTCATTTTAGCAAAACATTGTTTAATTGCACAAAGAGCTCATCCTCCAGGACATTTTATTGGGCTGTTGGAATCTCCTCATAGTCTTGACTAATCTTCATCAGACTGTGAGGAGATGTAGTCATCTTTCATCAGTCAAGGAGATTGTGTGAGGCTTCGGTAGCAATCTCACAAGACTTAAGTAATCGACTTATGTACTAGCCGAAAAATTACTTATGTTAATCAGTTACTTAACATTTGATAGTTTTGTGATTTAGAATTAGCATACAGCAGATATTCTGCCGCATGGCCGTCTGGATGGAGGTAAAAGATACTTGGATGAACAGCATGTAAACGTGTCAGTCACAAAGGGATATATTACCAAAGTTTGCGTTTTAATTCTTAATTAAAAGAAAATTCCCTTATGAAAAATTATAAAATCCCCTGTTTCTGAGTATTTAGATATTTTTAATGCTTTCATTTAAAATACGCAATTTTTGACAAAAAGTAACATGCTTTCCAACTAATTTATTTTAATGGAAATTCTTAGAGGAAAACATTCAGATCTTACTAGTCCATCGGGTGAGATATAATTGCATAAAACTAATTTGAAGGTATTTTAATGGTAAATCTTGGTCTTTCTTTTAGCAGGTTTCCAAGTATTGTTGTCGTATTTGAAAGAAAACGTAAAATATTTATAATATATATATATGAAATGACCCGAATTGGGTCAATTCATGAACTAATGCATCATCGTGGCCGGAAAATAATACAGTCAGCTTCAGGAACAAACTAATTTATTAACGAGAAAAGCAACACATCTTATTCGCTTCGGGTCAGTCCAGCGTCTCCTCGTAAGAGTGCGAAAAATGGAATTAGGTCAGAGAGGTTGCCAGAATTGGCGGAGGAAGTTAGTATGTGGGAAGGCGAAGCGTTTACGCTAAAGTAAAGAAAGAGGGGTTACCAGGACAGAGATTAAGTTCAGAATGGGCGATTATAGGTAGTTAGTAATATTATCACAGAATATCCCCCCATCTAAAATGGATTGGAGCCGCGGCCGTCGACTCCACTCCAGATAGTGAGAACATGAAAATTGGTTGAAGCTGGCTTGAAACTCACAAATTTTTTACACTTTAAAGTACAACTGAAAAGAAATAAACATGTAAACGTGGCATAACATTATAAACAAATATCTGGAGTAAAAAAAAATAAAATAGAATGGTACACATAAATGGAAAACACTACTAATGACAGATGTAAAGATGCCACAAAATACAAATACAAGTGAATATTGTTCATGTTACAGTCCCTGACATTTTTACATACCACAGTCTTTGGAATGTCTTTGAATGGCGCAGTTTTAATAGGTAAACAAACACAAAAGTTATTATTTCGCAATTTATAGTTGTTAAATATTGGATAGTTCCTTGGGAAATCTCCTGGTTGTAGTCATTTTAAAAACTTTATTGGTTGCTTATTTTTATTCTTCACATTGGATTATTTACTTTTCTCCTTAAACAAAACTCTTTTTTATTTTTTTTTATCATTGATTTCTTGCTTTAACTTTTCTCCTAATTATGTAAACAAATATTATTAAACAGTTCTTTCAGCAATTAATAAGTAGGATTATTAAATGCTGGCAATTTTAGCTTTCAACATCAATACCAACTGTCTGGTACACGATGCTGCAAAAATTTGAACTAAAATACAATTTTCAACAATTGACATTGACATTCAACTGTTGTGGAACAAAAGAAAATCATGACAACACAAACATAAATTTTTTGAGGTATGTGACTTGTTGTTAGTACATCCTCTTGAGCGTTCACCACTCTTAAATTTTTAACAATTAATGAAATCAAAATTTTTTAAACTACTCATAATATAATACATGATATTCATTGTAACTACTAAATACTTTGCATCCCACCCCCAAATTACAACAAAGCTGGATTAACATATTTTAATTTCGAAGAATAACAACATTTAAGCTTTTCCCAATCTCTAATTTTTTCCTAAAATATTTTGTAATATCATGACCTTTATCATTAAATTTTAACCCTGTAAATTCACTAAGGGTGGTTAAAGTAGGGGTAAAAAATTTTTCTTCTAATACCGTCACTAATTCTGCAAAATTATTAACTTGATAACAATTTTGAATATAAGCGTTAAGTGCGTTACCCTTCACAAAACTTGAAAAATTTTGTAATTTCCACTGTTCATCTTTATTCCCTTCAATACATTTTTTATCAAAATAATTTAATCAAGAGTTTATGTCCATATTACTGTCTGAATCAAAAGGCACAATATTTAGTTCTGTTTCACTACTCGTGATTCTCAAAGAATCGTCAAGTTCGGGATTTGGTTTGGCCGTCGCCATTTTGTTTTACAAATATAATACTAGAAATTACAAAAATAATATAATAACTGACCTGCTTACAACACCAATTTTTGTACTGTAAATTACAATACTAAATAAGAACTTTTTAAGTGTAAAGCACTCTGATGGTAACTTGAAAATTTACTTTTATGATCTTCTTTGATTTCAGAGCAGCGTTCAGCGTTCACCCTGAAATCGTAATTATTTTCTTGAAATTGAATTTTTTTATAACTGTCGCTCACATATATTAAAAGTTGAATCACTTCTTGAAGGCCTAGTTGAATCGGATGCTGCAGAACTGGTACTTCATGAGTACCAGTATGAACTACTGGTACCCATGAAGGTATACTGATACTGGTAGATCATGAGATGACCCGAATTGGGTCATCTCATGAACTAATGCATCATCGTAGCCGGAAAATAATACAGTCAGCTTCAGGAACAAACTAATTTATTAACGAGAAAAGCAACACATCTTATTCGCTTTGAGTCAGTCCAGCGTCTCCTCGTAAGAGCGCGAAAAATGGAATTAGGTCAGAGAGGTTGCCAGAATTGGCGGAGGAAGTTATTATGTGGTCAACCATGAATTTTTGAATTTTCAATTTTTAACTCTATGCACAGAATGAGAGTAATTAATATTATTTTTCACTACATTGAAACCCCTAGAATTAAAAGAAAGGATTTTTTGGCAGAATAATGCCTATTCTTCAAAAATTTTTTATACATGCTAACAAAATTTTTCAAAATGCTCCTTGCGCATTCCATATCATTGAAAAACTTTAAATTTTTAACTATAAGTTTACCATATATATATATATATATATATATATATATATATATATATATGTAAACATAATTGGGCCTCAAACTTTTCTTTGCATGAGTCTACAGTCTTAAATGATTTTTATTTAAAATTCTGCCTGTTATTATTTTATGTTTTTACTTTAATTCATGGTCTTTAAATTTGAAACATATTTGTGGTTTCAAAGAACTGTCCACAGTTTTATGACAAACACTCCAATTAATAATTCTGTGAAATTTGGAAGAAATCAGACGAAAATGAATGCACTCGGAGAATTTTGAAAAATACTAGCATTTTTGAAGAATTTTTTGAAAAATATGTCATATTCTTCCACAAAATACTTATTTGTGAGTTCGAATGACTTCAATGTAGTAAAAAAAGAATATTAATTATATTCATATCGCATGTAGAGTAAAATACTGATTGTTTGAAAATAAGAGGTTGAAGGTCACTTGCCCCCTTAAGAAATATCCCCTGATAGCTCTGTTAATATATCCTGTTAAACAAATATCAGTTTTTATTTTATCGGGAAAAATTTCCTGACCTGATAAGTCCGTAATTCCTCCTTAAAAAGATTTTAGATTGGTTGAAGAAAAACTTCGTATGGACACACGGTTTTTTTTTTCACAGTCTCTATGAAAATACGGACCGCAAAGTTTCGGAATAACATGGTTAGACTAAAATGTAAAAGGATGGGTAAATTTTTATATTTACTCTTGATACTCTTGAAAGTCAGCCACCTCATAAAAGAAAAATTCTTTTTCTAATTATGAATTTTTTAAAGAAGATTTTGAGGCTATTGGCATAAAGGTTCGAATATGGAAAGTCAAGTGATTCAAATCCAAAATTAATTTCATGCATTAACAAAAAACCTCTAAATAAAAGTAGTATAATAACACACGTAAAATTTTGTTCAGAAAAGAGGAGACAATTTTTATGAGAAAGAATCATTCGATAAATTATATTCGATCTTTATATACATTTGTGTGTTTAGTATGTGAAAAATTAGTATAAATAATAAATACACTTTTCGCGAATTCTCCGAGAAAATTCCTTTGTCTGAAAAATGCTATTCTCTTTAATGTAAAATGAAAGCGGCAATAATTTACCCTTAAACGCAAATGTTGCTTTTTTAAAACGGGGTCGTAATAGCTGAAAGCCTTTTTCGAAATGCAATTGTAGTCGAACTTGCGGCTGGAGTATTTTGAGCGCGAAGCAAATCCGAGCGCTCTTGGCAAGTCATCAGCGGAAGTGTGATTGCATCCTCACCCTAGCTTATTAAAAGCATTGTTCAATAACAATGAGGAAAAAAGTCATCCCTCAAGTAATGTTATTTGTTTTGCGTTTCATGGTATTTTCGACCAAACGATAGGAATCGTGGGCATTATTTATCGGCATCATTTTATTTGGGGAAAAGGAGGCAACGAAAGAAAATGACCATCTGGGGGGGGGGGGGAACTGAAAATAAGTGTCGGAGAAATTTTCGAGATGAAAAACGGTCATCAGCGATGTGTCTGGCTTTTGGAAGAAGAATTGTCGAGTCTCATCTTGGGTCCTCCAATTTTCTACGAAATGAAACCCCATAAAGCATCCGACAAGGAGAGAAAGAGCGAAGGGGGGATCAGAAAGGAGGATGGAACGAAGAGATCTATAATGGTAGAAGAAGAACATCCGGAAGACACAACAAGAGACAGATAAGCGTTACCACGCGCGCGGGCGCCATCTGTGGAGAAGATTCACTAATGTCACAGAAGAGATCTTGTAATGGCTTTCTTCCCCATTTCATGAAAAATAAAAGAATCATACCCAAGGAAAAAAAAGCCCCCGCCGTGATAGAGCAACCTGTTCTTTTTCTTTTGTTTGCGGATATTTTCCCGAACTATTTTCGGCATTATTTCCAGAATTTTGCTAATAACATATTTATACGCGTCGACAGTATGTTCTAAGCTGTGGATCAAATGGAAAATGTCGATAAAAGAGGATCAACCTGGATCTGTCTCTGGTACACTCGACAGGTTTGGCGTAATTGCTTTTCGAAAACGATCCGCTTATTTTATTTCCCATAGATCGAGGCAAACAATATCAAGGATTATGGATCCGAAAAACGAAGACTTGCCAGGCAATTATCGAGCCTCAACTCTTGCTCTTTGTGCAGCGTCACTTATCCGTTTCCATCTTCATTCAAATAAGGAGCTAAAGAGGTATCTAAATACTGGATTTGCCTGATAGGCGCTTTTTTGCATTCAACAGGGTAATATCTAAAGTATGGGAGGCGCACTTTGGGTTTCGCAGCAAATAAAAGTAATTTGAAGGGCTTTTCAAACAGCTATTGTATCCAGGCTCGCGGGAAGATTTCTTTGCTATTACCATATTAGACTTGGCAATATCTAGAAATTTTAAACACTTAATATTTCCATACAATATACATTAATTTCTTACGGCTTGTATTTTGTATTTAGGCTCATATGACAGTGATAACTTACGATAGGAAATATTGAAAGCATATAAACTAAAAATTTTCATTCCTTACCCGAAGGAAATTTTACTAAAAAAAATCATTTTGTAATCAGTAATGTTGAAATAATATTTAATACATTATTTTTTTAATATATAATTGAGTTTAAAAAAATTTTATTCATAAAAGTCTGTAACTATTTCTGTGGTTGATATCGTAATAATCGATTTCTGATGAGTGAGTTTAAATTTGTATTTAAGTAATAGGAGCTACATTTTTATTGCAGTAAAATTATGCTCGATTCCTCCTATTAGAGGCATAGCAAATTTATTTACACCTACAGACGATACTAGTGCTGCATAAAATCTTTCTATCGAACCAAGGAGAACGGAACCACAATTTTCAAGCATATTTTCCCCATTATATTTCGTAATTAGCGGCCAAATGTGAAATTCGAACTTTAAATAAAAATCTGAATGAAAATTAGTCAACAAAACTCGATTTTTTTTCTTGACAATTTTTTTCTCTAAAATGAGAGATTTAATTATTTCTTAACAAGATGGTTTTTAACTGTTTCTTAATTTATATAATTTTCTTTGCTTAAATATTTATAGTGTGTTTTGTTGATTCGAAATCTAATCAATTTTCCTTTGTGTTTACAGTTAGCTAGGTTATTGATATGTATTACTTAACTCCTGATTCTGTATTATCGTGGTTCAACAGCTGGAAACCAATCAGAATAAATTACAAAAACATTTAATTAAACAAAGCATCGTAAGGTATCAAGTCATAGATGGACTGTTGAATTTAAAACTTTTAATTTATAGCATTCATGTGGGTAAAAGGGTGTAAAAAAGCTTTCAGTACTTATATTTTTTTAAGACATCTTTCTCGTGTCACTTGAATGTTTTGTTACAAAAATGGTAGCTAGATGAATCTAATATTCACGTCTATCCGGTCCGATGAGGGTTATAAATGTCTATAACCCACATTGCGGATATATGGCATAAATGTCTTTGAATACAAACTTTCGACTTTTGAAATCTTTGACCTGTTGGCAACCTCTGCCATACTATAGTGATTTAGCATAGAGCAAGGCATCCGTTAACTATATCAAGTAGACGTAGAATATTTAAGTGAACTAACACATATGATTTTGTTATCGTATCTTCTAAAAATAATTCCTAATTTACTAGTCTCTAAATTCGTAAATGAAAAAAAGCACGGTATTTCTGAGGGGTATTACACTAAATATTACAATAACATCCCCATGGAGCTTTACATCTACAAGAAAAAAAGAAAGATAAGTAGAACTTGTTCATTCCCCACCAGAGTTGGAGCAAGCACACTCTGTTGTTGCCACTTCAAGATTGTCAACTGTTTACAAGAGAACATGGAGCTAGCAAATCAGCTGCGAAATCAGAGAAAGTTGTGCTGTATTGAAAGTTTAAAGAGTTGAAACATGATTTATTTTGTTTCAACACCACAGAAGGTTGACACCTAGTCGGTAGTTCAGTTCTTGCTCTGAAAGTTCCGCCTGGTGGACTCCAAACCATCAAATAAATTAGAGTGTCTACCACTTAAGGGGACTAGAGACAGTCATCCTCGAATTTTTTTATTTTTAATTTTTAACTCTATATACAGAATGAGAATAATTAATATTATTTTTTACTACGTTGAAGACACTTAGAATTAAAAATAAGGTTTTTTTTTGCAGCATAAGACTTGTTTTTCAAATTATTTATTATATATATATAGAATTATATGTATTTTTTGTATTGAATTTTTTCTGTATGAATCTAAAGTCTTAAATAATTTTTTTTATTCTGTCAGTTATTTTTTATGTTTTTGCCTATTTTTACTTTATTTCAAGGGTGTATAAATTTTAAAAATTATTTGTGGTTTCAAAGAACTATGTATAGTTTTATGACAAATATTTCAATTGATAATCCTAAGAAAATTGAAAGAATTCAGATGACAATGAATGCGCACAGAGAATTTTGAAAAGTTATAGCACTTTTGAAGAATTTTTTGATAAACAAGCCTTATTCGTCCAGAAAATACTTATTTGTGAATTCTAAGCAACTAAAATGCAGTAAAAAAGAATACTAATTATACGCAAGTGGTATTTAAAGTAAAATAATGAAAATTTATAAGAAAATGAGATTGAAGGTCCCTTGCCCCCTTAATGAATGGAGCTCAAGATGAGTACTTCTAAGGAATATTGAACAAACTCGCGATGCACTCCTTTTTTATTCAGGGTATGTCGACTGCAGATAATATAAAACAAAGAGTTTTAAAACCCTGCCATTAAAAAATATAAAATATTTTACTCATTGTCTAATAAAATAAGGAAATTCAAGCTGGCATATGACAGAGACCCTTTTCGCTTCCGATAACTGAAGAAGAAGCCATGCTCCCACATTTGGAAAAACACTGAACTTTTTGAGATTTTAAAAAATCTTTTCTCCTCAAATTTCAATAAATTAAAATTTTCCTTTTTAAATTATCTAAGTTTATATTCACTCCCTTTCTCAGGGAAAGAGTAATATTGATATCCTAACCCCACATGGTCTAAGAACAAAATTAAATGAGAGGCCTAGATTCCTTCCTTATACGTAGTTGAACTTGAATTTTTAAAATAAGAACTACACTGCTGGCCACCCAAATTGCAACACCAAGAAAGACAAGAGATATCACAACAAAATTTATTTTGTAGATAACATGTTGACCAAGTATGAAATGATTAAATTTATAGACTTCTGTGAAGTGTGGTTCCTGCCAAAATCAGTAGCCAGAGTAGCCGCCATTGTTGGAGATCACCGCTACCACACGCCTCGGCATTGATTCAAAGAGACTTTGGATGAGTTCTTGGGGTACAGCAGACCAAGCAGCTTCCACACGTTGCCAAAGTTGATCTGCTGTGGCAGCTGGGGATGGAATCTGGGTCAATCGTAGAGCAACCATGGACCACATGTTTTCTATCGGCGAAAGATCCGGAGAGCGAGGCGGCCAGGGAAGCAATTCAATCTGGCGATTGACGAAGAACCGTTGGACAATGCGTGCCACGTGTGGTCGCGCATTATCCTGTTGAAATATGGCTGTGGGCAAGCCCTGGAGGTAAGGAAGGACAACTGGCTCCAACACCTCGGAGATGTAGCGCTGGCTGTTTAAAGTACCGGCAATGCGTACTAGAGGTGTGCGAGAGTGATATCCAATACCGCCCCATACCATAATCCCCGGTGCAGGACCAGTGTGGCGGTGCATAACGCAGCTGTTCAGCATCCTCTCTTCACGGTGTCTCCAGACTCGAATGCGACCATCGTGGTGTTGCAGACAGAAGCGTGACTCGTCAGTAAAGACAATTTCATTCCATTCTGCCGTCCACATCCTTCTGTCATCGCACCATTGGCGGCGGAGACGTCTGTGGTTCTGCGTCAAGGGTAGACAAAGCATTGGACGTCTTCCGGGCAGACCACTCTGCTGTAAACGGCGTCGAATGGTACGCGCAGACACTGGATGATGCGTTACAGACTGCATGTGCTGTGCTATGGTTCGTGATGTGACTGAGCGATCCGTCACTGCCATGCGCACAATTTGGCTGTCATCACGTGAAGTGGTGCACTGAGGTGGATGCGATCGAACACGCCGGTGCGTCGTACCTTCCTGCATCCAACGATCAGATATCCGCATTACAGTTGTTTGGTTTCGTCCAACACGACTTCCGATTTCCCTGAAAGATAATCCACAATCTCGGTAGGCCACTATCTTTCCTCTGTCGAACTCGGATACTTGATCAAAAGATGATCGCTGTTTTCGACGAGGCATAATTGATCGTTTTTTTGAAAAAAACCACAAGTAAAACACAATTGCCGAACTTGAAATCGTCGAAATCTCCAAGCCTTAAATAGCGCTTTGAAGTGGCGCCACAGGCGCGCGTGATGTGCGTCTGCACTGAAATTCTAATCATTTGCATATCTCACCTCCGCTAATGCATGTTGTAAATTTCATGTTATTTGCATGTTTCCTTCAGGGTGTTGCATTTACAGTGGCCAGCAGTGTATATTGAAGATGTTCAATAGTTAGGTAGTTACAAGACTGAGAAATAGATTCCATAATATCGAGGCCCTTTTTGTTTAGGAATACTGCAGAAAAACGCACACTTGCTAATTTGGATAATCATTATTTTTAAGGTTTTTATCATCTTACACTTCCATAAATTAATTTTTTTTAACTATTTCAGTTCTAAGTTGCTCCCTTTCTTCTAAAATGAATACTTTTGATATCATAACATGGTATATATCTGTGGCTTGGTACAAGAAGTTCCTAACAAGTGCTTATGTCTCTTTAAAAAAATATTATTTTCAATGTAAGAAGTACCCAAGTCTGTACAAGGGTTTAGAAAACACTTTTAAAGCATTAGACAGGCTTAGGTACTTCTTACATTGAAAATAATATTTTTTATGGAGACATAAGCAAACAAAGTCATCTTAGAAAAACTGACTTAGGCACTTCTTGTACCAAGCCACAGATATATATATATATATATCAATCATTGTATGGTTTGCGGTCAAAATTTAACCCACCGTGCAGGTAACTACTCTACCATTTTAAGGAGCATAAATTTCATCCTTACTCTTTAACGTGTATTTTTAAATCAAAGGCTGTACTAAGTACTATTTAATAGTCACGGTAGCTACTAGGCAAAGAGACAGGCAAACTTTTCGTTTTAGAAAAAGATCGCACTCCTTCGGGGGAAATTGTTGATAGTTCCTTTCTAAAGAGCTTCAAAAATCACGATTTGTTTAACTGCAAATGCTAACCCCTATTCGTGAGCTATCATTCGACGAGATGAGACGTTCTTTAACATTTCAGCGAAAAAGCTTGGAATGTTCGTTTCATAAATCGGTGGCGATCTTTTCTGGAGGGTTATTTTTCAGGAGGCTAATCTTCAGGATAGAGGGGAGGGCGCGCAAGATCAGCTGCCCTTTCCCAAAGTAGTAAGTGCTCTATACGTGGGGTATTCCGTCGCAAAATCACCTTCTTACATCCCTTTTTCCCTGTTTTGATCAATATCGCCTACGATTGGGATGACAGAAGAAGCACTTTTGCCACTACCTGACTGTGGGGGACCGTCTCTGTTTGCAGGAGGGAACCTTCACCCAAATACTCTTAGCTTGAGTACATTTATGGTATAAAGCTTTACCCTTTTAATAATTTATATGAAGAATGTTTCAAAGGTAATTTTCAGAAAATATGTGGTGGTAATACATTTTATTATTTTGATTAAATAATACCTATCTATTAACATTAAATGCTTAGTTATTATTAAATTTTATCTTCTAGTCGAAATAACAAGTCCATTTATAATGACGGAAATCTCTTAAATAAAATAATTTTCTGTTTTAGTTACATTTTACTAAACGAATAAATACATATTGTTTATTATTTAAATATGATCTCCGATAATTCCTTGGTGGAAAAAAAACACTTAAAATTAATAAGTACATTTTCATTGATTATTTAAAAAAGATTTTCGAATTAAATCCTAGATTTTAATATGTAATGGTACAGAAATTAAGAGATGAATAAAAGGCTTTATTTCTCATTTTGAGAAAAAAAAATCATAAATAACAATTTTTATTTCACACTAAAAAATTTTCTTTCTCTCACATCTTAAATGAACCTTAAGGGTAATTTTGATTAAATATATCATAATATTACTTTATCACAGTTTTATTTGTCAAAATGTGTGTAATTATTTTAAATGTAACTGGACATAAATTAACTATACCTCTAGCATTGGATAGGAGCTCAAGAACATATTGCTTGTGCAACAATAAAAGGACAGGAAATTTTCAGAATGAACAAAAAAAAAACATGCCAAAGTATTTATGTAAATCTTTATTTCCTTTTTTTAATATCTCATTTGAATTTAAAAACTCCAGACAGAAGTAAGTCCCGCTTGGGATTTCCTAATTTTTACAATAGTATTTTTTCTGGAAGGTGAAATCAATCGGAGTGGGATTTCAAACTTTGATGTTTGAAAATTTTGCAGGATTACTTGTACTCTACCTTCCATAGTTTTATTAGCATGCAAGGTAGCTAGAATATACTTTCCGTTGATTCCACTAATAATTCGTTGGTGGGTTGCTTAGAACTTAAGTCTTCCATCTTTAATTATATTGTCGAGTAATCCTTTATTTTTGCGAATACGATGATTAGGAATGAAGAAGATCAAATTATAGACAATAGGCATTAAACGAGTCTATATGATGCTATTATTTTTCTTTCTAACCCCCTAAAAATTTTAAAGGCTACATACTGACGTTTATAACAGAAATTAAAGGTTTGGGAGCATTTGCACACTTAACACAGGATTCAAAGGAGAGAAGCCAAGTTTCAGTAAGTAAGAAATTTTGAATGGTGTATAGAAATTCAGAAGTACAGAGTGTCCCAGTTAAACGTTTCAGAACTTCTACGAGGAGTAGTGTGCATCCTGACGACTCGAAATCATATAGCAATGTGGGGTCGGAAATGCTTTCCTGAAGCGGTAGATGACGTTGCGGAAAAGTTCCGAGCGTTCGTGCAGGGAATCGTCATTTCGCACAAGAACTCATAGTAGGATAGCTAATTATATGAACGCAGAGTTAGCTGACATGCATTTGGTGTACGGGGCTGCAGATTGTAGTGGGGCAGCCGCCGGAACTACCTAGACGTCAGGTTTGGCCAACAGTGGATCGGACGTGGTGGTTTCGTGCGTTGGCCTGCTCGGTCACCAGACCTGTCATGTCTTGATTTTTATTTATGGGGACATATGAAAACAGGGGTTTATGACACCCCCGTTGACAATGCTGAGGAGCTGGTTGCCAGAATTGTAGTAGCGGCCGGAGAAATTAGAGATAAACCTGGATTATTCCAGAATGTTCGGAATTCCATGCGCCGGAGATGTGAGGTCTGCATTGCAGTCGGTGTAAAAAACTTCGAACACTTACTTTGACCCCTGTACCATTGTTTTTGTACATTTTTTATTAAAACGATTATCCACTCATGGTCTCTTTCCTTATGGTTTCCTGTGTGCACAACCGCTTCAGTAAAGCATTTCCGACCCCACATTGCTATATGATTTCGAGTTGTCAGGATGCACCCTACTCCTCGTAGAAGTTCTGAAACGTTTAACTGGGTCACCCTGCATTTAAAAGTATATAAATATTAAGAAATTATTTCTTTGTGTTATAGAAATATGTTTTTCGTCTCTGAAGGAACTGTTATGTGTTACAATAAACAATCAACAGTAAAAATGTTAAATTATAAAGTTTTGAAAGATTACTGTGAACTTCATAAAATAGCGACAACATTACCGAATAAAATTTTAGACATTTTTCTGGATACTACTCTGAGCTTTTATACCATCAAGCTTGGTCCTTTACTGCACAATGAACTTAACACTCTTTCCAACTTTAGAGAATGTTGGGATCCCCCACCCCCCTCCTCATGTTGACAGCAAAAATTCGTAGAGTAATGACAATAAATAGCAATTTAAAAATTATCTTTAGAGCTCCTTGTGCAAATAAAATAGATTTTAATGAAAAAAAGTACATTTCAATTCAGATTTTATGATAATTGTTTAAAATATGAAAAAAATTCTTTACTAAAATGTTAAAACAAATTGAAAATAAGCCATAAAAACTTTAAAATGTAATCTTCTATAATTTTAAAAGCATATAACACATCGAGCTTACACTTCCTTGTCTTGATCTAAATGTGAATGACAAGTTATTTATTCACATGCTCCAAAGCAAACAATGGTTTTTGAAGGAAAAAGACGCATGATGCTTACCGCGATTTGAGGATTGAAACTTTAACCGATGTTAAATCAGTGAAAAATATTGTTTTTAATCAAATGGTATGCTTCCTTCTAAACTATTTGTTTGAAGTTGGAGTTTAAACAAACAATCTTGTATATTTTCACTGTCTGAAAATTACTAATAAAATACATTCGTAACATAACACAAAGCTTCTTCGTTTTTCTTACGTATCTGTAGATAAAAAAGAGAATCTACATTTCATGAAGGGCAATTACTTCGTTTATTGCTAATACTTCTTGGAAAGATGTCTTAACTTATATATCACGTCAAAAATAAAGTATAAAAATTTCAACCTCTCCTTAAACACGTACGCAAAAAAACAAAAGAAAAAAATCTATACTGCGTATCATTTTGTGTACCTCAGACTATAGATATATATTTTAACTGGTACATTTAACAGATTAAAGAATTACTAAAGCTTGTTACGTTACATTACGTCTTACTTGTTATATTATTATATTGGGTATTATATATATATATATATATATATATATATATATATATATATCTGTGGCTTGGTACATGAGGTGCCTAAGTCAGTTTTTTCCAAGATGACTTTGTTTGCTTATGTTTCTTTGAAAAAATATTTTCAATGTAAGAAGTACCCAGGTCTGTACAATGGTTTAGAAAACACTTTTAAAGCATCGGTCAGACTTGAATACTTCCTACATTGAAAATAATATATTTTTTAAGAGACTTAAGCAAAAAGAAGTCATCTTGACTTAGGCACTTCTTATACCAAGCCACAGATTTTATATATATATATATATATATAAATTTATTTTAGTACTATGTTTAGACAAAACTTTCCTTATCTAAAATATTTTAACCAATAAACAAAATGAAATGGAAAGTTTCTTCGGACGATCTGAAAATTGAAAATAAGAACAGGATGCAGCAAGAAAATAAATCAGAATAGGATTAAACGAACTTTAACAGCAGTCGGGAAATTTAGAGAACCTTAGGTAAGATTGTATTCGTAAAGTTTCTACATTAATATCTATAGTTGGGCGTAAAATCAAGAATGTAGGCGTTTTGTATTGTAATACATTAAACTGGGGCTGCCAAACTTTAAACATTTAATAAAACATTATAAATATTTTAGGGAATGCTTTTTTCTTTACTTTTCAGTTTCCTACGCATATTCTGTTAATTTTAGCTACAACATTACATCCCAAACATAAAAATAACATTTAGAAATAAATTCAGTTTTTGGTACTTCTTGATAAAAATTAGGAAAACAGTGTCTATTTTCAATTTATGGTCAGCCATGCATAAATCTGTGTTAAGTGATATACTAGTAATTAAATAAGGGAGTGGTTAATGACTTCAATTTTAAAAAAATGTTTATCCCGCTTTGAAGAGAAAGTATAAAATACTAAGAATCAACATTCTTCAAATCACAAGTCATTGCATTCGTGTAACCAAATATTAATGGAGAGAAAGCTCGCAATATTTAGAAAAACAAAGAACTTTTTAAGAGTAAATTTTAAAAAATGCAATGATAAATTTATTAATTTTTTCAAGTATTTATATTTTTAATCCTCTTGGGAGGGGGCGAGGACTCAAGAGGTTGTTAGATGGGTTCAAACTCTCCAATTCATCCGCCGTTAATGACCCTGGTATTCCATGAACATTGTTTACATCTTCCACAGACAAAAATCACATTTCTGTTCTATATAGTTCACTAAAAGTGCTTAAGTTCGCAACTTCGAGATATGCGAGCATTCGAAAATTAAAAGCGTTAGCAGCTTTCATGAAACTCTAGATGCAGGTTTTTAGACTACTGTATGATTTTATCAATTCGCAAAAACACTAAAACGGTTCAAATTTCGCGTGTTGCTCAGTATTGCTGTTGCCATAAACATAGCGGCGGTATGTCTCTATTTAATTAGGGTGTAATCCATTATTTAACGAACCCGAGAAAATCGCTGAGTTCTGGCCCATTGGTTATCCCCGTGTAAACTTATAGTTCAATAAATTTTCATAATTAATTGAGACTTTAGAGTTTTCGATCAATTAATTTTCAAGTTTCGCGTAAAAGGCCATATTATACTGAAATATATCTTAAAATCATTTGACTGCTACATAAAATAAATAAACATGTTTTGTTTTTAACAACACTTATTGAATTATTCCTTCCTAATAATTATGTTTGTGGTCTTAAAAATGTTATTATAGCTTATGAGATCTATAATGTAAGTAATAACGTGGTAAATCTCGCAGATTGATCGTGTGAAACTGGCCCTCATCCCGGTAAACTGCTTCAACTATAGACGAAAAATTCTTTATCACGTTCTCCAACGAGTCATACAGTAATAAATTAGTCCTTTTTAAAATACTGTATCAGTATTTCCCTCATGCTCGTGCAAATAAACCAAGTATGGAAAAATTTAGCAATTTAGTTGGTAAAATGATAAAACATAAAATATAAATATAGTGATATGCGATTTTCATGTTAAATTTATTAAGTACGATGAGGCGAATTTAAAGCTTTAAATGAAATTCGTTTTATTCAAACAGAGGAGAGGAAATGCCCCCTTGCACGTAAATATATATATATATATATATATATATATATATATATATATATATATATATATATATATATATATATATATATATATAAAACGAATCAGTGAACAAAAACACGAGACCGTAACATGATTAGTTGCAATAAATTTCTGACCTGAAAAGGTTCGCTGGGTGGGCGAATACCGGTAACCAAAATTCTGTTAATCTGCTACGGTAGCCATAGTTACCAGGCCATTTCAGCCACCAGTCCAATTCTGTGTCTGGCTTTAATAGCCTTTTGTAACGCCCCGGTCACGAAAGCCGACCAAAGTGGGACCTATCACACGCACGACTCGAAACTGTCCCTCAGCAACAGCATGCCGTGATTAAGAAAATTACTTAACTCTTTCGTTTTCCCCAGCGGATGCTCACAGCTTCAAATTGAAGTACCTCCACTGGGCTGGCTCGAATGTCTATAAACTTAAGTCATACTTATTTGAATGCTTAAAGATGAAGTTCGGAAAGAGAACTACTCTCTATGTTTACTTCCTAAGTTCAAAAAAAAAAAAAAAAAAGATCAGAATTAACGTCAGCGCCACTTTTATGGATATAAAAATTGAACAAGAAAAATTATGGCTATTGAAGTGTCATATCGTTAAATTAATTCATAGATTTTTCTTACAGATGAACTGACTCATGATTTGTAACTAAATGAGTAAAATAACTTTGTTGTAATTATTAGAAATGTTTTTGAGAACAACATAAATAACATCTTAAGAAATATCTGAAAAACTTTTTCTATTATATTAGATTATTATAAAATACTATTTTTATTTAATGCGCCAAGCACTTGCCCTGAAGTTATTTGGTCCTAAACACACCAAGGTTTTGTTGTCTATTTTATTAAAGGATCACTCAGTAGGTGAATCAGATTTTGTCCATATGAGAAGACATAAATGACCAGCATATGGCTCGACCAGGATTTGAATACAAGCTCACGAGACAGCTTTCATCAGTTTGCGGAGCTAACCATTGTACAGCGTGGATGGTGGATGAAGTACTTTTTTATAACATTTCACTTTTATTTTACAATCTTATTCAATATTCCAATTAACATGTTTTCAGGGAAAAAATATAGCATGTAATGAAGTAATTTTGTGATTACTTGAACAATTCAACATTTAACATACCGACGAAATTTATTTATGAGCAACAAAGTTTTTCTGCAACAGATTCAAACAAAAGTTAGTTTAGCTCACATATTGCAAAAATGGTACTAGAGCTCCGAAACAACGAACGGGATTCTGCTCTGCTGGAAGTAGCTTGCAAGCTTTAACTTTATTCGACACGAGAAAAACCATTTTTATGTTAAAAATTTACTGCAACAGTGAATTACGGAAGCTACTTTAAACGAAATTTTCAGAGAATTAACGCAATCTTTTCTCGCTTTAATTACTTAATGACTAAACGGGGAAACAATTTATTTGAAATCTGCAGAAGCGGACAGAAAGCGAGAGTAAATCAAAGCGACATTTCGCAATACACTGAGGTATTTAGGGAAAAAACTTGCACCTGCGTATATATTTTCAATAATTTATGTATGCACATAACTTATAAAAAAATGCTTCTAATTCTAAAAAAAAGCCTTGGATCGCAAATTATATATTATTTAAAGCACCAGCTGGAAAACCTAATCTGGGAGTAAACATTTTATGGTAAATTTCTTCGTTAAAATTTGTGGTGGGATTCTCCATTCATCTTGGGCCACCGATGGTCATTGCATTCATTATATTTCTGTTATAATGTAAAAATAATTATATTTTTGTGTCATCAAAAACAGTTGATAGAAGGAAGGGTTGATAAGAAAAGCTTATTGTTTTACTTTAATTATGTACTAATTGATTGATGTTTTGAAAAATTTCATGATCATACTAAATTATCAAAATTATCAATTATATCCGATGTTCCACTTACCGCTCAACATGTTTATAAGTGAATAAAAGGAATTTCAGAGGTTAACAAGGTATAAGGCAATAGTCCAACATCCTTTTCATAGATAAAACTTAACTGATGACTTTGGAAAGATTTTAAGAATATCTGACTTATTACAGTTACTACTTACAGTTTATAACCTTATTGGTGTTTCGAACTATATTATAAAAAATCGTTTTTGGTACTTATCATCGGCATGAGTAGCAGAATCTTAGCAAAGGATTGAAAAATTCTATTTACTAAGAATTGTAACATAAACATTCTGAAAATAAATATTAAACTCAATTTTTGATGGTAGTTCATTTTTGTTTTAAATTATTTTGCAATGTACGCTTGTGTGGTTGGTTGGGTGATTTTTGGAGAGTTTCGATCATCTTTTGCTACACTGGAGCAACAGACGGTCATAGTTTTTGAATAATGAACCTGGTCAACTATTGTTTTCTCTGAGTAAAATAATTTTGTTTAGACATGGAAAAGTTTGTGTTCAAATTTTCAGAAATCCTAAATTATATACACCAATTAGAACTGCTCTATCATTGATTCAGCTATTAGCAAAATTTTAATGCATTATCTTCGTTCATCTATATATAGAATGCTTAAAATTTGATGTCCTTTTCTGCACAATTGTTATTTATAAATGCATTTTGAAAACTAGTATTTATATCAAACATGTAGTTCGAACTCCTGAATGTGTACAGTCGATACATCCGCCAAATAAAAATCGAAAAAGCATTTTTTGGAAGGTCCCTTTAAAAATTCCTTTCTCCATCAATGCATTTTCCTGGTTGTAAATATATCGGAGTTCGTTCTTTCAAATTTCACGTAAAAGGTAGAGTTTTTTTCGCCTTCTTCAGATTAACTCCAAGCAGCCGAATGATGCATCATGTAAGTAGATTTCATGTGTCTAACAACTGGTTTCTAACCAATCAAGCAATGCAACATGCATTAAGACGTTTCCTTCGTCTGACAATTTGATCGCTATCTAAATCACTCATCGCTGTCATTCGGCTTTATCTCCACAAAAAATCAGTTAAGATGAGTGGATGTAAGTGTAGAGCGGTTAAATCTCTCATTAATAGATCGACGAATCTGCTTTATTTACTACGTGTGGTAACTCATAGTAAAATTTCAGTTTTGCAGAGAAAGGCATTTTTAGTAGTCCACAAGCAATAAACATATTTTCTTCGGGAATAGAAATTTACCTTGGTTTTCAGGCGAATTGTAAAATCCACGGAAGAAAAGGTAATTTAAGCTGATGTAAGATTGAGTTGATAGTTGTTTTTTGAGCTAAGGAGTAGATAATTTCAAACATGATAACGGTGAAAAGTATGCATCGTATTGCTATTTGTGCTTTATTTACGTTGGTTTTCCTGTTTATGATAACGCTGAATATAAATTAATGTGCTCTGTAGAGAAACTTGTTTACTATCAGAGGAATTACATCTGACGCTTTTTTAAAATTTTGTCGGTGGAAACTGTCTTTTATATACACGTATATGCACACGCACACAAGCGCATATGTTTGTAAAAGGGGATTTTCATTCATATTTATATATGCACATAAACTGATTTATGATTACCATAAACTGAGTTACATATGCCATTTAGTCTGATATCTGACACAAACTTACTCTAATGACAATAAATTAATAGAACATTTCTCTAGTACCCTATTGATAGAAAAAGAAATAAAACTAGAGTGTATTTTAAATGATGTCATTAAAATGATATAATTGAGGTTGAACATCATACAGATATCAAAATTCCAGATTTCTTCCTTCAATAAATGTCCAACCAATAATCTAATATTACATCCAATATATCTATGTGTGAGTTAATTGTGACTCAAATATATTAAGTATTATTATCACCATTTGGATGCTTTAAGTGAGTCTTAATGAAATATTTGACACTCAGAATTAGCAAATCATTTTTTTTTGTAAACCTCGATGGAATAATTATGGACATTTGGGTCAAACTATGAAATATTACACTAAAGTTCATCGTTACCGAGAGGGTAAAAGAGGGTAATTTTCTAAAAACTTTTTTTCCCCTCGTAAATTTTTATGTACGCGTTAGTTAAGACTTGGAATACGATGCATTTTCTTTAGATGAAAATAATATAGTAAGCAATCGGAACATTGTAAAATATCCTGAAAATATTACATATTTGTTTTTTAAATTTGGATTTCTTCAGGCATAATGTTAGATATAAATATCCTCCTCTTTTTTGCTCATAAAGGTGAAATCTATTTTAGTTACTTAAACTCTTTATTTTCGCTAAGTTTTTTTTCACTGTTTCTAAAACTAATCATACGTTAAGTTTATAGTATTTCTAAAACAAGTATTTCCTAAGTGACAAAGTGAAAACACGTTTGTTAGAGAGGGATTTTCATAATGACAAACGCTTCTTTTTAAATTGTGAGCTGCGTAAAATCATAAAAATTAGAGAAATAAGTAATAGAAATGTTCTCGGGACGAGTTAATGATCTAATAACTTTCTAATAGAAAGAGTGAAAAAAACTACCTCTCTAACCTACATATAAAAAATACTGTTTAAATATTAAACTGTTAAATGCTCTTTATATTTTGCTACGAAATCTATTTTAACTGAAACTGTAATTCTTAAGAAAGAGTGAGCAATTAGTAAACTATATAATGTACTTAAGACTTACTTATACAATGCAAACACGTAAAAGGAAATATCACCGTGTTCAATGCTTGATTTATTGATAGAAAATTAAACTAGCTATTATTTTCAAGTTCTAACAAAAAGTAGAATGAAATTTTTATCTGTAAAAGTTTTTTGATGGTGATATTTGTGGAACGAAAAATTTAAATGATTTATGAAAAAGTAGAAATATATTAAATCATATTACTTTCTAATGATCGCGATTTTTTTCAAATAATAAAACAACAGTGTAACAGGGAGCTATCCGGTGGCTTTGCGATAATAAATTAAAATTCCTTCACTGATTAAATAAAAAATAGCAAATACATTTTGAATTTTAAAGTAGACTTTCAATATATTAAAATGGTAGCCGGGAAGAATCATTACAATAATTGAAAAAGACAATTAAAACCATTTAGAGATTCTACCAAAAAGGATATACGAGGGTAATTTGATAAGTCTGTGCAACGTAAGAGAGGTGGCGTCACTGTACTGAAATCGTTGGCGCTCTCACGTTCACCATGCATCAAAGGTACGCAGGACTAAAACTGCAAACAGATTCGACGCTGAATCTGTGATTGACAGCCATTTTAGTCTGTCAACTCTTGTTACTGATCACGCAATGGAGAAAACCGAGATCCCCGTATTGATAAAACGATACGATTTAAGAGGCAAAACGGCTGCAGAAACTAAATCCAGGCTTGATAAATACTACGGCGATCCTGCACCTTCGCTGAGAATGGTTTGCAAGTGGTATCTTGATTTTCATTGCGGTGGAGTGATTAAAAGTGGCGTTGAACGTTTTGGTCACCTTGCTGAGGTCACTACGCCAGAAACTACTGAAAAAAAAGTCCGTGATATAGTGATGAAGGATAGTGGGTGAGATTTCTGAAATCTCTTAAGAGCACTTCCATAATATTTTGCAGGAATATTTGGTTATGAGAAAGCTGTCGGCCAGGTGACCGCCAAAACATGAACGAGTAGACAGTTCGGAGCCCAATTAGGAGCTGTTTCTAAGAAATCCAGATGATTTTTGCATCTTTCCGTAACAGATGATGAAACATAGATACATCCTTACCAGACAGAAACGTTAGAACAGTCAAGACAGTGAGCTGTAGCATGTGAAAATGTCCCCAAAAAAGTGAAAACGGTTTCATCAGAAGGAAGTAATATGGTGGTTGTTCTTTGGGACACCCAAGGTATAATCTTTATTGACTACTTGGAAAAGGGTAACACAATCACCGGAGAGTAGTATGCATATTTATTGGATTGCTTAAATCAGGGGTGGGCATTAAGCCGATCGCGATCGACCGGTGGACCACCAAGACATTTTGGGGTGACTGCCTTTACTAAGACCTAAGACGCGCATACTAAATGAAACTTATTTATGGAACACCGACGCGATTTGCTTTAAACGCGGTTTTAAAAGAGTAAGTTTTTTTCTTGTAGTTATGTAGGTAAGTACATATTCCGTATTTATTATTATGTTTTAATAAATATTGTAGACCGTTTTTTTTTAGCTCACCACACTTACGTCACTGGGTGAACCGTAACACCTTGAAAAAATTAGAAGTAGCCCGTACCCTGGAAAAGTCTGCCCACCCCTGGCTTAAATAGTAAAATTAATACAAAAAGTTGACATTTTGGGAAAAAAAATTCCTTCGCATAAAGACAGTGCTCCAACTCATTCATCTGCAATTGCGGCGGCTAAACTTTTAGATTTACGCTACAATATTGTTTCCCACCCTCTGTATTCTCCATATTTGGCTCCTCCGGACTACTACTTGTTCCTAAAAATGATAAAATCTTATTAGATTGCATCAAACTCCGAAGAGATTAGTGAAACAAATGCTTATTTTGTAGAGGTGGAGAACCCTTACTTTGTGGAGGGAATAAAAAATCTCGGAAATCGTTGGACCAAATGAATCGATCTTCAGAGAGATTATGTAGAAAATTATAACCTTTTCCAGTAAAACGTCGTTTTCATTGAAATGCATGTTATTCAAATACATGTTCAGGGATTTAACTTGCACTTTTAACTTGCAAGTTAAATTATTGCAAGTTTAATTACGTTAAGTTAATACTTGCAAGTTAAATTATTATTCCCTTTGCTAAGGGCCTGCATATGTCTTTGGTTAACAGTCACTATCTCATATATGGTAAACAATAGTTGAGGGAAACATTAACTTGAAAATGATTTATGATGATAAAGGATTACTTTAATTCTTTTCTGTCACAACCCAGTGTAAATTACAATTTTTCCTTCACTAAATGAAAAAAGAATTTTTTCCGGAATATATAAAAATGCTAAGTGTTTCTAATATTTTATCAGTAATTGTATAATAGAACAGTGACAATTGAGTAATAAATTACAATAAATAATAAAGATCTTAAAATCAGCTAGAGGAGTCATTTTTTAATTAAAAATTTAATTCATTTCAGTAAGTAAATATTTCTTAATACGTCTATTCGTTTATTAAAATTGATATCATAAATTATTTAAAAATTAAATTCACCGAAGAACTTACATCAAATAACAGAAAAATCTATTTGAAACACACCTTCATAAAGCTTGTCGTTGAGAGAAGTCTCTTAATATATTGATATGTATATTTAAATGTTCGCATTTCTTCAGTATAATAAAAATTCTATGTCCATGTAAGTTCAAAATACGAGGAGTAAATTTAGCTGTTTAACCCAAAAATTTTAATATAAATCAGCATAAGATAGTTTGCGTGAAAAATTCTGATTCTGAGTACGAGGGTATACACACACGAACTAAAATGTATATTTTAAAGTAAGGAATGAGTACTAAAGCTTACCCAATGAAATTTAAAACTGTATCCACCAATTAAACATGAGGCTCTTCATTTGTTTGTTTCATTATAAAAGAAACTGCAGGTTAATTGAAATTTCAGTCAACTAGAAAATGCGAAGAAACAGTTCCATCAAGACGTTGTGCTCGTAATCATAGTAATCAAACCCAAAATAGTATCCTCGTTTTCTTTTTGATAAAAAAAAAAATGTTTTGCAAACACCATATTTAACAGAAGTTTGTAACTTTCTCCGTTGTGCAGCTGGCAAGAGAGGGGGGGGGGGGCTGCATCCTGCATGATCTCACAGCCTACAATTATACTTTAATTTGACTCAAAGCAAAAAAGAGGAACAAAAAATCGGAAAAACCGGGTAACAACTTACATGTTGACCTCAGAGTTGCTCGGAGGCCGCCTCTCACATTAAAAGGCTGCAATTATGCTTGGCTTTATCGATGCTGAAGAGGGGACGGTCAAAGGAGAAACAAAAGAAAGGGAGCGTGAGAAATTTGTATACCCAGGGGACAACTTTCAGATTTTTACCTCAGTTAGTATATCTACACAGGAAAATGAATTCATTTCAGAAGCAGAGGAACCAAAAATTTTTCAAGAGAATTTTTCTGGGGGCCGTTGATTAAATATTTATTGTTTCTCTTAAGGCGACAATGGACCTTCAGATTAACAAAAATATGTCCATCAAACGATTTTTTTTCTTTCAGAAAATGATTCTGCAACTCATCAGCTTTAAATTTAAAAAAAGTATGTTGATCCGATCATTATTAACCGAGTTATAAGCATTTTTTTTCAAACGCAAACAATGGAAATGGGGTCAAATTAAAACTTTAAATGCCATTTTCTCAAAACAAGTTTTCATGTCGTTTCGGTAAGTTCAAAATGTTCCACGCATCATAATTTTTCTTGAATGTTCATAAAATTTCATAAAATGATTATTTATATATGTTAGAATAAAAATTAGTAATCAATTCATTATACTATTTTAAAACAGCTTAAAATTTTTACAATAAAAATTTTTTTTTGGATAAAATTTTGCATAAAATGACCTATTTTTGTCAATTTCTTTTCCAGTTTTTTATAAATATGACTGTAAATCAAATATTGCTACTAAATTTTATTATAACTATATAAAGCTAGCTTAAGAGCGAAAATTAGATATCTGAGACAAAAATTAATGCGCATGGAGCATTTTTAAATAGAGTAATTAACAAACTGATTTAAATTAATATCTTAATTAATTACATTCTGATTTTTTTTTTAGAATTTTCATCTCTAAACAACACTGTTTAAGTATACAAAATTTCATAGCAATTGGTTAATAAATAAATAAAAAGATTTTCATGGTCCATTGTCGCCTTAACACTAGAAAGACGGCTACCGTCATTTTGACGGTTTCGGACATGCTATTGAGCGCTATGTCTGTATTTATGTCCTCAGGCTTCTGAAATTGTATGACTTTTTCTAAGTTTAGGAGAAATATGTACACACTTTTACAAATTTGTATTCGATTGTAAAGAGGTGGAGAAAATGTGTTGTATGCCTACCAAGACTGAAAGCCGTCAAACTGACGGCAATATAGAAAACATTCAGAAATCTTTAAAATAATACCGTAAAAATGTTAGTTACTTTTCGTCTCTTCTCCCTTTTGAAAATAACAGAAATACTGGCTCTTCGGAAATATTGGTGTTGAAAAATAAGGACTGCACAAACCATGCATATATTTTTACGGTTAAACCATACCAGGTTGTCAGCTCGACATACCTGCATAAAAATATATCTAAATATATACTAATTTATTATACATTGGTATGAAATAGCTCAAAATTTAAAGTTTTTAACTATTTAAAAAACATTAAATAATTTAAATTCTGGATTTTATTTTTAACCATCAAAATGACGGCGTTCATTCTTTTTAGTAAGAAAAAAATCCTCGTCTAGAAAGGGTTAAAATTAAATTAAATTGTTATCAGAACGATAATAAAAAAATATCCGGTTAAAATTAAATTGTTATCAGAACAATATGCATTAATTATTGTATACTATGACTTAATCCTTCTTGGATACATATTGCATAGTGGATGTTTGAGAGTGAAGGAATTTAAAATATTTTTATTTGTTGTCATTTGCTTACAAATATATACCAGCAGAAATATCCATCCTGAGATTATTGAATTGATTATTTATGCATGCATCATAAATGTTATTATACTACTTAATTTTTATCAAAAAGGTTGAGTAGTGTCCCCCCTTTCGTTTTTAGTCAACTATTTTTGTTCAATTTTACTATAAATACATACATAAATATGCATATCGTAACTCCAAAGAATAAGATTTTGGTATTTTCATGCTATTACCTTGGTTTTAATAAAACCAATGCGATAACATAAAAATACAAAAATCCTATTTTTTTGAGTTACGGGGTTTGTTAATTAGGCCAACGATATTTTATAACAGATACATTATTATAAAGATAAAAAATATAAAAAGTTGTAGATTATTATCAGTATAGATAATTATCTAATTACAATAAATTCCTCTATTTCTATTCTCTTATATGTTTCCTAGTATTTTTGTCATGTTTACACTTAGCAGATAACTATTCTTCTCATTACATTTATAGAAGACGTTAAATATTGTTTTATGTGAAATCTGAGAGAAAACAGAAACATTTTTAATTTCTCTAGAGTAGAAGCAAAAGTTTGTTGCCAGTAAATTTATATTCTTAAAATAGTTCAGTAAAGATGAATTATCGCTTTCTTAAGTAAATTAATTTTAGATACAATCAATGAACTTCAGTAGTCAAATATCACTAAAGCGACACCTTTAATTTGTTTATTCATTAGATTTTATTGCCTTTGGGAATTTGAAACACTACATTACACTACACAAGAAATCCAGTTTTGACTTCCAAGCCATTGACAATTCGAAGACTTTTTTAGGGCAAAGCGTACTAAAAATTCTATTTATAAAACAGTCTATAATCATTATATTTACATAAATATTTTTGCATAATATTTTTTATTTAAAATAGTGCTAAAAATTCTTTTATGATGTTGGGTATTAACATCCAATTCCCATCTACTGAAATTAAAATCACCCTAACATTCTGACGGTTTCATTCTTCAGTTACTTAATTCTGATCTTTTGAATATGATGCCTTAATTTTCGCTTATTACATTATTTTTCTTGTTATAAATATCAAAAAGAATTCTAAGGATATAAACTCTTAGTCAATGGTGATATATCTTTAAAAAAAACGAATAGAACTTTTAAATCAATAAATTCCAACACTTTTCATTTTGTATACATAATATTATCTTCGAGAATATTATTTTTAAGCAGTTACTCAGTAACTAAAAGGAACAGAAAATACTCACAGACAAAAAAATGTGTATTACATGAACAGATTTACATACAAATAATGTCCCGAGAAGAACAACTTGAACCTTAATCTCTTATCCACTCTGTCAATGGCTAATGGATCTAAGTGACGATTATTGTTGTTGTTGTTGTTGTTGTTTATGCCCCTTGACCAACACTGTAGCATCACATCAAGTCTCGAAGGCTATGGGCGATGAAGGTGCGGCTCCTGTTTTGAATTAGCACCACAAAGGTCGGAGTCCGACTTGGCTAAATGACCGGTCCCGTAATTTTGAACTGAGTCAAGTGACCAGACCGGAACACTTGACCCGCACCTCCAGGGGTAAATTTGAGAACTTGGAGGACATTGACGATTATTGTTAAATCTAGTAGTTCTTAGCTTTACTAAACTCATAAATCTAGCTTTTTTTTCAACTCATGCTTAAATTTATTTAATCCAAGTACACTTCAAACTTTTAATCCTTATTTCAACTTCTAATTGTGTATAGAGTTTGTGTATAGAATTGTGTGTTCTAATTGTGTATATTTCAACTTCTAATTGTGTATTTAATGGAGCACCCACCTTGTGTGTGCTCCATTCCATTTATTTTGCCTACAAGATTTTTTTTAACGTGTTCTCTCTTAAAAGAAATTTTTATATCAGTAATCTGCTTTTAAATTATCAATTTTCTATAGTTCAGAATAGAAATAGCTTGTAAACGTATTCTGCAATATATATTTTTAAAACTGATGATAATATTAGTCAATTCTGTTCTGGTGTTCTGAGTATTTATTCTATGCACTCATTTTCATATTTCTTATTCGTCCTCCAGTAAGCATAGCCACAGGCATACTCCTTATGTTACATCTCTTCAGGGACTTACGCTTTCATTTGCTCAAATCACGGATACTGATTAGTATTTTAAGAGTAAAAAAAGCTGTTTAGTTCTTTACTCTTCAGGAATTTGGTGAGTAGTATGGTTAGTGACGTAATAGGTTACGTTCACATGACGTAATAGGGCCGCAATGCCCCCCTCCCCCTGACGTTACGCGCCACGTCTTTTAACAGCATTGCTTCTGGGTGCGATATAACCTCCATTTTTTTTTAATCTTCTAACTTGAAAAAACAACATTGGCTTTGGAAAAATATCTGTTGCTTAATTGTAAAAACTCGGGCTTGAATGAGGGAATCTTAAAATTAAAGTTACAAACAGAACGTGACAAAATTATAGTAAAAGAGAAGATAGTATTTTACGAACATTATCCTTTTTTGCTTCAGAGAAAGCGCTTTCTTAATTTTTACTCTAAATCCAGAATTCTTTACACAGTTTAAGGCTGTTGTGTACTAACCCTATTGGATTCGCTCATCTCAATGTTAACCTAAGGAAAAAATTTGTCCAAGGATTGCCGACGACTTGGATTTAAAGATTATTTTTTTTCAAATTGTACTCCGTAATAGAGAAAGAAATTTTACTCCTTGGGGCATTTTTCGTTTAAAAAAAATACAAATACTGTTATAAAATTTAAATTATTTGGGGGAAAAAATCTGGTATAGTGTGTTTTAAACGCTTCCAAATTCCTTTGGTGGGCGAAATTTATAAAATGAATCCTGTTGCAAGGTGCAAAAAAGTTCAGGCTATCTGAAAATACCATTTTTATTGGATTATCAAAATTTATGTAGCTGTAAATAGTAGACAAATTTTCTCCATAGATTAACATTGAGGTGAACGAATCCAATAGGGTTAGTACATAGCAGTCTTAAGGAAAATGGAACAAAAGAACCATTTTCTAAATTTTATAGAGATATCATCCACGGGAGTTTAGATATATTCTTTAACCCGCTAAGGATTTGAGACGTATTTTACCATCACATACTTTCAACTATAAAAATGTTTGAGAGTAATTATTTCAACCTTAATTTGGTGTTCAAAAGTGCCTGAGCTAGCACAATTTTTATGCTTTTGAATACCAAACTAGAAGAAGATATAATTCGTCATAAACGCTGAAAGGCATAGAAAGAAAGCCTCAAATGCTTAGAGGGTTAAAAGAGAGCAAATCACGAAAAATCCCTTTCCACGATAAATAACCATAAACTTTACTTATATAGATATACTAAGATAGATAAAGTTGCCCAGTGGCTAAGTGGTTAAGGCATCAGCCTGTCACGCTGGGGCTGCGGGTTCGATTAACGCATAAGACTTGGTTGTATTCTGGCGAACCGGTTAGTCTTCCGCCTGCAAAAGGAGGCCCCGTCTAGAAAGGGGAGCTGCAACCCATCGTCCATCACCGGTGTCATCGTTTCTTAATAAAAATTCTTTTGTGATTGTAGGATTTGTGTTTCTACTTCCTTGTATTCGTATGTACACCGGACTGGGGTGTAACAGTCGTCAGCCCCAGGGACATTAGCCAAAAAGAAAAAAAATAGATAAAAAACCAGAAACTAAGCATTTATTTTATACCCTTATGTGTTCATTCACAATCACATAATGATAATAACAGTGCGGGCTTGTGGCGGCCCAGTGGTACAGCGCGCTGGTTTTCGGTGATGAGGGTGCTCGGATCGAATCCTGTCGTCGCGCCACGAAAAATGCCTCCGTTCGTGTCGTCCCTTCATAGGGGGTAATTATGTCCGTCTATATGATGCCCTCACAATAAAATGGGCAGTAAAATTGCAGCGTTGTATAGGCGATTGTTTGACGACAAATGCCTCCGCATTGGAAAATATATTTTTTTTAAATAATAGCAGTGCTTTTAAAGTCAATGTATTTATAAACATATGCCTTAAAATATACATTAAAATATGGATTAGTTATAACTACAACAAATAAAACTGTGATATATAGAACAGTATATATCGAAATAAAATAAAATAAAAAATATAATCCACGTCTTTGACGGGAAGATGCGCATAACCTATGCATGTAATGCATATGTTATCGATGTACGTCGTCGTACGATGTACGTCGATATTCCTCCACAAACACATATATATCAATAAATATACATACACAGAAAGAGTCGAAGAGAGAAAGAAAAAACTGAGGCATCTAGACAGTTCTATAAAGGAAATAACTCGTATAGAGATAAACTAGGATAGGAGGTAGAGAGAAAAATGTCAAATCGATAAATAAATCCAAACCCAAAGAGACAATGGGTAGACAGCATGGAGTGAAATGGAAGAAGACTTTACAGATCTTACTTTCTATATTTCATAATCTTTTTCTACGCTCCATAACCTGTGAATTGTCCTGAACATTCCAAGATGGAAACATCCTAGTTATTTATAGCTAAGATAAACATATTTAAGTAACTGCAATTTTGATTTGGGCTTATTTGCAGAATATTATTATTTTTTCGCCGTTCAGATTAAGTTTAAAGAATTAATATGAACCATTGGATTACAAAGCGCAACTCTGCACACACAACAGGCATAAATCGGTTTAAAGAAATTGGTATTTAACTTAATTATTTTCAACGTGTTATGAAGTTTTCGAATTGAAGGTATTTTTCAGATAATATCTCTAACCATGAAAAATTAGTTTTGCATATATTTTTCCTGAAATTAACTGTAGTCATTAGGAATAGGGGAAAATAAAACTTACGAGATATTTATTACATATTTATCCCTCAGCATAAAATATTTTCAAAAGTAGTTGAGTATAAAATCATATAAATTAGGTTTAAGAGCCTATAGGCTTTGGCAAATATTTAAGGAAATTAAGTTTGTTTTTTAGCAATTTATGAAGAGGTGTAGTTTCTAAGACCACTTAATTTAAAATCAAGTATTTAATTTGAAACCCGATACTCTATCACATATTCATAGCAGCAGTGCTTTTGGAGTCATTGTTTTAAAAGTATTTGTGGAAGCTCTCAGTCAATAGCACACGACAAAATAATATAGACTCTCTTCAAATACTAAACGTGACCTGCACTATAGGTGCCATACTATTCGAAAATAAATTGCACTTATAGGCGAGCTGGTTTTATTAAGTAATCATAAATTGTTTTTCGAGGACTACTGAATTAAAAATTGAAAGGCATTATTCTCTAATGAATTTGAGTATTGGGCGCAATATTTGTTCGATAGCCGCAAAGTGTTTCCTTACAGAACATGTCAAGGAACCTGTTAAGATGGAGCCTGAGGAAACGAGCATTCCGAAAGCAGATTTATCGTCTTCCATTGCAAGCCTTTTGTTCCAAGAGATAATTGAAAATGATGGAAGGTGTGCTCGACCCTCCCCGAATGCAAGTGAGTTCGTTTTTCGTTCTCTCTGGTGGTAAGGAATTGGAGTCACGACGTTTTATGAGGCAGCTCACGTGCCACGTTCAGCCTTGTCTTCTGCCTCGAACTCAAAATTAGTGGCAGACTGGCTATTAGCGTATTCGGGAAATTGCCGCATGATCGGCAGTAGCTCACGATTTCCTTTTGGGGGAGAGAGCGTGAGGGTTGAGCGCCAACCCTCCCCGGGAGTAGAGTCAGAGCAGCGAGCTTCTGTAGCTGTCAACGCAGCAATTTGTTTCAGTGGAGCTCTCCAGAAGCCGTTAGTTTGGTCGTCCATCTCAGTATCACCATTCCCGTAAATTTGATTCTGCTGGAGAAGGGTGAAAAATAAATGTCGTCAAATATGAAATGAAGTTCGGACTCTATATAGTGTTGAAAAAAGCCCCTAAAGAATAAAGCTAAAGAATAATGTAATACTTCATAATATGCTTATATATATATATATATATATATATATATATATATATATATATATATATATATATATTTACACAGTCGAACCCTGTTATAACGAACTTCAAGGGACCAAAGGTTTTGTTCGCTTTATCCGGTGGTTCGCTACATCCGAACTGTTAAGAAAAATGCTAGAGTTCACAAAATGTATAACTCATTAGTTGCAATGTGTATTCAATAATCATGTATTAAAAAAATGATAAAATCTACTAAAAATGAGCATTAATGAATCAAATCTACTAAAATCGATTACACTAAACTGACACAATACTAATTAAATTACGTACAATTGGAAAATGGCGGGTCCAAAATTTTCGTTCATTATGTACCGGGTTCACTATAACGGGGTTCGACTGTATATATATATATGTGTGTGTGTGTGTGAGCCGCCGGGATGTGAGCCGCCATACATGGCCTTGGGGGGGGGGGGGGAGAATTCTCTTATTTATATATATATATATATATATATATATATATATATATATATATAAATTTGGAGAATTAAACAGCCACTATATTAGTTCGGTGGTATTCTGCCACAAAGACTCGGTTCTTTCAAAAATTCTGGATGTGTAATCTGGTAAATAGGAAAACTGAAAAAGTTTCAATTTGGAATCGATTTTAATTGAAAATCACATGACCTCTGAAATGGGCTATTAATTCCCTAAAATGGCC
>OU015501.1:19804130-19879130 GCA_907164885.2 Dolomedes plantarius | reverse complement strand
AATTCATTGCTGAATTTCTAAGAATGATTCAGAAATTCTATGCACTGAAACTCTGATTTATTATGTTTTTGTTTAAAGTTACCTTCTTCTCGTGTTTTTAAAACGATTAATACCCAAATCATAAAGCAGTTCAGAATAAAATATTGTCTTTTTTTATCCCAATGAATTTTATTTATTACAATAATTTAAATGGTATGGATTTTATGCATAATTGTATTTTTTAATTTGCATTTATTTAAATAAACCACATTAACTATATTAAATTAATGACAAAATTAGTCCAAGCAATTAAACAAGAAACAATTAACAAAATTATCTGTATTAGGCCATTCCATGAAGCAAAATTTGTTAGCTTTATTTATCTATGTTAAACCATTGATTGCTAGCCCACAGATTAATTAACAAAAAAAAAATTCTGTTTTGATTCCAGTGAATTTTATTGCGTGTTATTACTCTGTAATATCTTGCATTATGTTTATTTTGTATTCATTTAAACAAACCACATCAGATTCCAATAAGCATAACGCCTGTAAAGGGGTCAGTCACCAGTAAAAATTTACCGATATTCTGCTTTAGGAATTCCTTTCCCTTCAGGTCCAATCCTGGTCCAAGGCTTCCTGTACGCTGGAGATGTATATTTTGACACTAGCTGCGTTATATCCATACTGATAGATAAACTACCAGTAGAATATATTCGAGCAATATACTGCCGACTTAAAACGAGATAATCTTATGCATCATACGAGGAACTGGTACGGAAAACGGTACAAAAAATGTATTTCATAACAAATAAAATCATAAATTCATGAACCATGTACTTGCTGCACCCATTCCTTATTGAAATTATCTTAGCATATATTTAATGAAATCAAAACCGGTCCGAAAAATGTTGATGGAATTATGGAACTAATTCGTGAAGTTCGTTTTATTTGTACCATTGACTGGATATTCTTTTCACTTCTGAGCTTTAGTTATAATTATAGCGTGTAATCGTGGCTTCCTGGTTTATAGTCATGTTAAAGTTCAAACGCTTTACGTACGTTAAAGAAGAAACACTTTTGAACTTTAGAGGGTACCTTGATTTCATCCAAATGAACCATTGCCAAACTGGTTGATTGACGGGGTCTTACATAAATGTAGTTACAAAAGAGTAGAGAAACTAAATTAGGTAAAAAATAAAAATAAAAAAAGCATTAAAAACCCTATCCGTCGTTACTTTCCCTTCTTTTTAGGACCCGTTTTAAGGAAATAAAATAATATAAACAGTAGCTGTAACATAGTTTTAAATGCAACCCATGAAAGAGGTCGCATATTATTGCAATTTTGGATGGAATATGATGAGGCTCATTTAAAATGATCGTGACTTATCTTAATGGTGTAAAGGTTAGCACGTCTAATTGGAAAGTAGAAGGTCCCGGGTTCGATTCCCGGCCAATGCAGTTGCATTTTAAGGAACGATAAAACGGGTAAGTGTTAGAACCTACAGCAGAGTGGCTGTAAAACGCCTGAGTGGATCATACTTTGCTCCATTTTTTTTAAGGCTACGTTATCCACACTGAACGGTATTCTTAAATATTACTTGTACTTATCTCCATTCAATACCTTAAACGATATTTTATCATTGTTGTTGTTATTGTTCCTAATGCCCCCTGGCCGGAAGTGCCAGATCAGGTCATATAGGTTTCGGGCTGAGTAGAACGGATCCGGTTTATAATAGCAACAAAAGGGTCGCAGTCCGTCTTCGCTAGGTGCCACCACAATTTTGACCGAGCACCCCCTTGGGATGACATCCGGAAGTTCGTATCTTCCCCATCTACTGACCTCATAGAAGGACTCTCCGGTCTATGGATTTAAAGGGCCCATATCTAGCCTAGACACGGAGGTATTTAACGGCGCTTGTCGGGATGTGATCCGAGCACCCTCAGTACCAAAAGCCGACGCGCTAACCGAAAGGCTACCTCTGACCCTCACGATATTTTATTGATAACTTTAAATGAAGTAATACTTTAATATACATCGGTACCCACATTATTAAGTGAAATGCAATTCTAACTGTATAAATTCAAACTTTTAGTATTATATCACATACTAAAAACTTTAAATTGCACTTCATTTTTTCATAAAAAGTGTTATTAGCAGTTGAAAAAGAAAAATCACATTTCAGCTTGTTTTCGGAGCTTTAAAGTGTCTGCCTTCCATTACTCTCTTGCAGTTTCCGAAACTGTGAACTCTTATGTATCAACCATAATAGTAAAGGGGGAGCGAATGAGATCTTCCTACTCCCAATATTAAAGGTAGATTACGGACCCATTTAGTAGTGAAATAAAGTTAAATATTTTGCTTTCACAGCTAAATATATAAAACTATTAAAAGAACTTAATAAGAATTGCTTTTAGACATAATAATTTTCAAGTTTTTGGGTGTACGAAATATTTGTTCAGGCGTTTATAAATCTAAGACCCGCAGTATTGACTTTCAGTGCATGAAATTTTGCATTTTTTATGCGGGATTTTTCTTTTCTTTTCTTTTAGGTTAAAGAAAACTGAAAGGAATTAAGTGTGATACAGGATTAGAGAATGAGCATGTATGCTATTGGACTTGGCTTACATGATGTTTTGATTACAAAATTCATCATCAAACATTGAACAGTTGCCGAAAAGATAATTACGCACTCATGTGACTGTATATAATTTCCGCTGAAGAAAGATTTTCCTATAGGAAAATGATTTATTAAATTAATGACAAAATTCGATTTTTTTTAATAAAAAAGTGAGTTTTCAGGATAAAAAGTGCTTATTATTTATGTCGTTCCTTATCAGAATGACCAAAATTAGTGAATCTTCTATAAAATTGCTTTCATGGAATAGGTTTTGGGGCTCTCAAACTTGCAGAACGACTGAAAAAAAAAACTGCAAATATTTTAGTTCGATTTCATGAAAGATGAATCCGGTACACAAAATTCAATAAAAGAACATTTTTTACTTGTATTTAAATATGTTGAAGAAGGTTTTGAGTCAAAGAGCCAAATCTCATGTTTTTATGATCATTACAGGACCGAATATACGAGGACAAGTCAGTAAGTAGGTCTCAAAAGCCAATAAAAAAAGGGAAACCAGGATACATACTTGAAAAGCATGTTTATTTCTCTACATAATCACCATTTACATTAATGCATTTGTCGCATCTCTTTATGGGATTTCCAATACCTGCTGCATAAAAGTCTTCGGACTTCTGTCTTAACCATCTATGTACCGACTGATGCAGACGCTGAATGTGAGGTACATAGATGGCTGAGACAGCAGTCCAAAGACTTTTATGCAGCAGGTATTGGAAAACTGATAAAGAGATGGGACAAATGTATTAATGTAAATGGAGATTATGTAAAGAAATAAACATACTTTTCAAGTATGTATCCTTGATTCCCTTTTTTTATTATTGGCTTTTGTAACATACTTACTGACTTGCCCTCGTAATATTTATTAACAGTACCGTCTGTATGTACTGTACATGCGAACTCTAATCAGTTTATCTCGGAATGAGTTTGTCATACTACGCAGTCTCTAAAAGGATATGTCTAAAACTCCTTGAAAAGTTGTTTCACGAAATTTCCTTTTTGATTTCATTAAAATTATTCCAGTTGCTTCCTGATTTAGAATAAAATTCTGAAATTGTTTCCCTAAAGCAAAAATTACCCTGAAGAACAGTTTCTTTTTTTTCCCCTTAAATGATTAAAAATTCATAATAAAATTTTATAAATCCTTAAAACAAATTATTTTGAAACTTTCCTATGCATTAAAGTGAAAATAATTATGCAAATGAAACTAAAGTTTCGGCGATGTATCAAACACTAAGCACTAAATTTTGAATTAAAAATTTTTAAAACTGACATCTCAATTGTTCAAGTATATTTTGTTTGCAAAATGACCTTTATATGCAGATACATTTGTGGAAAAAAAATAGTTATAGATTCTGAGTGAATAAGGAAAGGAAATTTTCTGTCCCGACCCATTTATAAGGCTGCAAAGACAAAAATCTTAAGGAACATTTGTTGCATTTTTTAGAGTAACTGAAGGATTAACTTCTTTTATGATATTAACTTCATCTATTAGCATTAACGTTATTATCTTTTTTTTATTAATATCAACATTATTTTATTTTCTATTAAAAAATATTTTTATTCAATTTCTATACTACTAGCTCTGTGAAATGTATGAATTTCCTATTTTGTTTCTATTAATTGTATTTTTGATTAAGCTGAATATTCTTATTTGATGATTTGAATCCCGTGAGATGCATTTCATCTGTTTTTCCGTCTGTCTCTCTCCATTAGGAGCAAATGCATCAAATCTGAGAAAACACAATTATACCAAATCTTAAAGGGAAAACAAAAAAGGCGAATTGAGATGACATCTGTATTGCTGAAGTATACTTGCCCTCCTCTTGCACGAGTTGTTTTCACAGCGTTTTTGCAAAGCGAACACAAGTCATAATAGTGTTATATCGAGCCTTCTTCTCGTGATTAGAATCTTGACCTGCAGGCTTACGGACTGAGTGCACATCATTCCATCACTCATTCGACCACCCAGTCCTCCAGAAGCAATATTTGACCGTGCAAATAGGATTAATAGCATGATGAGAGGGTAGGTTCTCTTCGAGCGTCATTCCCCTGGTCATACAAGTGGGACTAATAGTTGATTCAGTGCTTTCGCGAGACATGGAGAGAATCAACAAATATAAAAAAGGAAAAGCGAATCTCCAGACAATTTCCTTACGAAATTCTCTGGGCGTGTATTTCAATAAACCCCATTTAAAAAGAAGCTTCGCTGATTGAATAAAGCTTCTGTCACGGTTAAGACTGTCTGTTAAAATCACGACAAGAAAACTTTTACCCGGAGAAAATTTTAATATTCATTTTTTATTTATTATTGATATTTTTTATTTTTATTTATTTATTTATTCATTTGTGGAATGGACAAACATTTGATTCCTGAACTAAATATAGTATTGAGAATTAAATGAAAAATTACATTATCAGTGTTATCTAGAATTTATTAATTAGCAAAATAATACAAGTATTGATTAATTGGAATGTATTATTTATGTTTAATTGCAGTTATATTTAAACTTAAAAATGAACTAAAGAATTTCTGAAGCTACAAAATCGCTGATTGTCTGTCGAGAACATATAATGTTTTATTGTTCATATGCAACCTTACGAGAGAAACAGTTTTCCTTTTTGTCGACTATTCTTATAACCCCTTAATCTACGTAAAATTATAGTTCATAAGAAGTATTAATGAAACCTATTCGAACTATATGACAATTTCAATTTACATGTTATTTCATTGCAGACTAAATTTATAGTATAGACAAGTACTCTAAATTACTAGTACTAGTCTGTACTAGTACTAGTCTGTACTAGTATAGTTCTGTACTATTACTAGTCTGTACTAGTACTGGACTAGTATTAGTCTGCACTAGTACTAGTACTAGTACAGACTAAATTTAATTAGTTAAACACTGATGAAAAAATCTTCATTTTAGTGCCAGTTGGATAAGAATTTTCTTGATGGGCCAAGAAATTAATAGTACTAAGTACGAGGGGGGGGGTGGTTCACGTTCTCTCTTTCTTATTATATATAGCTTGTGGGCTGCATGTGACTAAGCTTCTTACATTTTTCCAAGATATTTATTAATCTAGGGTCTAATTAATAAGGAAAAAAATTCAAAAACTCTAGGAGGCAGCATTTTATTTAGCTACGGATTCCCTAGGGTCAAAGTTCTTAGTCATTGAGTTTAAATTTTCTTAAAGCATTCTTACTTTCTAATAGTGCTAAATGTAACTATTGAGATATGAGAATTGTAACTGCCAGTTCGTATTTAATTCTAAGCAGTTTTTAATGATTATTTCCTATCGTTATTTTAACTTCGAACACAATTTCTTCACGTAAATTTGAGAAATTCTCAGAGATCAAGCTCGATGTTGTCACATATGCTTTTACATATCTATTAAAGATTTGTCTGCTTGAATCCGCAAGCAAAGAAATGAATGCTCTTTTGAATGATATAAACAGTAGAACAGAGGATTAAGCATAATTTAAAAAAAAATTTACGCTTTCATCCCCCACTCAAAGAAATAAATACCGTATGACAAAGGCAATTGCGAAAAAACAGAATACTATGAGGATATTGTATCAGTTCACAATTTACATGATTGGATCATAACACACGAAAGAATTGAATGGCTTATGAAGAAACCTAATTGCATGAGAGATGCAATAAAAGGGATTTAAGAATTGAATTTGGGGAGAATTCTTTGCTCATTCTTACCATATGTCCTTATGGAAGGTAAAAAATATAGTTATTTTCTTCTTTTTTAAATTTAAGATTATTTTCACCGTATTTTTAGTGTTATTTAATTGCTAAATAATAAATTCAAGTGCCGATTCGAATAAGCTCTTTATGTTATAATACTGTGCTAAAGAAAATGAATATTTTTTATTACTTTTATGAAACATTTTTAAAAATACAATAAACCTTTTTGCTGAGTATTATTTGTTAATATTAAGTACAAGAAGTTTAACAGGAAAGAGCATTACATAAACTGATTATTAAAATATAAAATTTGCCTTTTGTCGAAATTCTTTGTTTCATAGGGAAATACTTGCAATAAATTTCTTTTACCTCATAAAAACAAAATCTTGTAAAGTTGGTCTCTTGTAGTGTGAAGAGTAACCCATTAGAACTAATGCAAACCTATGGCCCAATTTAGTGGTACCCAAAAGTACATTCCATTCAAAGAAAGAGCTTATGTATAATACGAATGGTTTCATCTACGCATTTTACTTTGTCTACTCCAGTAATGTAAGCCCTAAATCAGTACCCTCTAAAATTAATAATTTATACGGTATTCATACATCCCTACAAAGCTTTTAAAAGAGGATTAGTTAAGTTAGATTAGTTAAGCCCCTGTAGTTTTAGTATTTCCTACGTCAAGATTCCTAGTTCCATAATGAACATCCTAGTTCCAATTGCGCAATCTTCCAAGGTTACGCCTAATCCGCTTGAATTATCGTGAGTCGTTGAGACAGTCGACGATTGTGACTAAAAACTAAACTTTCTCTTAAAGTGTTCAATTTACTTCGTTTATTAACAAAAAAAAAAGATTTAACTAAATAATATTGGCAATATATTAAGTTTTAACCTCCAGCTTTAATTACACCCATTGGGTAATCAATGTTTACGGCTTTTCTAAATCAGAGGACAGTTTTCTGATACTGTCATATTAATGATTGTTTAGGAAAGTCAGCAGTATTTTCGACCACATTTAAATGTTTATACAAATACACATGAATAAAGCATATTTAGTTATCGTTATTCTGATAGCCAGAGGAAATTTTTAATATTTTTTAAAAAGTATTTTAGTTTTGAATGTAATTAAGGTTTTTTTTATTTAATTTTTTTAAAAACCCTCGTTTACACAACGCATACCACGAGGCTTACAAAAGTAAGTAAAAATCACAAAAGACTTAAAAATCTAGATTGTGCACAAAGTCAGATAGAGTAACAAAAGTCTCCTTCCTTCTAAACGATCAGAGAAAACAGGAGGCCAACCCATGGAGAGGCCCTCAAACTTGTCCTGAAAGCAGATCTAAGAGTTTTCATGCAAACTGCAGTGCAAGAAGGATATGCTCTACATTCTCTTCACATCACCACAGTCACAAACGTCGATTGGCAAAATACCAAACCTGAATAAGTAGCTTTTTAAATTTCCATGGTCTGTAAAAACTTGTATTAATTTAACATCTGTGAGAAATATTTGTACTTTAAACGACTGAAGACAGTTGGAAAGAATCTCCTTGTCCACTGTGCTTTTGATAGGCAGATATTCCATGTTCCAGTTTACGGACAGTTTTTCTTTAGAGATAAACTTCCAGTGGGATGCAGGAATACTCATCATTAAATCAATGCTTCGTCTAGTCGCTTGTTTAGCCAGTGCAGGTTAATTATGATATATCCTGCTATAAAAAGTAAGTATACCTCCTTACAGAGAAAGCGATCTTTATTTATGGAAATAATTTTGAACTACACACGCATCTACAGACTATGTTTGGTTGATTTTAGAAGTTTCACTGAGATGACACTTATTACAAAATGTTTTGCTTCTAATTTTATGTCCTTCAGAATGCTACTGTACGCGAGCGTAGAGCGTGACGCAACAACTGAACCCTTTATTAATATATTGACTGGAGTTTTCGAAATTAAGAAAAATTCTTGTTGTTTTAAATCGAATTGATCTATTTGGAAAAAAAACAAATTATCTTCATTTATAAGAAAATTTTATGCCATTGAGCTTCTTTGGTTAAGCACAGGCCTGGATAAATAGTTTTAAAGCAATGAGCACGATATGCAATGCTCAGATGTGTCTAGCTTTAAACTTTAAATAAGGTTTAAAAGAAAAGACAGCGTTATATTTGGTGAAGAACGCAGAGAGTGTCATAAAGCTCATCCAAGTTCCATTCTGCTCATAGTAGTTTTTTGAGAGTGTGAAGAAAATACTTTAAAGGTAAAATATATTTAAATGCATAAAACTCAGTGCTTTACACTTTTAAGAATATTTTCTGTGGGATATTTCGAATTTTGAAATAATTGTAAGAACTTTGCTCCCCTGAAACCGTAAATACTAATATGTAAAACTTACTATTGTTAAATTGAATATTGTCACGCCAAGACTAATCTTCGAATGAGGGTTTCCAGACCGGGAGCGTGCTTCCTACTGATGATCTCGATCATATGATATAGACTATTTTAATGTCATTATTCCACGAAGTTTGAGATTGTTCAAAATGAGCTGTAAGTAACAATTTAGAGCAATTATTGACTGCATGAGTATACCTAACTGAACATGATCGTAATGGAGTGCAGCAGTTTTGATAACGATACCCAATAGGCACGCCTCTCTACATGTAGATCTAGATCAATCAAAATTAAGCAGAAATAAATAAGCATATAGAGCAATGAGTTAAGAGTACCCGAAGAAAGGAGTACAACTTAAGTAATTTGTTAAACATCCTTATGTTTTATATGTGTTCAGAATTTATAAAAAATTCAATTTAAACATTAATGGATATAATTTCATTGAAAAAATACATCCAAATTTATGTATATGTTTTATTCCTAGTATCTAAACACTTAAATTGACTCCATCAGATCTCATGAAATGAGCAGGAAATGCGAGAATTTCTTGCTCTGAAATTTCAGATCCTACAACGCGGAATCTCCAAAAGGACACGGAAAGTGGCAGCGTTCAAGAGGGCACCCATCTTGATTAATCCTTTCCCCACTCCACCCCCTCCTCGATCACGTACATAGACTCCTGCAAGTAGCAGGATCAGATCCTGATAGGGCGGAGCTTCGCGCTCTGCTTTCTATCGTCCGACTCATAACATGAGCTGGCCACGATCACAATCCCCCACAGCAAAAAAGCAATAAAAATACCATCCTCTTAACCTGCTACATAAGCTGCAACTGGCACGCCAATAGACAAGTCCTCGTAATTAATAAAGAGTTTTTCGTGATGCCGCATATTGGCCAATACCGCATTCGATGGCTCCCTAATTACTTTTTCTTAAGAACCTGGTTTCACATCCCCCTCTTAACCCTTTACCAAAACTAGAGTTACATCCGAAAAAGCGGTGCATCTTGAACAATAATCAAGGACTCTCCACACCGTTTTAATTTTAATGACACTGTTTGACGGCTTTCCTATCAAGGTATGAGAAATACCGGTTGCAATGAAGTTCTAATCCACGTAATTGTTTTCTCAAGGAGAAATGGTAAAATATTTATACCGGTACTTGTGGTTGGGATAACGAGATAAAATATGGGTTCCTACATTCCTCTGGTGTAAAATTTACCCGATAGAGGTTTTTATCTTTATGCTAATTGGGATATCTTAACGAAGAAGATTTTACCTGAAGGAAAATTAAATTTTTGTTCTTAAAAAATCTGTTTACTTTTTTTACTGTACATACAGCTTCAAATATTCCTTTGATGCAAGCTAAAATTATGGTGATTTATTAATGAGCAGTTTCTATCTTAAAAATTTAAACGAGGTTGGCCCTTAAAAATATTCATATATCTTTCAACGATTCCACTTCTACAACATACTCTCACTCATATTTGTTTTCAACTGCGTTTGGTTGAGAAAGGAAGCCACCTCTCCCACTCACTAGACAGTTTTGTTGGTCATTGTAACAGGATTTCATAATCTCCTGAAATCTACCGGGTGCCTAATCCCGAAGATAAATCGTTTAATTTTCCTGTAGGTACCAAAATAATTCGGTTAATCTCACATAAACACTTCCTTGCTGTATGCTCCTTTTTTCTCCAAATCGTCAAAAATTCTGACGGCAATTCTAACTTCATTTTTTCATCATCGCTCAAACCCCTCAGAAACGAAAATGCCTCGCTCGAACACCTCTCTTTTAATCATATTCTGGTTGTACCTCAGATGGTATAATTTTGAATGTTTTTTCACTTTGGGGACATACAAATAAAGAAAGGTTGTTATATTCTGTTCTCTAACCAACATTTAAGTTCATTTTTCTATTTCTCGAAGATAACAGGCGCATTAAGTCATATGCTTCTGGTTTTATACAAGTCGGCGTAGCCATCATTCTGTAGCAGTTGTGAAACGACGGGGAGTTTGGATCCTAAACTTCCGGTAGATATATAAAAAAAATTAATAATGAAAGAGATATACATCATTCTCTCCCGAAACTGACATCTCCCCCGGCCAAAAAAGAAAAAAAAAGAAAAGAGAAACTCATTTTAGTCTTTTTACTAGTAGCACCTAACATGTGACTAAACCTTCTACGTCGTCAAAATTTGGTGGTATCATCAGAAAACCATAGTATTGTATAGGTTATAGGAGAGAAAACAAGACACTTCATTGTAAATGGTTGCTGGTATCAGTTGAAGAGATTACCCTGTGTTTGACTTTTCCTTGGAACATTTTGTAGCTTTTTCTGGGTTCTTTCCTCTGATATAAGGAGGATCACATGATTTTGGATTAGTCCCCACTTGTATGATTTCATTATTTCCGTATCATTAATGAAAATTCAAAAAGTTATATGAGGACCTGATGTTATACTTATCTGTCTGCCAACCTATTTGTAACTTTATTCCCGATCACTATGTTTTCCACCACAGTATAATTACTATGTTGTCTTCATTGTAATGCTCCGAGGAGAGCCAATATTGCAGTATCTTGCATCACGTATCTTTTATCTGATGTTTCGGGCTAATGGCCGACAGTAAGAGATTCATGTTTGTCCCGTACCATCATATCAAAATTTGATACGTTTGTCCGATAAAAAGCTCCGGCCACATTTGCTAGATCGTAACCCGGACACGGTTAATGGATAAATGTGAACGCTCCTTTAGTAACCCTAACGAAACTTATTTTCCTATTTATTTATTCTTATTTTACAGGTGTCTTTTTCCACCATTTCATATATAACAAGTACCTTCTAGCATTATCAGAGTTCCCGATTTATCCATCTCAACCGGTTCATCCATTAAATAATAAGATAACTGTCATGTCACCGTGTATATATATATATGCGTTAGTAATATGCAGAATACGCAACATTGTTAATACAGCAGAGCCTACAGTTCAATCCTATTTATATTCCAGATGTCACACTGATCAATTTAAGTTTGGTAGAAGATTTTAAAATTCATTTCACACATTTCCATCCGAAAGTTTATTCACTTTCAACATATTCTATACTCTTAATAGGAGAAGTGGCATATCATTTGTAAGTATGCTTTTCCGTCATGAAATGCTGACAAAGAAAATCATATCTTATTTTATATGTATCTCAGTGAATTCTTTGCGTAAAACTGCGTTTCTATTCTTTACGGGTTCTTGATAAAAGACCGGGAAGAAATAAAATACAGAAAAAGGCAGAAGTGAACTTTCGAATTTTATGCTTACTTCTTTCATAGGTTCCCATTATATCTTTTTAAAAGCCCATAATTTGAAAGTCTAAAAGAAGCCATATCGGTTTCAAGGATATAGGAACAACAAACTACCCATAATTCGGGTTATGTATACTTTTTAAAAGCTTCTCGAGTGAATTTTTCTGTAATATATTAAGCACCGAGAACTGAAAGAGCAACACTGTAGAAATAAATATTTTTCTCCTTAAAACAAATTGCTTATAGACATCAAGACTCATATATTAGATCGGAGGAAAGCACAGACTCCCTTGAATTCTGTTAACACGATATCGTGTTAATAAGATTACCTTTTCTAAACTCTTTTCTCGTTAATTACGCACCGCGGGAATTCTTTTGATGCTTGTTAGTGTTTTGGAAGGAGTATTGAAGACTGTTAATATCCGAAGATCTGGGAATACCAAAAAGAGTCGAAAACAATGGGAGATAAAACAAAAAATATGCTTTTCAGGAAACTTTAGTGTAAATTCTACCGAAAATTTATCCAGAAATAATAATTATGTGTTATAAGCTATTAATAAGTCACTTCTAAGGTGTGAAAGTAATTAAATACAAGAGTTTATTTGATGCTATAATAGTTTAAATTTTTAGCAATTGTTATAAGTAAGAAATGACTATTCAGTGTATTTTTGAGAACATATCACATACAAAGAGGAATTAGTATTATCTCCTATTTATGTATTGCAAGAATAAAGATCTTCGTTGTTAAAAAGGTTTTCTGTTTAATTTTTAATCTTATTTCGTTGAAAGAGGTAGCAACCAAAATTTAATGAAATTATATTTAAAGTTTAATTTAGTTGTTTAAATTTAAGGTTCCATTAAAAGTTTGTTGATGTCAAGTGGTAATTTGGGTAACTTCTTTTTCCTAAAAATACACCAAGTGGAAGCAAAAGTATTTCTCAGTTCAGGAAATAATTACGTAGAAATTGGCATCAATAATTTCCTTTTATTATGATTGTTTGAAAATTTAGTTGAGTTTAACTTCTTGATTTCAGCTTCAATAATACGAAACTACTAGCACCAACTTGTTACTAAATCAGACTTTCCCGAATTAGTTATCATATGCATACGCATTACGCGATGTTTCTAAACATTGAAGAAAAACATAATTTTGGGAATCCATTATCTTCCACTCACGACGGTGGTAGACCCCCTACATAGAAGCAATTAATTGCAGCTTATTAGAAAGGACCCAAAGTTTAACTGATTTATCAGTATTCAGCTGTTCCTCCCTCTGTGAACACCATTATCCACTTTTCAGCCTTGAAAGCTTCGATTCATCTAATAAGGCTATGATTTCACGTTAATGTGTATAAATATGAAATCACGTTTTAAGAAGAATCAGTTTAGTACATTAAAGAAGTGTATAATTACATTAACACACGTTTTTAGGGACCAGATGTTTGAATAAGTCAGGAGGATACTCAACGTTCTTAATTTATATATAGATATATATATATACCTGCTGTAAAATTAAAGACTTATAAATATACCATTTAGAACTTCACGCTATTGAAGGTGAATGCAACATTGGGTAAAAATAGGTGTTTTTTTATGCTAAGTCTTATTGAAGCTGCAACTTGACCTTTGATATAATTGGAAATATAGATGTAAAATTACATTATAGTCTTTCAGCAGAAAGAAATATCAAATCTATTATTATTGCAAAGATCTATTATTGGACAGATTTATCAGATCTATTGAAGACGTAAGTCTGTATCCACAATAATAATATGCATAGCATTTTTAATCACCATATGTATATTAATGCCCATTAAAACATTATTAACATTATATGTAATGTTGTGAATCAGTTAGCTTGAATAAATAAATAATGATCAGATATTAATAGGGGCAAACATGTTATTAAATTTCAAGAAGGGATTTGGGAATTTTTTTTATTTGTATTCAAATGAGCATATCATTTGTTGTTAAGGATTTACAAATCCCTGTTATTTAACCTTAACCTAACTCTATAGTTCTTTTATTGTTAAAGATACATAAGATTTAACTTCCACTACATAATATTAATAATTTATTTTATATTTTAAATAAATTTTCCTTTTTCTCTTCGTCTCTTTAACACTTGTGTAACTATATTTAATTAGTTGATAAGTTATTTTTTTTCTTATTTTATTAAATATTTTTACTTTCATCATAGCTCAGTCTTACTTTTTTTCTGAGTTGAAATTTCTGTTTTCTGTGTAAAGGGTGTCAAGTTCAAAATCGTAATTTTGAGAAAAATGGGATTCAAAACTACAGCTGGAAGCCGATTTCGAGCAGTTGCGATTCGATTCCACCCTTAGGTATTCATCAATCGTCCGGCGATTGTTAGGTTCCTTGTTTATTTTGATATTCTCTTTCTATATTCGAGTTTTGATTACCTTTGGGGGTTTGGGGAGCGAAAAGTGCAAAGACTGCAACAATGACACTGATGAATAAAAATATTTAGGAGTGGAATTGGACTTAGCTTTCTGTACCCTGCAGTAGCCCTTGATTTTTCAATCATGCCTGGTTTGATAACTCATTTTAGCCCATTTATTACTTAACACCCGCACAACAAACACAGATTTGTCTTATTGTAATAGGATTTTAATATTCTACTTCTTAGTCTTGAATTTAATAATTTTGATAATTTCTCTGCATTTTAAGTTAATGTGAGGATTTATTGTTTTATTTTTCTACCCTTTTCTTTTCTGTATTTCGTGAAAGTTTAACAGTGTTTTTCCCATTTGCGATGGGTTCTGGTCATACGATTTTGAATTTATGGCTTCAGTTTGGGGCTTTTTTAGTAAGTCCTGAATCATAATTTATTGATCTTACTTTTGGGGGGGGGATGCCTCATGTCAAGTTATGTTCATTGTCAAGTTCCGTTAAGAACAAAAACCTTAGTTTTTTTTAAATGCTTATAATTCATTTTTTTAGTAACACGTTTGATTATTTTATTATATTGGATCGAAATTTGTTCTGAAACAAAAATACAAGTATTCAATAACTTCGTCAGCATTTTTTTCAACCCCAAGCCTTACTATGCCTTAAAGCTGCAGTAATATACTGCATTGATTGTAGTTCTAATTTCTGAAATTATAGGTGATTAAGTTCTTTGAAAAATGCCATAATAATCTATAAGATTATTTAATTTAAACGAAGAATTTTGAAGAAAATCTTGTTGCAGGCGGAGTGTCGAAGTTATAAAAGTCTTGTAGGGATGTAATAAACTTATGACCAACCTGAATTTACCTCCCCAACGAAATTATTAAATATATATGTATGAAATATTAATAGTGTCTAAAGAACATATATGTTCATACATATTAATAAATATCCAGTGTAATGCCTTCCTAATTTGTTCTCCATCAAGAAAAAAAATTAACGTATTCATTAAGCCTTATTTTACTGGAATCTAAATTGAAGTATACACTATCTACCAATAAACATTTGGACGCCTGTGATAGAAAAGGAAAACAAAATTTATTCATAAGTTGGTAGAGCCTCCACGAGAGACAATTACAGCTTCAACCCTCCAGGGCATGCTTCCCACAAGTCCTTGTATGACGGCTAGTGATATTTTCTTCCACTTGGCTTGGAGAAGACATGTAAGTTCCTTCACCGATTTTGGACGGTTGTTGTACCCCTTAATTCGGCACTCGTCCCAAAGGTTCTCGATAGGGTTCAGGTCTGGGCTCTGGTCAGGCCAGTCCATTCGGTTAAACCCATTGTCACCATACCAATCCATGGTGGACCTCGCAAAATGACAGCTGGCGTTGTCATCCTGGAAGTAACATGGGTCCAACTCGTAAAACTGCCACAACGTTGGAAGCACACTGTCTTCCAAAATAGTGGAGTAGGCGTTGGTGTCGATCTTACCATGAATTGGGTCCAAGGGTCCCAGTACATACCAGGAGAAACACCCCCAGACCACCTCCGCCGAACTTTACTGTGGGCTCAGCGATTCTGGCAGGAGGTGTTCTCTAGGCAGACGCCAGACCCAGACCCTGCCATCCGAACGGTAGAGGGTGAACCTTGATTCGTCACTGCAGAGAACCCGTTTACACTGATCTACGGTTCACTTTAGACAGGCTTTGCACCACATTAACCGAGCAGCGAGGTTGGACTTTGTGATCAAAGGCTTATGGGTGGCAGTACGACCATGAAAACCAAGTAGATGTGCTTCTTTACGGATGGTATTCATCGCGAAACCACTCCCGGATGCCTTCTGAAACTCCTGAAGTATGTGGGCCATCGACTGGGTGCGGTTCTTCCGAATTTCTCTGGACAGCACCCGTCGGTCTCTATCTCCCAGTTTTGGGGATCTGCCGACTCGAGGCACATTTCGACAATCACCGCTCACCTTCCACTTAAGCCACATAAGCCACTGTCAATTTTGGGTAATTCAGCTCGCTAGATATGTCCCTTAAGGATCGGCCATTTCTGTAACATCGATGATTACACCTTTCTCGAAATCAGATAACTGTGCACTTCGTGGCATCTTGCATGCCAATGTTGTTTCCAACACGATATTTAACGGTGGAGGGTGTACCGTATACCAGGACCGCAGACATCGTCATGGTGTCCAAATACTTATTGGTAGATTGGGTATTAGCCTAGCATTATGAATTTAAAATAAGGCAAATACTGCTTTGAGTTTAAGATAAAATTGAAGAAATATTTAATTTCCGGAAACCAAAACAGCAGATCAACAAAACAGCAAGAGGGATTCATGCGAATATCTAGACTAATATAATGCCACCTGTCTATATTGGTAAACATCAGCAAAAATTTTTTGCATAAACAAGAAAATACACATTCGTTTTGTGAGAAGTGCCAAACTTCTATTTTTTTCTGACGGGGTTTTCCAGTCGCTTCATGTAATGCTAAATTGGGAAGCAAAGTAATGTCACAAGTTTTTATTTATTTATTTGAATTAGCGATTTATTTAAAAAAGGTTTTTTTCTTATAAAAGATAAATTTTAGCTTAGCAAAGTTTAATTACAGGGGGGGGGGGGAAACTGGGTCAAAAGTTCCCAAAATTCCTGTTATGTGAATTTATTCTAAGATAGCGTACTTAAAGACTAAATACTCCAAAATCATTCTAATCAGTAGTAAATGTTTCTATTAAGTAGTAAATGTTTATACTGTTTTCTTAATGACTTTTGCTTTATTGAGCAAAATTTTTGTGATAAGGGATATGAACCATTTTTGTCAATATATACAAAATTGCTGTTTATTTATACTCTAAACTATTATTTACATTATAAAATATTTTGAAATCTAAGAAAAATATTTAGTAAAACCAATATTTTTTTCAAAAGCCTGATAAACTAAATCGGGTATTTAAAAAATGAGAATTCCTTTAACAGCAAAATAATTTGAACAAAATATATTTTTATGAGCGATAAAAATTATTAGAAGTTGTTTCAAACAAAAAATTTCTGACTATTACAAACAAATCCACTAAATTAATAAATTTTGCTCTGCATATGGGGGTAAAGAGTTCTTGGACATAGCAGAAATTTAACAAACCCCGATAGCGAAGAAAAGAATTGAAGAGCTAGATTAACTCTCCCCTTCCCCGAGATAAACGAAAGCACTGACTCGTCCATGTAAATGAAATTTTTTTGAAAGCATGAATTGATGTAAAGAGAAATGGAGGGGGAAGTTCTGCTCAAGGTGACGAATTATTGAGAGTGGGGGAACTATCCAGTGAAGAATTATTGAAGATTACAGAATTTAACCACATTAGTATGGGGACTATTTTGCGAATTTATAAATTTTTTCCTGATCTCGGATTAGATTTCTTTAATAAATGTATTTAACCATTTGCGTCTTATTTTGACGTGTAAGAACCTTTTATGTCAGAATCGCATCTGAATGCTAAACGGTTAGAATAAATTTCTCTATTTGTAAATATAAATTTTACTAACAATATTTTCCTAAAAATAAAGCTATCACTGAAATATTCTCAGTCAGGCACTAAAGCAATAAAATGCATTTTCTTTTCTACCTCTCTGTATGCTCATCATTTTCTAATAAACGTAAGACAATGATCGTGCGCTATAGAAAGGAAATTCTATTATGTTAAAACATTCTTATTCTGGTACTAAATCATTTAAATGCTTTTTTCCTATCCCCCTTTATGTAAATACAACTTTCACTTATCATCTACAGAAGGTCGTTCGCACTTTATGGAAACGATTTTGATAGTTAAGTTTTATGTATAAATGCTGTATTTTATGCGATGATTTGCTTCTATCTGATAGCCATGGTTCTTGACAAAAGCTTTAGCTAGAATTTTCCATGAAAGTAAATTTTTGCTTAGTACTGTCATGTCAGTTTTACCTCATTCCTCTTGGACCGTTTTCCAAAGTCCGTTCAGTGTTCTTAGATACCGTTTTCCTAAGGCTCGTATTAAAAACCGAAATCGCAAAAGTCCATTGGAAAAGAGTCAGGTAATTTTACAGGTATTTCATTAAATGGGATACATTTTATTCCTTCTTCTGATTCTTTCTTTGCTAAATAAGCGGCAGTTGATTTAGATGTGTGACTAGAGGCTTTGTTCATAAGAAGATTTACTTTATCAATGTTCTTTCCATATAAGGCTGGAATTTTTTCTTCAAAAATTGGTTCTAAATTATTCTGATGATAGTAGAGTGACTTAATTTTGGCTTTACCTGAGACTTTTTTTATTTTTAATTTGTCTTTGTAACAAAATCCTTCTACTATCATGAACTCCTTTGAGAACTTTTCTGTACACTGATGTAGTCATTTCGTACGGTCATTCCCGTCAGTTGAGCAATAGAAAATTGATCTTTTTTTACTACAGTCACTCAAATACACCCATGCCCCATCGAGTGCTACCACAAATTTTCATTTTTCAGCAGCTAGATGTTTTTAATATAATTTTCTACAATTTGTTTTTCTTTCAGCAATATGCTTTGGCAAAAGCAGATGAACTTTAGGTTTAAACATCTTTTTAACTTCAAATCTTTATGAATGATTTTACTTACAGTGCCAGAAGACATTCCTAGTTGCGATGCAATGGATCTTTGAGTCGGCGTATTTTGTTTTAGGATCAGAGACTTCGCTTTCTTGATATTTACCTGCGTTCGAACAGTCTTAGGATGAGGTTTAGTGGTTTTCATTTTTACTTTCAGTTAGACGTTTTTTCCTTTTCAAATTTAATATATTATAAATACCTATATTTGAAATGCCATAACCGAAATTTTTACACAGCTTTATAATTTGGTGATACGAATATTTCTCCCCGGAAAGTGCAGTTCCTTAACCTTCGAGACATTTATCAATTTTAGGAACCATTTTCAAAATAAATCTTTTATTTTACATTCCAATCAAAGCAAAACAATAGCAGACAATTATTCTGAAATTGCCAAATATTTGTCTCAAAATGCAAACGCCAAAAACAAATTACAAAATCGTTTCCATAAAGTACGAACGACCTTCTGTATAAAACAGTTCCGTAACTGACTGATTGGCAGATAACACACAGACCAAACCTCTGGACCTAAAGGGCTGAAATATTGTAAGGCGATTCTTCTTACAGTGTAGGGGTGCACTAAGAAAGATTTTTGAAAAATTCTTCTTAGATTTTTTAAATTAAATTTTAATCTGTTTTTTGTAGCATTCTTTAAAATTTTCATTTAAAATAATAATTTGAGGGTAATAAATTTATATCACGAGAAAGATCATAAAAATTCCTTTAAAATAAATTTTTTTCGAATCTTTACCTCCATTTTCTGACTTTTGGTGAATTTTTAAAGATTAATTTTTAGAATTTAATTTATTAAATGCTGATCACGTGGTTTCTTTTCTTTTTGTGATACTTTAAATTAATTTTGCGTCACGTGCATAACAACAAAATAAATTGACAAAAAAATATTAAAATACGGTAAAAGATAAAATTTTACCGCTAGACTAATTGAGATGGAAGTTTAAGAATTTAATCCAAATTAGTATGTTTTATGGATATTAAACATACAAATTAATTGCATACATTGACTGTTGTATTTAATTTGAGTATTTTCTTCTACATTATTTTGTCTATAAAAATATCCGTTAAGATTTTTTTATAAATATATCTATTGTTTTTTGCATTAATTGCATACATTAACCATTGTATTTAATTTGAATGTACTTCGTAGCAAAGCACGGGTATTCAGCTAGTTTTCTTATAAATGCTCGGTAATGGACGTCCGCAGTAGAGAAAAGGTCTATCATTAAAATATTTTGTATGACGATAGGAATTTTCCGTCAGATTACATGAAAAAACACAATAACGCATACAATGGGGAAGCTTGACTGAGTCAAAGAAATATCATCATTGATAGAGAGGGCGGTGATCACAGAAATAAAGAGGCAAAAATCGAAAGCGACACAGTCATCGATTCCACCTTGGTAACAGTGGGAGGTACTGGATGGAGTCCTTATTTCCGAGGGACCGGCTTGAATCCATAACGTCAGCATAAACATCGATGAGAAATATCATTAGATCACTATATTTTTTCTCTACTCCGACTACTATGTGCCTTCCGTGATCACGAGAAATCTTTCAAGGGGTCATGCACATATACTCAAACGGATATTTCAAGATATGCATGTTTTCGCTAAGAAATACCTATAGCATTAATTTTGGGGGGAAATTAGTAATTTTTTTGGGGGGCCTTAGTTTCATTGAGTGGGGCATTTCAGGCAAATGGGTCGGCACAAAGACACCGAACAAGCAACTGGTCCAAATTGTCTGTGGGCAATGATAAACACAGTTGTCATAAAAAGAGTGAATTTCCTAACTTTTCTTTTCTTCCCAATACTATTTCAAGGCAGTTTTGCTTCATATAAGCCTCGGATGATATCGTTTCTGAGAAAAGCTGTTTAAGAGAACTGAGCACTGAAAGGCATGAAAGAGTTAATTTTGTGTCAGGTTTTGCGTACGCAGTCAAGCTAAAAAAAAAAAAAAGGAATGAATTGGGAAAAAATGGCTAAAAAATATCTGGTAAACGTTATTAGGTTTCTACATTAATAAATTTGATCAGTATCGGTAATACTTTGGGATTAATTTCATCATTTATAAACTTACTAAATAATTACATTTTACCACTAACTATAATTATAGATTTGAAAATAATAAATTATACCTAAAGATTAAAGTGTTTCACGATGGTAACAATCAATATATGTTCAGACTAATTTTAGTATGAATACATAAACGTGTTATAGTAACATCAATATTAGCTTACATCGATGTATTGATGATATCACAGTAATTAATAATAGTAATAGCGAAACAGTTATTAATTTTTGTTCCACCTTTCCAAGAGCATTTAATTAACAACTTAAATCCACGTCTTGTTAATTTTTCATGACTCATAAATATCATTAATAGTGAAAAAGATTAGGTGATCTAAGGTTCAGATTATAATTTTGATGATGTCAACTTTTAATACTTCAACACCTGTAATCGGATATTCATATTTAAAAATACTTTTAATCTGCTCACTCGAATCAATATATGCGCAGAATATAAAAGAAATAAAAGCATGAAATTAAAATAATGGATTCGGAAAATAATTGTCCCGATAGTCATATATAGTGCATAATTGGTTGCTTTTGTCTTACATATTGGCATTACTTGATTATGATGGACTTAATTTTTTAATACAACGAACTAGTAAGTTGTCTTGTCCACAGTACATAATTTTCTTTTTAAGTAATAATTTTATTTTTTAACGTTGTTTCTTATCTTTAAATGAATGATAATTAACTAATTTAAGGCTAATTAAAATTAACTAGTTTTTAATATTTTAGCCTTTAAACTGCTCAACCCATTATTTACTCTTACACGTTAACTATTATTTTAAATGAGACTTTGCATTTCTTTTTTTAATTTTAACATTTTCTAATATTAAGTTTAAATAAAAGCTGTATTTTTAAAATTTAATTAACATTGTTTTTTCTAACCTATTTTAAGCATCTACTGCATATTTTTATGCATTTCACTCTTATGCTTTATAAAGCTGAAATATATTGCTTGAAAATATTTATAGTGCCAAGATAAGTTTACCTTCAGGAACAAACAAGAAAACAAACAAACAAACAAAAAACCTTTTCGTTTAATGATAAAGTTAGATCTGTTAAAAACATTGTTATAAACCATAATGCTTACGTGTTAACTTCGTGATGTAGATTTAATTTTAACCTTTTTAAATTTACTATATTTCACTTCAGCAGCTGTAGCACCATATTTGGAAGTACTAATGACCGTTATGGACTGCTTTTCATTTGTTTATTTTTCTTTTTGTGGGTGTTGCCGTAGTTTATTACTGCAATTTCTAAAATTTTGCTAAGATTTATGTGTATATTGATAGATATAGATAAACAGATAAATTGCGATCCTGCACACATATAAAGTATTTTTCTACACAAAGAAACAGCATTACAGTACAAAAAGAATAGGGTTTTGAAAAGATGTGGCCTTCCTTAAAGAAGTCTTTTTTTTCTTATTTGAAATACTACATTGGAATTTTCAATCTGTTACTGTAAATGTTTTAGATGTAGATTAAATAATCCAGAGTGTGAAAAATGTATTTTGGCTGAGGTTAGAGAACACAAAACACATGGCTTACAGAATAGAGGCAAAATGCAAAAGCAGAAAGTTTCCACCCATATAAGTAACTATTCCAAATTATATTACGGACTAAGACTCTTAACACTAAACTTCATTTAATTTCAAATAGTAAAATTACCTATGTAACCCACCATCAAAGAGTTCTAGATGTTTGAAAAGCAGAATAATATTCTGCTTCTTAGAAAATACTGCATTTAGAGTGTTTTACGTTCACATGTTTATAGATGGTATGTAAATATAAAAAGAGAAACTCCTATATTTATCTGTAGTGCCCATATACATATTTATTATAGAATCCATATGATGGCAGACCTCTTGAGAATTTGTGAGGGATAACTTTTGTTCAAGATTATTTTTTTATTACAATAGTCGCAAGCCAGTTGCAACACCTCATATTATCGCAGTCGGTAGGGCGTTCACTCGCTAAATTTTCGTCTCGAGTTCGATTCCCAGTGACGACATTTTTTCTAAAATGCATTCCATCACTTAAAAATTATTTTCCTTTATTTTACATTTTTTCTTTTATTTTTAAATTTAATTTTATATGATGAGGACCTACTTTTATGTATTTTTACTAGACTGAGCATGTGTATCGTGACTTCAATGAACTTTCTTGCTGGAGTTAAAGTCTATAGACCAAGGCACTCCGTGAACTTTACATTCCTGTATTCCTGTAACACCTCATATGTCCAAGAGGCATGTAAAGATAGACAAAGATAATTTTATGCAAATTATGAACGATAACGTAGAACATCGACAGTGTATAAATGGAATGCCTACGTGACAGAGAGAGCTTAATGCAGCTGAAGGAAACGGAGAGCTTTACTCAATAAATAAATTTTAAAATATCTACGCCTCTGGACCAGATTTTATCAAGCCGAACAAGGAAATACCAAGCAATGACGGGATAAAATGCTTGATTCAGTATTTGTGATTAGTTCGTTCCCGGAATATAGACTCTGTATTTCATATTAGTAGTAATAAAAGTTATATTCGAAAATTATGGCAGAGACACTGAAAGAAGAAAAAAAATATTTGTAGACAAGGCATATTTTTGAATTGTGACTAAGACTTATGAAAGTTACTTAGTATTGTGTGGCAACTGGCGTATGTCTGAATAATTAACGAGTGAATCAGATGTAAAGCGCATGCGTCAGACTTCTCCTACAATACTTATTCCAGCGGTAGCAGTACTGTTGGGAATCTGCAACTTGACTGTAACGCCGCTATGGTGCTGTTGTAAATATGTAAATGATTCCAATAAACCTGTGTATCTAGAAGTAGTGAGTATTTCTTCCCTGGAATCTCTTTTACGCACGGTATTCGTGGCAGTATTGTAACTGAAAGTACGTAATTAATTTGGAAAACTTCCCCTCTTACATAAATATGAATTACCTGTTGAAAATCAACTGAAACGAACTCTAAAATTAATAAGAAGTTTTATCTCGAATTCATTTTATGTTGAATAAAAAAGTTATTCGAATAGTGAATACGCTAGGAGGAAAGTTGGTAACCCATTGAAAAAGTAGAAATTCAAGTTTAAAGAACTGATCTTCCCAGAGAGGAACGGAATTCATTCATATAAATCTCAAGTTGACAGTACTTACTGCATGCTGCCCAGCATGATAAAAGAGATAACCTTTCAGGGAGCTATGGGAAAATAAAAATGAAGTAGTTCAGAAAAGAGGCTGAGATGGACGTCAAATTTTTGGAAAGATTAATGTGCAAGGGAATTAAGAATTAACTTTACATAAAACATCAGTTTCTATAATTTCATACCATTTTTCTCTTAAACATTTAATCCGATCTGATTAATATAAGCCACATAAAATGTTAAATTTCTTTATATTAATTCCGGCGTTAGGGACAAGCTTTTGGAATAAAAGCCATAGTTCTCATTGTCAGAAAAAAAAAAGTCAAGGAGGGTTTCCACAGAAACCGCAGCCTTTCTTAAGACGATTTTCCCTTTCATATTGACGTTCGTTTACTTCCAATGCGTGCTGCTCCTCCGAGCTTCCAAGGCATTCCAGATCGGAAAAAATAAAAACAAAAAGAGGTCGATACTTCATCTAACGGCAAAACAGAGAAAGGAAAATCTAGGCCGACTTTCACCTTAAAGTTCATCATGAAATATCTTTGGTGGTTGCTGAGATAAAGAATTATTTCAAGATTTTTCGAACTCTTCATTCCCATTAAAATGAAGTTGATACTGAAAGCAAAAATAAGAGTTCAAATTACTTTTTTCCCTTTCATATCATTTTATTCATGCATGATATGCACTGAATCAAAAAGATGGGATATGATGAAACTCTTCATTCCGTCATTTTTCATTACTATGGATCGTGATCCCATATTAATCAACAGAAGTTAATTCTCATCCTAATGGAAAGAAAAACGTGGGATGACCAAAATACATATGGATGTTCCATCTGTATCAGGAATGAGCAACTTGTCAACAGCTGCTGACGACTAACATACTCTAAAGGACCTCTATTAACGATTAAAAGTATGTATTCCGTTACAGAACAGATTCTGTAACAGAGTCAATCGTGCAAACTTATTCGAAATAAAAAAATAATGATTATAAATACTAGAACAGTCTGTGTAAAGCATGAAGTATCAATAATTTAGTTATGATTCAACAAAACTTTTTGACATATCTTGTTTTCGACGAATTTTTTTTCAAAACAAAACTTTAAACATTAAACAATTTCATCAGATTTTTAAAAAATAATTATAAGGCTAACAACACAACTTACATATATGGAATAATTTTTTTTTTGTCATATGACTTGTAATTTTGAATTTTCCTTATTTATTTACAGTGAAATTATGTTGTTTATTTATGTTATTTCTTAAGCAAGCCGTAAAAAATATTTCATCAAAATACTTTTTAACAGCCTTTGTATAAATAGTTTACAAACTCTATAAAACTCATAATAAATAATAAATATAATATTTATGTCTTATAATTATAGTTAAAAAGAGAAATTATTATAAAATCTTAGTTTGGGTGCAATTGATCTAAAGACACTGAGTAGCAAAGAGGCCCATTGAATTGACTCAACTTATTTGTCATCTTTGGTCTGTATAATCTAATCTAAATATTTATAAACCTGTACATGCGGGTTACCAATGCAATCCATTACACCTTAGAACAACAACTAATCCTTAATCCGGAAATGATAAAAAAAAATTATGAAGTCCCTGTTAAACTATTTCATTTTCCAAAATAATGCATGTTGTGGCTTTCATACAACTTATTTATTTGACTTGCCATTTCATAAATAAATGTTTATTGGACGTAATTCCTCAAATTTTCAAATAATTTTTTACCTTGTTTATAATACACGTGTAACAGACTTAATTGGTACTCTATATTAAAACTCATCAAAAGACACGTTCTCCCGAGTATTCTTTTATTTAACCTTCTGAGCAATTACATACTTATTAATTCCTAATAATAACATTGGCTATATGAGAAGGAGATATCAAAAATGCGTCGGGAAAAAAATATATTTGAAATTGTTTCAAAACTGAATATGCTTGTTAAAAAAGATGCAATATCTAATGAAGGTTAATGAAAATATGAGTGGAAATAAATGGTATACCTTCTTAATAACAAATACGATAATGGTGATAAAAATATTTAATATAGAGTTGTAGGTCTTCCATTAAATAAAAAAGGTCCTGTTTTCAGATAGTAATACATTTACACATCAAGTTTAAAAAGAAATTTAAAAGGTAAAACAATACAACACACACAAAAAAGGCTGAAGTTCTCTAGAAAAAAATTTCTGACACTGTGGGTAGTATGATTTTCGCGTAAGAATTGCCTTTCGAACTTGTAAACTAGTCCCTTGATTTTAATTGCTAATGAGTTTTCAGTTTTCTTTCCTTCGGCTACTATTTCAAAACCTTTCCCAAAGCCTCATAAACACCGCAGTCGGGTTCTTCAAAATATCAGAGTTAAAAGCTGTAGCAGATTAAGATCCACTTCGTAGCCTAGAGATAAAAGATTCTAGTATGACAAGGAGTTCTACTACTCCTGAAGTAAGCAGCGACGCCTCGAACAAGAACATTCTGATTTAACAGCGAGTCGAGTTGAGCGAGTGCTTACGTTACGACTTATGTGCAAAGTTAAGATGTTGTCTCCTAGAAAACGAGTTGCTTGGTTCCAGTTCCTAATAGCTATAGTTAAGATTTACGCTCAAGTAGTCTTAATTTTTTTTTGTTTTAGTTCAGGCTCTTTTACTTATATAGCCTTTAAGTAATTTATTCGGTTCATAACGGCTGCAAAAATTCTCTTTCAAACGACACCCAGCAGAGGAATCCAGTTTTGAATCACCTCTTTTATCACAATTTTTTAGAAAATAACTAAATGCGACTTTATATAAAGAAATATGAATCATGGGAAAGAAATGTACATTTCAATATTCGATTCAATTTCAAAACTTTTTTTCATCTATTCGAGTATATCTGATTAAAATAATACGAGCGAGGATGTAATTTTCTATTACACCGATTACAGTACAACATTTTCAATCAACTTCATATGTCATATCGATAGATAAGGACGGCGTGATAAATACTGCTTCGCTTGATCCAAAAGAAAACAGGACGTGGGCGCAATCCATCAAAATTTCTGTCTGCACTCATTGAATTTTGAGAAGGCCACCGCTTTGGCACTTATTTTCCTTCGTAATTGTTTCGATATATCCTTTGATCCGTTGAATTGCGACCTCTGAGATCAAGAGCACGCGTCCCGAGTCTTCTTGCAGGGTGTGGTGGCATACATTAAGCTCTAACAAGCCTCATACCTGTCACCTTTCTGTTAGCAGTGACGTTGGGGCTTATTATCCCTGTATTAATAGCCTCGATCGAAGCCTGCGACACCTCGCTCTCTCTCTCTCTCTTCATCGTGATGACATAAATCTCGCAGATTGCATCTACCTAGCCCCACCCAGTCGCCAGGCAGCTACTGAGATCTAACCGAGCCCGAAGGCATCCAACCACACTTGGAAGCCGCTGCACCGTGGGACCTGACCGCTCGCAAACCATCTTTTTAATGGATATTTTGCTGCTCATAAATCAGTCCCAGCCACCACAAAGGAGAAACTGAAATTGTGGGCGCATGCATATTAAGACGACAATTTCTTTTTTAAAGAGCTCTCTTCTTTTCTCAAGTTTATACCGATAAAACAAGTCACCCGCGAGGCTTCTCGCATTCAATACCCGACTTCAAAATAAAATCTGCTAGTAGGAGGTGAAAGAAAGGAGAAAACTGCTGTAAGCAGTGAAACTTTTAAAGGAAAAATGGAGGGGAAATGTTAGCGAGGGGGTTTATCGGTTGCTTAGACTAATACTTGGGAAGCTTGAGCAGGTCATTACGCATCAGTTTTTAAACATACCCTGTCACACATACTCTGCAAAAACAATACCATTTTATTAATTTGTATCCAGTGATAAGATCAGAGCTCTTTAGTTTTTCTAATAGCATGGGACTTTTGAGTCGTCCATATGCTATCATGGATTCGGTTCCCGTGAAGATGAATTGAAAGTAACACCTAAAGCCGATTGCCAATAAACGTAGTGCCTGAACACTAGCGGAGGTTGAAACTGAACCCTAAAATCAAATGGAGGGCTTTTTCGAGTCTTGGAGAGAGAGTTCCAACGTATGGTCATTACAATAGAACGCATATATCTTTATGTTTTGAGTATTATCTAAAAGGAGGAGGAATACGTTTGCAAAGTTTGAGATATTAATCCTCGCATATACAAAATTTATCTGTTCGACTTTGGAGAGAATATACAAATTATGAATTTATGAGGCTTTAAAATATTTTCCATGTTATTTTTCCTTCATTTTCTCTTCTAGATTACACTTTATTGTGGTCAACAGTGACTGGAACAATATAAAATTCAACGAAAACTTCGCATCATTGAAAAATTGAGCATGCATACTACGGGTGCATTATATAACAAGCCCGTTAAGTTTTCTTGCAAAAAGGATAAAATAATGCTAATTTTTCTAAAATTATGAATATTATAAAACGTTGAAAAGGATCCTTTTAAATAGATTTAAGAACAAAGATAATTTTCATTAACTCTACATTTAAAAACTTTATTTATTTGGCAGTATATGGCATAAAAGAAATCTCGATTGCGACAGAATAACTTATTTGAAAAGGAGGTAAATACCTATCTTTGGAACGTTGCAAATGTTTCTTCTGTTGCTATAAGAAAAATATTTAATAAATGTACGTAAACATGCTACTATTTGTAGGGTATAGATCTCATATTAACATATAAAATACAATTTTAAAATCCACGTAAGCTGTGTTTCATCCATTTCAACTTATGAAGTATACGGTAGAAACTACGAATGAAATTATTTTTCCCGGCACTGGGTTTATGTTTTCAAATTTCTAACTCTATATTTGGATTCAGATGAATTTACTTCCTTATTTAATTCTTTCAGTACTGAAATACACTTTTCTTTGCCAAAAGATAGACTTTAATATAACCCCATAATTCAATATAAAGTCTTAGGAAAACAGTGGTTGTATGTCGGTGAACTACAAGATAATTCACTTTATTCATAGGGTTTCACCCAAGTGCGTGTAAAAAAAATTGTAAACAACTCTTAAATCTAAATTGTGGTGAAAATAATGAGAAGGATTTCTTTTTATTTATATCTTTATTTATCTACTTTTGTTTATAATGTTTTCGTTATTTCTGACACTTAACTTTATGCTGATCTCCAATTTAATATATTAGGCACAGGGTAGGAATTTTTGCCTATACACTGTGGAAAGTAACATTATTTTTTATTCTCTAGTATATACATAAATTGTATCCTGGAAATCAAATTTACCTGTATTCATATCGGTGTATCAAAGGATCAAAATTTTGGGGAATAAAATAAACACACGTTCGGTTATTCCGGTTTGTTAATAACTTATGTGCTAAAATATTCCCTTTTAAGTTAATTATTAATTTTAAACATAATCTTGTAAATAAAATGAATAGCTGATGCTATTGGGCACATCTCAGTTTAAAGCTATGAATCTGGAAAAAAATCTTAAAGGTTGCGAAAACAGAATTAGGCCATTACTGCCACAAGCATGATAAACAACAGCGATATCAGTGAAATTTTGCATAGCCAATAATTTCTTATAATAAATTAAATAAAACCCTTTTTCTCAGCATTGCAACATATTTTCATGTTTCTAGAAGTCATACTTTAATTTCGTTGAGGATATATGTTTCCTAAACTGTTTTGTATGATCTTTGAAAAAAACATCTATCGAACATTAAAAATTTAGGAATGTCACAAAAACACGTGTTGCATTGATTAAAAGAGAACAAATATTTTCTCTTCTTTTTCTATTGGTTACTTTTAAAATAGAATTTAACTCTAATTAAAAGGTATTTCATTGGATGAAACATACCTTATTTTTTTTCCCAAAGGAATAGTTCTTTCTGGCATCTAAATCGGATCCAAATTAGTATGTAACAACCATCTGCCAGAAAAGATTTCAATAAACCTCAAGATGAGTATTCTTTCTACTGAAATATACCCAGTGAAGTGAAGTATTCAATTTGAATGTCTTTACTTTAAAAAAAATTGTAAGCAACTCTTAAATCTAAATTGTAGTGAAAATAATGAGGAGTATTTCCTTTTATTTATATCTTTATTTATCTACTTATGTTTATAATGTTTTCGTTATTTCTGACACTTGACTTTATGCTGATCTCCAATTTAATATATTAAGCACAGGGTAGGAATTCTTGCCTAGACACTGTGGAAAGTAACATTATTTTTTTATTCTCTAGTATAAAAAAATAATGTTACTTTCCACAGTGTCTAGGCAAGAATTTAAGAACTTCTACTGGTATTTAAGAAATGTATCCAATAATGAAATTTATTCACATTTGTATCTGAAAGTGATTGTCAAAACATTTCCAGATACTTAAATCTAAAAAAAGCATCATTGAATTAGTATGTTTGTCATTCATTATTCAAACTAGCTTTAATGTGCTCAACAAATTTCTGTTATTAGCTAAGCACATTTCTTACTTCTCTGCTTGTAAACCTGAAGAAAATGTTTTCTAAAATAAACTTTATCACTTTTTATATATAAATTCTTAACAAAACATTCATGCATTTAAAAAAAAACTTTTTAAATAAATATATTTCTTTTGGATATTTTAAACTAGCTTTATCTGTTAAACAAATGTGTTAAAACTTGTTTGATTACCCAACATAATTTTCTACTTTTCTGTTTTTTAGCCGAAAGAAATGTTTTGCTAAGTAAACGGAAATAAGTTGCGAAGAAAAGCAAAAGTTTTTTTTTCTTTATGTCGTGAATAAAATACAATAACTAAATGCTATCGAACATGTTTCCGGTTTGTGGGTTGTTGAAATGAATTCCGATGTGAACTTTCAGCAAACAATTAAACGGAAGAAAACTGAATTCGACCCGAAATTTGATAATGAAAGGGCAGAAATAATGTGACGGAAAGAAGAGAATTAATCACTCATTTTCTTCAGGTGATACACCTTCCCGGCAGAGGAGGGAAGAGAGGGTGATCTTAATAACTGGCGATATTGGAGATGTTAAGAAGGAGAAATTGATTAATCCACTCCTATAAAGAAATCCCTTGAACAAGAAACCAAAGTTCACGGTAAGCGGTTGCATTCGCTGAAGCTTCGCACCAGAAGGTCAATTAAGCGGCGAAGAAAAATAACAAGTTAACTAATAATTGTGGAATTAATGAGTCATCCGTAAGCCAAGGGATATTAAACCCACCCGGAAAACGACAGAAAAGTGTTCAAACTATCACAGCAGGCTCAGCGCGAAGCCATAACTTAATTATCCAGAATTTATTTTGCCTTTCCTTTCCTAGAAAGTTCTCCAGAGAACTTTTTCCGCTTTTTTTAATTCCCTTCCCCCTTTTCGCTTCTAACTTTTAATGTCATTAAGATTCTAAGAGGCTCCGTAACAGATTCCTCGCGATTTCATTTGTGTAACGCTCTGGTCATTATCTTGTACAAGCTGGCGCCGCACTCGATTTTTCACTTATTCCCTCACTCCGGAGCCTTTTTCTTTTTTCGACTTCCCTCTTTCTATTTTCCATCTTCTATGTTCTCACTGGCTCGAGCGCCAAACGAATAACAATTACCTGAGCTATCTTTTTAAAGAGCTCGAGAGGAAGGGAATTTTGTCCCAATTCCATAATCAGCCGCCAAATTTTTCAATTAAACACCGCGCGATTCTTTTTCGCACTCTTATCTCGAAAGACACTCGCCGGAAGATGCAATTGGAAACTATTTCTTGACATAATGTTTAAATGAAATGATCAAAATAAAGATTAACACACGGAACGGTGTAAGGGCTTACAAATTGAGGAAAAAAAAAGGGATAGAAATAAATCGCGAAATCATCTAGATCTCAAGTGGCGATAATCATAATCCAATAAGTTTGCATTTTCGAATCATTCCCAATGGCCGTTGCTCGCATCTCCAATTTGGGAAGATAAAATTTAACAATTAAAAAATAATTAAACCAGAAAAATTTTCACCAATGATTTTCAAATTGATACTTAGAAAGGAGATATTTTTATTTGACGTTATGAATATCTTTCAATTTGTTTTTTCGTTTACCTTAAAATGTTCTTTCAAATAAAGCTTTATTTATTTCCTTTTAATCTTCAGTTATATAAAAACCTTGTAGAACAGAAAACAATGTGCATTTATTCATATATAATGTAACAAATCAAGATGTATTCTCTTTCAAAATCAACAACTTCTGATATATTGTAATTGTTTGTTCAAATAAGATTAAAAAAGTGTGAAACGAGTTTTATAAGAATAATTTTTAGATACCTATATATTTAAAACAGATCCAAGGATAATCCGTGATTGATAAAATCAAAAGTCAAATATAAAGTTCTAAAATTCAAAAACAAGTATAGAGAAAATATACAATTTAACTACGTGAGATATCAATTTTATATTTGAAGAAAATCTTTCGCGTTGAACGAAAAAATCTCCAGGATAACAAATGTATGAATAAAATGTCATTATATCAATAGAGGTGAACAATAAACATATTCATATTTAAAAATAAATTCAGGTAGTCTCTTCTAATGAAACTACCGTGGATTATTATCGTAGGATTAATTATCGTTGCTTACCTCTTTTGTATATATATATATATATATATATATATATATATATATATATATATATGTATGTATGTATGTGTGTGTGTGTGTGTGTCAAAATTTTGACGCATTTTAGTACTTTTCTGTATAACTGTTTAGTGCTTGCCCAAGCGATACAGACTGGGTCTGGCGCGCTGCCAAAATTATAACTCGCGACGCAGGACATCTGAAATTTTGATTTCTGGAGAACCATTATGGAGGAATGTAATCCTACGTTAAAAAATGAAGCATAAATAAAGATAAATTTCCCTCCAATGATATAAAATATTGGGTGTTTTTAGGAGCAATACAATACTAAGCAGAGACTTACAGTTTAATGCCGAGCCCCAACGACTACAAGTACCTATGATAACCCCAAGACCCGAACCGGTATACTCTGGTGCCAAAGACCAGCTCCTTAGCCGTTATACCATCATCCGGCTAGCAACAGTCAATTTTGAAGCTTTTAGAATCCAAATAAAGTTAAAGCGATCGATGGAAAATATATTCTTAAATTAGGAACAAAATACACTTCTGGCATATTGAAGGAAAAAAAAATGAGAAAATTGTAACCCACGGAAGTGTTTATATCAAACATCCAGCTAGAAAAACTTTAGATCTCCAACCGAGCATACTCATTCTGCAATTTTGGGTTTTCGGAAAATTCAAAATTCAAAAGGAGGCACAAGGGGGTGTACTATCATTTATTTGATAAAAACATAATTGTAAGCCAAAAAATGCTGTTATATTATCAAATTAATTCAGATAATCTTTTTCTACTTTTCTTTTCTGCAAATACCCTAATTAAATATCTTCGAAAACCAAGTTCTTATTTTGTGACAACAAATTAAACAATCTTACAATTATTGACTGCAAAATAAAACAAGCTTAACAGAAATACATTCGATTTGAGACGATGTAACATTTGCCGCATAATTTATACGATAATTTTGGATTTGCGGGCCCTAAAATATCTTTGATCATAGGTCCAAGCTTTGTTCGTCTAGGTCAGGGGTGGGCATTAAGTCGATCGCGATCGACCGGTGGACCACCAAGACATTTTGGGGTGACCGCCTTTACTAAGACCTAAGACGCGCATACTAAAAGAAACATATTTATGGAACACCGACGCAATTTGCTTTAAACGCGGTTTTAAAAGAGTAAGTGTTTTTTCTTGTAGTTATGTAGGTAAGTACATATTCCGTATTTATTATTAAGTTATAATAAGTATTGTAGACCGTTTTTTAGCTCACCACACCTACGTCAATGGGTGGACCGCAACACCTCGAAAAAATTAGAAGTAGACCATACCCTGGAAAAATCTGCCCACACCTGGTCTAGGTGGTAACTAGGCTTGGAAGCTGATTTAGGTAAAAATGGAAATATTAATTTATATAGACCCTTCTAGCCCAAGTTTGCATACACTTTACAATATATCTTATATATTTAAGTTATTCAAAGGGATTTGTGAGGGAATGTTTATTTTTTATCTACACATATTTTAAACATAACAGTGTTTTAGAATATAAGAGTGACCAGTTATGAGGAGAGGGTGGGGGAGGCAAACATATTCATAGTTATAGTTGTTTCTTTGTGAGCATATATTTGTCTATATTTCAAAGCGTTTTCTTTCTTATCCAATATATCCCATTTCGCTTAACAAGTAACTTAGCGAAAAAGGGTGATAAAGGATCTATATTTATTGGTGATCGAGAAGTAGATTTTTCCCTTACTTTTCAGTATTTTAGCATCTCGAGCTTTTCCCACCCTTTTTATCCATAGGTGTGTCCAAACTCAAATAAGAAATTTTATTAACGAAGACTCCAACAGTGTTTCCCCGACAAAAAGAATCAGTTAAAAAATGATAAAAGGTGCATATACTGATACCAAAAATTGAGGCGATTATTTACATTATAGTAATCAATTTGTCATCGAAACATTAGATACGGATATCAACCAATTTATTCATTTCATCTCTCAATCTTGTACTTTCCGAAAGCCACGCCATCGTATTATACGCTTATCAACAGTGGTTCTGCGATCTCTCCAAAGTTTATTTTTTATACTTGACACTGGAAACTTTTTTCATGAAACGATAACGAAATCTTTAATATTTGTTTATTAGTATCCTCAAGATAACTCGAACCAAAAACTTGACACATTTTTGTCTATGAGCGCCTCTTCATCAAATTCTCGATGAAAGACAACCGTTTCCTCTCGGGGATATTTATGACGGGATGCTCGCCTTGTAGAGAGTGACTTGAAGCAGAAATCTGCGTTCTTGAGTCTGCCTTATCTTGTAAGAGTACTTTTTTCACACTGTTGGCCCTCTTCCTGTCAAAAGCCACATAAAGCTGCTGAAATGTCCCCGTGACGACAAAATTACATTTTTTCCGTCTATTCTTTTAAGACATTTGCTTTCACACAAAAGATTTGCTGCTTTTTGCAGGGCAAAGGATAGCTGAGTGCAAGGTTCCAATTAATTCTATTTAGATTGATTCAGTTATCAGATGATATTATGACTAGCGCGTAAAGGAAAGTTTCAAATTTTTTAATGTGGTAAAACAGTTTATTGGCTGTTAATTTGTCCAATATTTTCCTGGTTGTAACTAAATAAGCACTACAGTTTTTTATTGATCATATATGACTTAGCGATACGTAGTTAGCGACTTGGGATAGTGGGGCTCAAAGGCTTTTCTTCTTTACTTTTCCTTCCAAGTTATCACTGTAATTATTATGCGATTCCTATTAAATATTTCCAGAAAACTATAATGATTTCTGGCAATATGTTTAAGAAAATAGAAAAGTTAAATGAAGGGTTGTAATATAGCCCAGATTTATAAAGTATATATTATATATAAATATATATATATATATATATATATATATATATATATATATATATATATATATATATATATATATATATATATATATATATATATATATATATATACACACATACATATATATATATAGATATATATATGTATATGTATAAATATATTAATATTAACACTCAGAAGCTTATTTTGACCGAATACATTTTATTCAACGAGAGAAGCGTTTCGAAACGTATTTAGCATTTTGCCTATAAACATCATGGAATCGTATTATCACATTTTTCTAGACAATTTATTTTCCTTGAAACTTATCCTGAGAACACTGGCCCATCTTTACCATGAATTTTTCGGCTGCTTTATTATTGGAGCACCCAAAAGGTAAGTCAACACTGCTCCGAATGAGGGGTCAACACAGGAACGTCCAGGCTTTAGACGAGATTCAAACCCGACCGTGGAAGCTGACTGTATACCATGTGGGCGGATAGACGACAATCTATTGCCCTTTCGCATAGCATGAAGGATCTCTGTTTACAAACAGTAGTTCCCGCAGATTTAACACATGTTGATGAGGATTTCAAATATGATTTGTAAGTTCACTTTTCCGAAAGTTTTAATTAACTGGCAGAAAATTAATTCACCGGGTACTTGTATAAACAGAGAAAATGTGCTATTTTCCAAACAGCCCTGACCTTGGATTTCTCAAAGCAGCGTTCCCAGGGAATAGGGGACATAAGAAAGAAGTACTGAGAAATGAGAGGCATCATTATTAAAATAATTCCTTTAATTAAAAGATGCATAAAAACACATGTGTGTGTAAAGTTATAAATATCCTAAGTTAAATTAAAAACATTAATCATTCATTTTTAAAAGTAGCAACACTGTGAGAGTCTTGATGGGGCTCCGTGGTAATAATATTTCCCTTTTCGGTTCATTGCGTAGGTCTCTAAGGCCAAACTGAGACCTATTTTACCTCTCATTAGACTCACACTTAGTAAATTCTTTCAGAAGTATAAAAAAAGAAATGATGTCATAAAATCTGTCTTCTGTAATTCCATTGCCATGTCAATTTGTAGTACATTATGGATAGACTTTCGTTGCTGTGTTCGTGGGAAGCATCGGATAAATATCTCCGTACCATTTCTCAAGGTATAATTCTTGCTTCGCTGAGGCATCAGATATATGAACATTATATATCAATATTTTAAAATATTTTTATACGTATAACGATAAAATAAATTTTCTTGGACTTTGCTTGTCACAATTTTAAAAAAAATTAAATAAAACTTCAGAAAAAATTACTGGATTTCATCGATTGATTTTTACTGAGTTGAGATTTGAGATGAGTATTCAGTATTATACAACTTAGTATTAATTTTATGTTTCTACACTTTTAAATATACACCCTGAATTGAGTCAAAATCACATATTTTAAACTGATCTTGAAACATTTTTGAAAATTTCTAATTTCAAATTTTTTTAAACTTCTTTTCTGTTATTTTATGAAGATTTCAGGCTATTTTTGAACAACTGTGTTTTACTAAACTATCTCTTTGTTTAAACGTAATAATTAAGACTCGAAATACATTTCATTTTCCTTCCATAGAAATGTAACAAAATAAGGCTCAACGGGTCAAAACAATTTCAAATTCGTATCAGATATTGCCTCATTAGCATAACTAAAACATTGAAAATGGAGCGTTTTAACCTCTGCCCTACATTGGTATTGCAAAGGTCATTAGTATGAACAATGGAATAATAAGGCTGTCAATTTTTTCTTGGATTGGTATGAACACTTTTCGCGCGACTAGAATTGCCAATTTTAACTGGCATGGTGGCAACCTCTGGGTCATTGGTCATAAAAATATTTCATTTTCTACATAGTTTTCAACATTACACGCTTTATTTTGTTACAAAAATTAATAAATAAAGCCTTATATCAGATTGTTCTAATAAAGATTATCCACTGGGGAAGAGCGTCGAAAAGAAAATCCTTGGGAAACACTTTCAAAGAGAAAATAGCCCAAAGAGGAATTCCCCCTAATCTGAAAGGAGAGCGTCTCTTTCCTCAAGCAAAAATATATAGTGTACAGTTCTTTTATAAGGACATAATAACTGGTCTAAAATTTTGAATAGGAAGGGGGATTTGGTTTTGATTAAACGGGGGGTGTACGTTACGTTGCAAAGGAGTTAAATTCTTCCAATGATGTCTCATAAAATAGAGTTCTGTTAAGAAGTTATCTCTTCTACTCACATATTTGATTAGTGCTGAGGTATGATGCTACAATTAACTGATCATTAAATAATATACCCTGCGCTGAACAAATTAAGTGGTTTATGAAACCTCTCGTTTGGGGGCTTCAAAAGTGTGGTTCGAGGTTCCCCAAGGATACATCAGGTAAAAGTTTATGGGATGGCTGTGACTGTGTTCAATCTTCAATAATATTTAAAGGCTGGTTTACGAATCCATTTAAAAAAAGTATCCACTATACTAAAAAGAGAATTAGATTCTATTAAAAGTTATGTTTAAGATTAAAAGCGGTTTCAAGTTATTGTACTGTATCAATCACAGATGAAAGAAATAACTGCTCAAAATTTGGGGGTTCACTATAATGTTACACTATAATGGTCCACTATACGAAAATATGTTTAAAAGCTATACAATTTTTTAGAATTACTACACTAAACGATTAATAATTTAATAAAGTTGAATTCAAAATGCTCTAGTAAGAGGAGACAACATTGCAAAAATAGGCATCCCATGCGTATTCTGCAGCCACGAACTTTAGTTTCGGCCATATTATAGGCGCCAGGTGATGGCCGAATGGCTAGGGCACTGGCATTCGGTTTAGATCCTGTGGGTTCGAGTCCCACTGTTGGCATGGATGTGTGTAGCCGTTCGGAATCGGCTTTAAACTGTAGGTCCCGGTCTAATGAGCCCTCGTGTAGTAAAAAGTTGACTGTAAAGCTCCAGACCAAACCCAAACCCATATTATAGGCTCCTGTGTACGAGGAAGTAAAGTGGGCGTAATTTTTTCCCTCTATCTGCCATTAGTTTACAGATATTCCTTGTTTTCTATGTTTTCCTCCACCAGCTATACCATGCTGATCAGCCTATCAAAAAGAACGAAACCTCGGTTCATGGGTACTAAAACTCTAGAAATACATATGTATTGATAAATAGTGTGTTTAAACTTAAGAATCGCATTTGACTCTGTTAAGTACGTTAGGTGTTGAGAAAACTCTAATGTGCCATCTACCGCAGGAGTCAAGCATTAATGGCCAAACAGTAGTCATAAGGTAAAAAATATACAACTTATAAATTACACTCGGCAGAAGTTTAACCCAAAACTATATTTTTTAAATACACTGGAAAATACAGCTAAAATGTGCACTCACATCTTGGCTAAAACACAACAGTAACTACTCTACATTTAAACCAAAAACAGTCTGTTTTAACTCTCACGTCCCTCAATTACCTTTGTTATTATCTAGAGCCTCTGGTACCAAGCTGATCGCTACAGCAAGTCGACGAAAAACTTGCTTCAGCTTTGGAGGATCTGGTACTCCCTTTTGACATCTCCTTTCAAACTCAACTTTCACTCTACGTCTTTGCACTTACATTTGCATAAATCATTCTACTTATTTTCTTATTTTTGAGACACAATGAGTCAATGTAAGAATCATTGCCAAAGATTTGCAAGAACTGTAACTGTAAAGGACATTTAAACAAAAACTGAGAAGTTACTAAAAAATGAGATGATATCTTCACAAGCCTGTATGCTATTGTTTAATCAAATAAAAATTAAATAAAGTAAAAATTAAACTAAATAATTAATTAATTTAGAAATATTACTTATTATTTGTCTGTTAATTATTCTTTAATAAATCAGTTGATTTAAGTTTTGTTTAAATGCCTACAGAAGCGTAAAACATTGCAGAACTTGATAGAAAAAAATAACCCCCGAAAACTGATTACAATTTATTTTTAAATCGAAACAGATACTGTAAAAAACAACTTGTTTGTAATTCTAAGGGGGAAAAATGCTGCTGTCTGTTTTCCTAATTTCAGTATAATTAGGTTTTGTTAATATTCATTATTCGTCTCATGGTTAACATCATACATTTAACGTAACTAATCAAACATCATTGGGGAGTACTTGTAGGGAGGAGTTATATAGTTTATTATCCTCATAAAACATAATGCAGAAAATGCGAAACAATGAATCGACATGTTTAGAATTTATAATAATTGTTTGAAATATGCATTTTGACAGGTAATTTAGAACTTATGTATATTTTCAGGTAAAAGAAAAGCTAATATATGCAACTCTATACATGCTTCGACATTGTCATTAAAAGTATATACTATCTCAGTACTCTCCCCTCATAAAGATTATCCTAAAACATCCCTAAAAAAGAATCTTAAACTCCTAGTTTCTTACTTTTCTTTGAATATTCTGTTTGTTTACCATAAACCTGTGTCGATACGTAACATACAAAAGGCTACTTTCAAAATTCAGCTATAAAACTGAGGAGTGAATCTAAAGAAAATTCAGAGATCTAACTCAACTTCTAGAAAAAGAAAATGAGTTTATACTTCATAAAGAGATAAAATGAGAATTTAATGAAACATGCGTGCAAAATAAACAATTCAACTCGAGTACTACAAATGTCACATAATCAGAAGTCCCCCCCCCCCCATTACACGATTGAGTGTTACTTCACATCATTTAAACTTTCACTTAAAATTGAACTGCGGAAAAGACCAAATATAACAGAATACCTCCCTCAGAAGACTCATTTTAACCACAATCAGTCAAGAAAATTCTATAAGTATTTGTAGAAAATTATAAAAATAAATGCCTTGTAAATTAAACTCCCCCCTAAAAAAATACCGTTAAAATACCCTGCAATTGTTTGTGGGAAGGTATCCTTTCCCTAAAACAATCTCTAATATAACTAAGACTATTTAACTAGGGGCATTCGAGACCAGCAAGTTAAATGAATTTAAGATCTGACGACTTTAGCTTGATCTATCCATGTTATTTCGCAATATTCTCAAAGACATGTATAAAGGGTCCAATCAATAGACAAGTCCGGTTGCGTTTTTTGTTATGGATGAGTAAAAAAAACACGTTATATAATTATCTCTGTTATTTTCGTAAGGAAGAAATTGAAACCATACTGGTTGCTTTTAATACCAGCTCAGAATTTCGGATAGAGTGAATCGTTTACAGGAGCGATTGGCACTCGCCAGAAATTCTACAGTTTCGAGAGATGTATTAATGCTTGTATCTGATCTCTACCACTGCAAAATTGTGGAAGTGACACTTTTCAAGGCTTTTGGGCATCCGTTTCGTCTTCAAAATAACCGGAATACGCGGCAGTTAAGAAAAAAGTCTCAAATTCCGCCAAAACAAACATGACGAATTCGTCGCGAAGTCAGAAACTGCTCTTAGGCGAAGAAGTTGACAATTCGCAAGCTTTGTGCTGCCACTTCAAACAGTTAGATGCTATATAATTCCGGGTGAATCAGCTGCACTCCACTTGGCAACTGTTGCCTGCTTCTTCATGCCTATTAAATGTGCTTTTTATGCCTCACTCCGCTCTGTGTGATAGGTCTTTGTTTCTGTACGCCATCCTCGTTGCTAACTAACCACTCCTCTTAAATTGATAACTAAGGCACGAGTTAAAGTAAGTAAAACAGCTAGTAATGACTCTTTCGTTATACATCTTTTGAAATTTAACTCGTACATCTTATATTATCTACATAACTATGAGAAATATTTTCTTTCAAAACTTCATATACTCGTTCTATTCATTTGCAGCGGTTATTGACTTTTAGAGCAAAGTTTTTAACCTCTTACGAAAAAGTTTTTCCTATAAAAAAAATGGTAGATGGCAGGTTATCTAAATCTACCCTATATATGTATAAAATAATTAACCCAAATCTTTAAAGTTTTGTGGTCATGGCTTAGTTTTTGTATCCAACAAAATTTCTTTATGGATTTCTATCTCATTTTATTTTTCGCTAGTTTGACGTCATTCTGTCGATATGATGTGACTAACATTTTTTTTTAACTAGCCAGAGATCACACCTTCAAAGTAGATTTTTATTCGCTAGATGGAGTACAGAACGTGTTAGAAAGGAGATGTGATGTAGTTTAGCTTCGATGGTTCAGCTAGGATTCATCTAACCTGTGGTGAGTTCGACGAGCAACCTAGTTGATGAAATGAATGGTTACGATTTTTACTCTGCGATTAATTTAAAATATGCTGCAGCGTTGAGAGCATTTTTATCTATTACATATTTATGAATTGGTACGATATAATATCAGGGCAAGCCGTCACATTAAATGTTTTTGTTTAAACTTAAGGTTAAAATAAAACTATTGATTACAAGTAAATCCGTGTATGTAATTCGACGAAGTAAGCTAGTAGCAGCCGATGGATACCCGGGGTTGTGTTAATTATATCAAGGTCTTAGGAAGGTTGAAAAACCGTATAAAGTTTTTAAGAAACGTTTTTCCATTACGTCTTTCTATGTTTAATTTTATCTCTAATCTTTCGTTATTTCTTTCATATGTACAGAAAATGAATAGGTAGAAGATTGAGTGATCAGCCCGCAGGGAATATAAAAATACGCAAATATTATGAGATCACACATTTCTAAGAATTGTTGTGGTTATTACAACATATCTGCTACAGTTTTTTTACATGTGTTGAGGAATGTATATTGTTTTAAAATCACGAGACAACGATGCAACATGATGTAAATCATTTATAATCGTAAACTGAGTGTATATTTTTGATATGTACAAGCGTCTGTTTCATAGATAAGTGCTGTTCGAATTTCCTGTTCACCATTTCTGCAGCTAACGCTTGATCGAATATATTTGGGATGAGACACTAAGTAGCTTATGTAAGACCTTGGTGAAGATTTAAATAAAAATTATAATAAATTGCGTAACTCGGAAAATTTACCTCTGTTTAATTAACCACAGACTGCTCGTCGTAACAGTTTCTATGAATTTCAATGTAGGATTTAGTTATGCTTGGAGTCATCTTATGTCACAAGACTAAAATGACCACGTTTTAGAGTTTAAAGGCCACAAACAGCTGTCATGAAATTGGGACTAGCAGATTATGGTTTTGAAAGCTAGCGACCTAGACATGTTATGAACTATACTGACATCATCCCAAGACTCAGAGCTATATGGATTTTTATCTTTCTTATTACTATTTAAATAATTTTATTATGATTTTATAATTAAACTTCATACAAAAATTACCCATTTCCTCCGATTTGTACCCAACTGCATTTAAACAATCATATTCATGTGTATATATGTCAATGTCTCTGTTTTTTACCACTGTATCCATACACAATTAAAACTCTTGATCTTCACTCCTGAATAACAACTCTTAATTTACGAGTAAGCACGGAAAACTAGAAAACACTAATAATCCAATAATTACGTATACCAAGAAAATGATCTTTTGGAAGATTTTGAATGAACTGGGATTTAAACAAGGCGAAATTAAAGGAATAATAAAACTTTCATAATAAAATTCGTTTTTTATTATATAGAAAAATATTAAATTACTTTACGTATTAACAATGTAAACTTTTTATTTCGGACAATTTGGGCTTTATTTCTAAACCTTTTCTTTTGTGGTATCTGCGCAGAGAACACAAAAAGAAAAATCTAGAGGGCGATGTACTCATACACAAACAAAGCATATATAAATGCGTGAGTATGTCGATAAATATCTCACGAATTCTAACTACCGTCTTAGATAATGCCTAAGATATGAAAGGTTTTGTAGATTAAATTACATGGATCACTTTCTGTAAGCAACAACGGAACGGCTTAGTTTAAATGTATTTAAAAGAAGTGTCCTAAATTAGAAAATCACCGCAGGTTTTTATTTTAAAATGCCGTGAAATTCCAGAATCATTATTCATCGAAACAATAATTATCTTTAATCGGTTGAAAGTGGTTGAAAACGTTTGTAATCTCGACAGCGGAATCTAATAAGATTCTCATAATAGTTAATTACAGCTGAAGCCAGCGAAGCGCCCGTTTCCGCTCGCTGTAATTTTGGTGGCATTAAACAATGCGGTTCTTCAGAACGGTTATTGTTGTTCTTGAACGTGCTTGTAGCGAATCCTGAATAAGTGCTGTCCTAATTAAAAGACTCTCTTGCTTGACGCTCCCGTTCGACGGCCGCTTTCTCCTGCTATTCTAAATTGATTAAGAGCGCACATTAAATTCTCATCATATGGCTCCTCATTTAACTTGTCTAAATGAGGCAACCCTTGGCACTCATTAAGGGTGATGAACTCCGTCTCGCGGACACAGACCGTGGCTCGGCGACATGCCGGCTGTCCACCGATTCCCAGCCAGAACTGGCGACCGACCATTCGTGATGACTCGGACAATTTCGGTGGGCCGTCCACCTACTGAAACCTTACGATAGAGGTCGGTAGAAAACCCTTCAAAATGAAACTGCACTTCACTTAATTGGATTCGAAAGAAACATTTTATTGCTTGTCAAAATTTATGTACAAGGCATTAAGTTATACTTATCGAGTTATTTACATTAGAATTTCTCATTACGATCTCAAAAGCTCATCAGGGAGCCACTTAGAAGCTTAGGTCTGTTTCTTTTTTTTTTCTGGTGGGAGGGGGAGATATGTTTATTGTTCAAGATTCGTTTTCCGGTTTCCATTATTTAAAAAAGTTCATATAAAGGATTTTCACTACATGGAAATATTTATTTTGTATTTATATGAATGCACCAACAAAAAGAACTATAATGCGGCATCATTCCAGCTTCAATTATTTTTCTCATACTTCTAGGTGACTAATGGTATTAATGTGTTCAGGATAAAAAGGCCACTTTCTGTGATAGAAGGCATTCAATACGGAAAAATTCTAGATGAAAGTTTTCCAAGTTGCAGTTACTTACTGCAGCATCTTTCCCATTTAGGGGACATGTGGAACTTGCACGTATCTAGAGACGTTTATAGACTTCTAAAAATGATGATTCCTCAAAATGAAACGCGAATGAATATTCCAGTGTTTGTATGATAAGCCATCATAATATAGTTATGAATTTTACAATGATAGTTATTATTTTTAAATTTTTGTAATGATACCTGAAAATGTATGCAAGAGGATTTCAAAAAGATGAGACTGGAAGCATACGAAATGAAAAGAAACAAAATACATATTTTAAAAAAAAGATGTATTAGAACTAAAATAACAGAAATAAACTGCGAATGTAATTTGAAATACATTATAAACATAAGACTTAGGTGAAAGCAAAAGCGTCAACCATAGTATCATGTCATATTGCTTGCATGTTAAAGTACATGTACATACAACCCGTAACCAGGTAGATTAGCTTTATAATTAATGGAAAGCCACCAGATACCGATTTTATCTTACAGGAAATTTGTATTTCTGTAATATGGAATGAGTGTGCCAAACTATATTTCCCTGAAACACCTTAACGAAGCTTGTAATTTTATGCAGAATATCAATTTTAGGTATAAATTTTAAATATGTTTTTATTTCAAAAGGGGTTGTAAATCTAATCCTACTGATGTCACTTTGGATTTTTAAAAAAAATTCGATTATATTTGTTATACTCTGTTAAGTACAGTCATTTGCAACTTTATCTTTACTTTCACAGTATTTCTGCAGAGTGTAATGAGATTCATTCAAATATGGCTTGCCCTCTGATCAGCATAGCTGTAATGAAAACCAAAAGTTACGACTGTAAAACTTCACCAAATACACACCCCTATTTTACCGATGCATAAGTATTCTCCGATCAAAAGGAATTAGCATCATTATATTCCGAGCCCCTGATTTATGGACACCCGCAGATACGGACACCATTTTCACGGTTCATTGCATTTGAATAGAACGTCTGTACAGTAACTGTACGAATTTGCAAAATATCTTCCCTATACTCAGTTAGGAAAGAAAAGGACGATCGTCACTTCATTTACCAAAAAAAAAAAAACCACCCATGGCGTGACTCTAACGTACCTATGGAAAAAGGGCTGGTCAGAGGCTATTGTTATGGTCATGAATATACACGATTGGTGTAGGCCTGGGAATTTCTGGGAATTGCTGTGACAGCGGACGATGTAAAATAATTAAACAGATAGCAGGTAAAGACATACGGGAAAATTCTTGTAAATTTTCTACAAGTCTTGCTTTTCATAACACTACTTGTGTTCTTGCTTAGAAGATTAAACGCATTTTCAATGCAATAAGGAAATGCAATAAGCAAAAGGGTGAAAAACATAAGACCAGTATAACAAACCAAAAATACTATATACAGGCTTAAAAAACTGATAAAAATAATAAAAAATCCCCTCAAGTTTTTTTTTTCAAAACGCAAATTAATTTTATATTTTAAAAAGCTTAATATTTTATGCACTGTTATTCTGGTGCACTCATGGTTGTGTTTTCCTTTAAAAAGTATTATTTTTTAGATGTAAAATAGACTTCATTCTTCAAAGAAATATATTTTCTTATAATTAATATAAGTTTGATCTCTACCGTTTGCTTCAATTTGAGTTTAACCCTGTAACATATTCCGTGCTTGGTGTCAAAGCCGACACGCTAGGTAGCGTCACACCGGTTATGTTTAGTGATAAACAGCTTACTAATAAGAACTTTTTACACTGAATATCAATTTATTAGAGAGTCTGGATTAAATACTTCACAATTAGGTCGTGTTCTGGAACATACATTTTACATTAATAATGTTCTTTGAAGTCTGCGATGCACGCTAAAGATTGACCGTTCAGCTGGCTGGCTGATCTGCCGCTACGGATCGTAGATCGGGCCTTCAGGCAATAAAACTCTAATTGTAGAAGTCTCAGTTGCTGGGAATGGATTCCACTCGTCGGAACAGGCTGGAATGAGGCGAACTCGAACTCCAGACGCTGTGTGGTCTAATTATCAGAGTAGTGGACGGTTCGTCCCACGTTCTCACCAAAGAAGCTAGCTGCTTCGGAAATACTAAAGATCAAGTTTTGATCTCCAAATAACCCTTCTCAGCGAGAAAAAGGTCTTCTTCACACAGGGGGGCTGAGCCTCCAAAAATGTCGAAGTCACTCAAAGTGACTGGAGCTAGGAGATCAGCTATCACTCCTAAACTCAGGCTTCGAAACTCGTCTCTCTCTAAAAAATCTCCGGCATCCGTTTTTAACACTTTTTCCCCTGGCGGGATCTGTAACATCCCCGCTCTTTGATCTGGGGCTCTGATAGGTCCTTGGCCTTGAACCGTGTGCAAAACTATATTTGTTCTTTATATCGGCAGCACACGTTGGGTCATTAAGTCGTCTCATCAGGGGGATGGTCTGCCTTTGTTAGTCTTTTGTGTTATAGTGTCTTCGCTGTAGACATCGGGGCGCCTCGCTATTGTCAAGTCGCTCCTCGCTTGCGAGTCGAAGTTGACTCCTTTTGTAAGTCACCCTCGGCAGGGGGAAACCTATTCTTTCCGCAGTCCGCCGCTGGCTTACTCTGTTTCAAGCCGAGGTTAATAATTTTCTGGGCCACGAGGAGGGGAAATCTCACAGCCCCTCCCCCCTTTGGAAAAGATTTTGCGGTTCCTGCAAAATCTGAAATGCAAGGATTAGGTACAGGGGATTCACTTGTATTCCATCTCTAGAGGCATCCCTGTCAATTTTAATCAATGCATCAACGTTTGTTACAGACCAACTTTTACATTTACACTATACTTTCCTTAACATTACAATTAATTTATAGTAGAAATAATATTTTACATTAGCTCAATACCTTGATTTAAAGGACATTAGATTTCATTTATAATTATCTAAAAAACATTTACATTTACAACATTACCTTACTAAAAAGAGAAAAAACTTTATCCTAGTACAACTTTTAATTCAAACAATACACTTATTTACAAATATAATAAGAAAAAAAATGTTACAATTCAAGTAATTTTAGCTTATTCCGCTCTACTGAGACAGTCAGCATGTTTGTTTTGTGATCCTGGCCTATGAACAATCTTATAATTAAATGGTTGCATAGCTAGAGACCACCTCATAAGCCTATGGTTGTTACCGGCATTATTTTTCTCTATTCGCTGACACGGGTCGCAAGATTTTACGAACATCTCCGCGTCTTTGGTGCACTGGGGCCAATAATAATAACGCAATAGCTCCTTTTTCGTTCTGAGGACCCTCATATGTCCCCGTAATCCCTCGTGAGTCAAAATTAAGATTCTGGCTCGAAGACATTTAGGAATGACTAACTGCCTCCGTTCTTTGCCTCTGTGATCCGTGGATCTTATGAACAACAACCCTTTTTCAACCAAATATTCGGTTGTGGTTTTATTTTTAACCTTATTCCAGAGGGGCTTTAGTTCTTTACACCTCTCTTGCTCTTTTCGGAAAATTTCTGAGCTTACACCCGCTAAATCCATTTCTGCGCTTCCTTCTCCCGGGGGCAGTACTAATTCGCTCTCGACCTGGACCGTTCCCTCTTCACTCTGACCAGTTTCGGTTTCAACTCCTACGGCGGGAATTGAATTTTCTAGTTTTTCTCCTCGACTTACTATGGCTAGCGACCGGTTTCGCGTAACGATGCCGTTCACGGACTGGGGTTCGCTTTTGAGCCTCTCTACGAGTTCCTGGGTGCAATTTCCCATTAAGTAATGGTTCATTCCTACTGACTTTCCTACCACTGCTGCTTTCGTGAGCAGATCCCCATATTTCTCACTTTCTATTCGCACTCTAGCGACCGGTAAACTCCGCAATTCATTTTCTAAGGCTGTGCGGACCCATACCCTTTCTCCGGTAAAATCTGAGGCGTTTATTAATTTAATAGGGGCTAGATCAAAACTCGAACCACTGTCCCTGAGAATGGTGGTCTCGATACCGTTTATTTTTGCCTTACTTAAGTATGGCTTGAACACTGGTTCAAAGATCTCCGCAGTAGCTACACTGTTTACACGCTCGGCAGTGTGCCTGTGTAATTCGGGGCACTGAGGTCTCAGATGATCGGTCGACCCACACTGATAACAAGCCGGGGGCTTACGTTTTTCGAACTCGCGTGTGCGCCAGTTATTCCCACCTGAACCTTGGCTCCTCCCGTTAAAAGAGTTAGACCTTTCCCAGTCTCCCTTTTTATCCTCATTTATCTCCTCGGCGATTTTGGGTTTCTCTGCAACCTTTTTCTCTGGTGGTTTTAAATTAAGGGGTTTTCGAATAGTGCGCCTTGTCGCTTCATATTCGTCCAATTTTTTCACTAAGATGTGAGGGTCCACTATAGCTCCCCAATCATCTAAAAAGTGTTCTCGGATTTCCGCCGGGACGCGTTTTTTAATCTGGTCTGCAACCATGAGATTCTTAAGGGCTTCAAAATCTGTTACACTTACCCCTTCAAGCCATCCCTCTAAATAATTTCTCAGCTCGAAAATTAAATCTTTCCATAGGGCACCTGGCCGCCTCTGGTGTTGATTTAGTTTAACTCTAAAAGTCTCCGGACTTAACTTAAAACGGCTCAGAAGTAATTTCTTTACCTGATCGTAATCATCTGCTACCTCAACGGGTTCGCGAATAATTATTTCAGCGATCTCCGTGGGTAATAATGAAAGCAAATGCATCATTCGTTCCCCGTCTTCAACCTGAGCCTTGCGGGCCTGACGTTCGAAAAGAGTTAGGAAGAGCGAAATGTCCGACTTATCCGGATCATATTTCTGCATTAGGGTTTTGAAATTTCGTACGGGCCTAGCGCTCTCATTCTGGGACGAAGCTACGCTGGCGGTTTCGGCTGCCTGAGTCAACCGTAATTTTTGCAGTTCGAAATCTCTCTGCCTCACTTCTCGTTCAAATTCTAGTTGCCTAGCTTCGCGTTCTAATTGCCTAGCTTCGCGTTCTAATTCTATACGTTCTGTTTTTTCGCGCTCTTCCTTAATGATTTTTATTTGAGCCCTAACACTCTCTTCATCATATCTCGCACTGGACAAAATTCTGTCGTATAGGTCACATTTCCTATCGTGATCCTCGAAATCAATCCCTAGATCATCTGAAAGAACCTGGAGGTCTTCCTTCTTATAAGTCATTAAAAATGCCATTTTTCCTATCTCAATATAACCCAATTACACTAGTCCAAAACCAATTCTCCAAAATAATACACTCTAATACGATACGTTAATAAAGAATAATAAAAATGCACTTTTCTTAATTTCTAGCACAAATACACTTAATACTCAAAACACAATATGCAATCTCGGTTCAATAACATGTTATACAATTCTACTCAGAAAAAATTTCATCTAATACATTTCCCCACAATAACATACATACACTTGCAAAAAATTCTATGTTTTCAATAGATACACTTTACTAAATTTTGTAACACTTCGCGACTTGTTCATAAACCAGATCACATATAAAACCACAATGTCTCGAATTTCTCGGACTCAAGAAAAATATTACTGACGAGCTGATGCTCTATCGTTTTTCGAATTTCTCGAATTTTGTTAACTATAGAGTTATTTATTAAAACAACTATGTTGTCGACTTTCTCGACCACTCAGTTAACTACAGAGTTAATTATTGAAACAAATATTTTGTCGACTTTCTCGACCACTTAATCAACTAAAGAGTTAATAATTTAATACAGATATTTTGTCGACTTTCTCGACCACTTAATTAACTAAAGAGTTAATAATTTAAAACAGATATTTTGTCGACTTTCTCGACCACTTAATTAACTAAAGAGTTAATAATTTAAAACAAATATTTTGTCGACTTTCTCAACCACTTAATTAACTAAAGAGTTAATAATTAAAAAAAAACACTTCAAATACACATTTGCCTCTAGAGAATGAAAAAACAAGTACCTGTCCTCGAAGCTTGCTTCTCTCCTCGGGTATGCTGGCTTTCTCGGCTTAGTAGGAATGGCTCCACACTAGTCAGGCACTGTTGAAAGTCGAATTATCGTACGCGCACACACTCACAGTCTTGCACAATCACTCACTAAAGCTGGATTCGTTCTAACGCTGCCACCATAAATTCTAATATTAGTTTAGCTGTAACATATTCCGTGCTTGGTGTCAAAGCCGACACGCTAGGTAGCGTCACACCGGTTATGTTTAGTGATAAACAGCTTACTAATAAGAACTTTTTACACTGAATATCAATTTATTAGAGAGTCTGGATTAAATACTTCACAATTAGGTCGTGTTCTGGAACATACATTTTACATTAATAATGTTCTTTGAAGTCTGCGATGCACGCTAAAGATTGTCCGTTCAGCTGGCTGGCTGATCTGCCGCTACGGATCGTAGATCGGGCCTTCAGGCAATAAAACTCTAATTGTAGAAGTCTCAGTTGCTGGGAATGGATTCCACTCGTCGGAACAGGCTGGAATGAGGCGAACTCGAACTCCAGACGCTGTGTGGTCTAATTATCAGAGTAGTGGACGGTTCGTCCCACGTTCTCACCAAAGAAGCTAGCTGCTTCGGAAATACTAAAGATCAAGTTTTGATCTCCAAATAACCCTTCTCAGCGAGAAAAAGGTCTTCTTCACACAGGGGGGCTGAGCCTCCAAAAATGTCGAAGTCACTCAAAGTGACTGGAGCTAGGAGATCAGCTATCACTCCTAAACTCAGGCTTCGAAACTCGTCTCTCTCTAAAAAATCTCCGGCATCCGTTTTTAACACTTTTTCCCCTGGCGGGATCTGTAACATCCCCGCTCTTTGATCTGGGGCTCTGATAGGTCCTTGGCCTTGAACCGTGTGCAAAACTATATTTGTTCTTTATATCGGCAGCACACGTTGGGTCATTAAGTCGTCTCATCAGGGGGATGGTCTGCCTTTGTTAGTCTTTTGTGTTATAGTGTCTTCGCTGTAGACATCGGGGCGCCTCGCTATTGTCAAGTCGCTCCTCGCTTGCGAGTCGAAGTTGACTCCTTTTGTAAGTCACCCTCGGCAGGGGGAAACCTATTCTTTCCGCAGTCCGCCGCTGGCTTACTCTGTTTCAAGCCGAGGTTAATAATTTTCTGGGCCACGAGGAGGGGAAATCTCACAACCCTATTGCCTTCTGGCCTACTATATGTAAAAACTTGCAAGAAGGCAATATGAACATTTTCGACACACTTGGTTGTTTAGGTATTTTAAACCTCCTATTTACGTGCTTAATGAACTGACTGTCAGTATTTTAGGTAACTGCCTTCTAATATCTCTGGAATTGGAGCTAGAAGTCGAAAATTTATCTCTTTGTTCCAGTAAGCTGTCTTGATGCTGGGGGTTTCTCATATGCGTTCTTCATTTACATGACTGTGATTAAATCATACTCATCAAATCCTCTTCCCCAGTTGAAGGAATTTTTAAATTTTAGAGTTTTCACTCCCATTTGAGTGACATTAGAACGCAATTGCCTAAAATATTGAAGATCAGCTCATTAAGCACATAAATTTATCACAAATGCCAGGCTTTAACAATTAAGTCATTAACCTTCTGGCTTCCCAATATTTCTGAACAGTACATTTAAAACTATTAAGTGTAGGGTACATGCCACTATGGCAACTGTCCATCGAGAGTCCAGAATTACAGAGACAGCAGGCCGGGGAGTCCTTTAGTCCAATTTTAAAAAGATGGGCATTGAGACAATCGTGTCCTGTTAAAAGACGGAAGGTGGTAACAGCAGAACTGCGTGGAAGGTCCGGGATCGGCGTTCCACTATTACAAAAACGTTACCAGACCTTTCCTCTAGCTAATGTAGATATGTCCAATTTAAATCTTTTCTAAAATTCCATTTTAACGAGGTTTAGCTGAATGAAAAGTCACAGGATTATTTGGCCTCTGTAGAACAGTGGTACCTTTCTTTGCGAGGAAATCAGCTCTTTCATTACCTTCCACTCCGCAATGGGAGGGAACCCACTGTAACACAACAAAATCGGCAAGTGACTTCAAAAAAGACCTACATTCGAAAAGGCGTTTAGAATTGCAAACTCTATTGTTGGAGATGGCTTGAGGAGCAGACTTGGAATAGGTCAGAATAACTACACTATTGAATTTTTATTTCAACACCATAATTTGCTTCAAAGCAATAAAAATTGCCTCCAATTCTCCATTGAAACTCTTAGTATCTCTGCCAACAGCATCGTAGAAAGCAAAGTGTTTACCAAAAAAAAAAAAAAAAAAAAAACCAAGCATCAGCTCCAACACACCTCTGAAACGTAGAGCCATCTGTGTAGACATATATCCAAAGATTTACAGGATATCAATAGTAGCAAGAGCAATAGCGCGGATTTGAGAACTATCCATGTTTCGTTTATCAATTCACTAGTCCAATTTGGTTAAAGCTATGTTTCGTTTTAACTCTGCTTGTTGTAATCATAATTCCTCCAATAGGAATTACCTGGGAGTCTACATAGCTTTTGTAAAAGGATGCCAGAATTTCTGTGAATTTCATATTTTATTGAGTGAAGCTCGGTCAATAACTGCAAAGCTGCAATAAGGGTGGTCTTGACTGCCCCAGTTATTAAACGCAAGGCTTGATTTTTTTTTTCAAGTTTGTCAATAGTAGAGTCAGAAGCAGAAACAAGAACCTGATTACAGTAAGAAAAGACTGAATTCATGTACATTTTGTAAAAGGTGATGAGAGTATTTCTACTGCACCCCTATTTACAACCGGCCAGACGCTTCAACAGTGAAAATCTACGTACCGCCTTTTCATTGGTCAATATTAACTGTCATATTATTGCTCACGTATCGATCATCAAGTTTTCCCAATGATTCATTTACCGTTTAATGACTGTTGTCGGAACTTTGGAGCACTGCTCCACATCGTGTTCGGGTCAAAAATGACCCAAGGCGTAATTTTTAATGTTGTTGTATTATAGTCACATTTTATTTATAGTAGTAATTTAATTATTTATTTAGTTATCACTTTATCTACATTTTTATGTAATTGCATATCATTTAGCATTGTTTTACAGGTAAGTTTTCATAACCATAAGGAAGCTTGAATTTAATGAACCACTTTGTATTTATAAAATAAAAATGCTGTAATTCAATCGTTCCCCCCTGAAAATCATTAACGAAATAGTTATGAAATACTTAGCTTACATCCAACAATACAGAGGCTGTTCTCACATTTTTTAGACGATTTTGGTAAGCGGTAATAAAAATCGTTTGCTGCAAAAGAAATAATTGCAATTGTACTATGTTTTTAAAAGTCAAAATTATCGTCTACGGCTTGAAAGTTTTGTTTTTATTCAAAATGGCGTTTTTAACAAAGCAGTGGTTCGGAGGCTACATTTATGCTCTTTCCGAAGAGAAATATGCATACTCCGTTATCCAAAAACGATGTGAGAGTCATGGTTTTGTGATATCTAAAGCGTCGATAGGTAATATCGTCAACAAGAAAGGAAAAAAACGTCAAATTGGAGCCTCAAGTGGGACAAAAATTCCAAACAAGTATCCAAGGAAAATACGGACATCTTCGACTATTGCAAAGGTACGTTGTTTAATGTTAAAAGAAAATCCCCCTAGTCAAAGGACAGTTGCAAAATCATAAAAATGCTCGGTGTCCACTGTAAACAAAATGATAAACGTTGATTTAAATCTTAAGAAAGCGAAAAAACGCAATGTGCATCGTCTTCTTCCAAATCATATCGCTGAACGCAGGACACGCTGTAGAATTCTATATGAGAAACACTTATCCAAAGAAAAATGGAAAACAATTGTCACAATAGATGAATCATGGGTGTATTTAAATGATTGCAACAATAAAAGAGCCATTTATTATCATAAAAGGGGAGAAAAAAATTTAAGTGCATGGTTCAAAGAATCGAAAGAAAGTTTTTCTAAGGGATTCATGATTGTTGCTGGTTTTTCTTATAATGGCAAGTTAAAAATAAAGACAGTGGAAAAAAATGTCAAGATTAACTCCAAATACTATCAGGAACATATTTTATCGCCAATTTTTCTGAATGAAATAACATCGCTTTACCCACAGTGCCACCAATCTGTGAGACTCCATCAGGACAAAGCTAGCAGTCACACATCAAAATCCACTGTAAATTTCCTAAAAGAAATGGAACAAAAAACTGGTATCCCTTCACTGATATCCCTACTAAATCTTCCGATGTATCACCTATGGATTTTTGTGCTTTCGGACTTTTAAAATTCTGAATTATCCGAACGTCGTCCCAAAACCCTTACAGGACTCTGGAAAGCTGTTCAGGAGGAATAGGATAGAATACCTCTTCTGACACTTCAAAAGGCATTATTATCCTGGAAATTGCGGTTTCGAAAGATAGTTCAGAATAAGGGATATCAAATAGAACATTTAAAACACAAGAATTTTATGTAATTTAGTTTTGTGAATACAATATACATCGTCTAAAAAATGTGTGAACAGCCTCAGTACAATTTTGGACGCTTGAACAATCAATGAAGGAAAGTCAGAGAAAATCTGTTAATTCGTTAGCCTCTAAGTTATTCCGTTTATATACAATTTTTACACATTTGAATGTAATGTTTCTTACAAGTAAACTGTCTACCTTTGAAACACCTCACAGGACTTTTGTTTTCAATCTGTGTGCATAAGCGACATCTCCCCCTTTTGCCAGTAGTTGCTACATTTTCGGATTCTTCAGATTCGGATTCAGGTTGTCCTGAGTTTTGAATACTCATCGTCAATACTCGGGCAGCCCTTTCTCTTGGCAGATGTTTTCTTCCTTCAATGTGGTGGGTAACCAAAGTCATGCAAAGCTTCTCAATGAAGATTCTCCTTTTGTGAAATGAGTTCATCTTCCATTCTGGGTTGATCTTGAGGAATAATAAAAATGCTTTATACTCGGAAATGTCTAGGATCTTGGAGAAAACTACGATGGACTATCTATTGGTCTTGCTCCGGCAGGAATAGTGGGATACTAGTTTATATAAAGTCTACCCCTCCTTTGGCGCTGTTAAAATCTAGAATGATTTGAAGTTTCTTTGTGTCTGTATCTGCTATCTTTCTGTGAAGGTGAAGAGTACTCTGGAGGACTACTCACTTGCCTCTTTACTGGCTATATGGCTGTATGTTCCAGACATAATTGGTAGCGTTGTCACAAAGTGCCCAAAATTTTATGCCGTACTTGGCTGGATTGCTGGGCATGTATTGGCGGAAGGGGCACTTTCCTCGGAAAGCTACGTTGTTCATCCACAGTAACGTACATTTCAGGGTTATACAACATAGGCAAAATTTCCACCCATTTGTCCCAAAGTTCTCTTATGGCTGCAAATTTTTCGGTTACCCGTCTTCTTGGTCGGGTCTGCTTGTCATCAAATCGAAGAATCTTTGATATCATTTTGAATTTTTCTATGGACATAGTTGCCCTGAAGATATCCTGTCCCATTGGGGTATCCCACAGACTCTCTGTAGACTCATTGCGAGATTTATATACCCCAGACAGCAGCAACAAGCCAATAAATGCTTCCAAGTCAACGTTATTCAAATTCTTCCAACTGTCACCGAACACTTTTTTTCCTTCGACGTTACAATTTTTTAGTATGATATTCACAATTGCTGGAGGAAAAAAACAACATAAAATACAGAGTATTCGTCTTCAATTCTAGACGTGACGTATCTCGTGGGCCCTGGAGTCATGTTCCCAACATTTTCTGCCTCACGCCTACCACATGAAGCTTGTGGTTCAGATTTCCATTTGATTTTACAATCTTTGCTAAATAGAGTCGCCGTCTGACTCGTCGACTGGTGAGATTCGTCGCTTTACAACGCCCGTCTAACACTCTACGAGAGTGGAAAGGAAAGCGCAAGAAGCAAATATCGGTTACAGAAACAAGGAACTGCTAAGGGCAGTGTAGTACTATTAGTGTCATCTATTGTGACAAAAGGAAACAAAAAAAATATAACGGAGAAGAATGAAAGCATTAATGTATTGTCACGGCAATAATTGAATAATGTATTAAAAATTGCGGTTCACATGCTGCTATGCTCTGAAAATTCCACATGGGTCAAAATTGACCCAAACGACTTATGTGTTACAATTTTTGTTGTTAAAAAACTACTGTTTGAAAAAAATAATTTCACATAGCTGAATATTTACTATGACTATAAAAACAAAGTCACAATATATTTTTGAAAAATTCCCCAAATTGTAATAAATCCATACGAAATAAATTTGTTATGGATCAAAAAAGACCCGAACACCCTAAGAAGGTTAAGCACGTAAATAGAGGGTTCAAAATGTCCGAAAAATAGCGGTTCTCACAATGTTCAAACTGCCATCTTGTAAGTTCTTACACATAGCAGATCAGTAAGTAATAAGAGTAAATACTTGGTGAAACAGACAATTTAAAACAAGTTTATAATAATTCATTCAAAAACACTATTCCATGGCACTATGACCCAGTTATGATTTTTTCACTGTTCCATATACACTGGTTATCAAAAATTAAGGAAAAATCACAAAAAGAGGGACAACACATTCAAAACTAGGCCAATCTGTTTAAAATTTGGATATGTTGTTAAGTAAAAGGTGTTGAACAATACTACATTACGCAAAATAATGACGCTGCAGTCGAAATACATCATTTGCGAGGAGCACAAAAGTGCATGTCTCAGAACAAGGCGGCAATTGTCGCTGCGAGGCTGATATTAGATATCTGTCATAGCCAAATTGTAACAATGACCTCCAGGCCTCATTTGACTGAAGAACTGCGTTGGCGAGCTATTGGAAGAATAGAGTTAGGACAAAGTCAGACAGAAGTGGCCAGATGACTAAATGGGAGTCCGTCTGGGGTTCATAGACTTTGGCAACAATTTCTAACCACGGATTCGGCATCTAGGAGCAGCCAAGGACAGCCATACGCTACGACGAGTGCCGATGACCGATATTTATCATTATGCCCACGAAGGAATAGAACCACAACTCCGTCTGAACTCCGTCTGAACAGATCCTCCCTCGCTGCAAGCTCCGGAAGGTTGGTATCAACGTCAACCGTGCGTAGAAGACTTTACGAAGGTGATCTTTTTGTGAGACGACCAGCCATTTGCGTCCCGTTCCCGTCACGCCATAGGCGGGAACGTTTGCAGTGGGCACATCAACATGTCCACTGGACAATGGAGGGCTGTTCTCTTTACGGTTGAGTCCAAGTTTAGACTCAAAAGCGATAGTAGGCGTATTATGATTTGGAGAGAACCTAGAACTCGTTTTCATCCATCACACATCCGTGAAAGAGATGCATACGGATCAGGCAGTGTCTGTGTTTGGGGTGGTATCTCTTTGGGTGGACGCACAGACCTCCATGTCTTTCCCTGCAGAAATGTGAATGCTCACACCTATAGAGATGACATCCCTGATGCTTATGTGCGTCCTTATGCCGGGATAATAGGTGATGCTTTTGTGCTACAGTACGATAACGCGTGACCGCACAGGGCTCGCATCGTGGATGCTTATATTGAGCTGGAAACAATTCAGCACCTGGAGTGGCCAGCTCGATCACCGGACCTGAATCCTATCGAGCATGTTTGGGACGCTTTAGGACGACGTATAGCTGCTCTCAATCCTCCTCCTAGGACCTTAGCCATGCTTTCAACTGCTTTTCAAGAGCAATGGCTCTCATTTCCTTCCGAACTCATAGACCGCATAATAGACAGCATCACACATCGCCGTATGTGCTGTATTGCTTCTCGGGGGGGATCATACGCCATAATAAACGTACTTTTCCTATACCAAACTGACACATCCGATTTGTTCATTGTATACATATGCTAGTTTCTATAACACCATAACTGTCTGGCGATTTCTTTTTATGCTATTTTATACCTACCTATGTGTTGTATAATGTGTATAAGTTTCATTAAATTCTACGCGTAACTTTTTGAGAAATCGCTATTTTTGTGACTTTTCCTTAATTTTTGATAACCAGTGTATATGTAGAATGCCGAACTGAACTGTGAACTTTAATAATGCTATTTGTTAACCCATATTATGTCTGGCGAAAGAGGGCGCCGCTAGCATAAACTTTGTCACGACCCCCTTATGCTCTGTTTGGGAAGTACATTATGACTCCCTCTTTGGATTCCGTCGTACACGGACTATGTTATTATGAATTCAATGTAAATAAATTGTAATTATTCGTTCTTTACGATGGTAGTTAATTAGTTTACGACTGAGACTGACTAACTCCACCCCCCCCCCGCCCATATATATATATGTAATTATAATGCTTCCTTTTTTCCCCCTTCTCCGACTGGGAAGATAAGATTTTAAAATGTTGATGTTGCGCACTGATGACCTATCCCGTAGCAAAGATGTCTTGCATGGCTTCTTTTCTTTTAGGAAAGTATATTACATTAATGTTAGATGTTTAGAAAACAATAAAAAATATGTTGTGGACAAAAAAAAACGTCAATCATTTAGCTTATAAAATAGGCAATTCTAGAACTTAGCTGCTCTCAACAATCCAAATTTCTAGCTTAGCTAACATCCCACAAACGAGTCGAACAATCCACTAATTTTGAGAAGTGTGCTTCTTAAGTTTCAGATATCCTTTTGGTAAAGAAATAGAATATTTTTTTGCTATCAAATATTTATCGTTAATATTGCTGTTTTTGCAAATAAAGAAAAGTCCAAAGTCAGCTTAATTTTCCTGTTTTATACTTTTATTCTGCTATTTAAGTGCTGTAAAAAAATTTCTTAACATACGGTTTTCTCTGATTTTCTTGTAAGTTGTTTTCCATTAGAAGTCGCTTGTCGGGGCCTCCATCGATGATATACAGGCGCCGTAAAATTTGGTTGCAAGTTTTTAGTTGGAGTAGATGGCACATAAATCTGGAAGTATCGTTTTCCCACTGACGGCCCGATTGATTTCCGTTAAAACATCGCCAACAGCACACACCCTGCCATCTATAACTTATAAAGCTATCTCTAATGAATTATGAAGAGCTCTTCCTGGAAAGGACAGCGTTCGAACGCAATAAAATATGATGTTTGAAAATCATTAGTTTTGTGCCGTTCGCCCCCAAGTCTCTGATAAATGTTTCCCAACGCTATAATTAGTTAAAAGTTGAAACCGCACACTTCGTGATATCGATATCATTACCGATAAAGATTTTTTCGTCAGTCCCTCAAGAAAACAAGGAATTCGATTCGATAATTAGAAGCGTATTGAACGTCTTCGTGGCCACTTAACAATATCGTCAATCTACTTAATGTTCCAAAGAATGGGTGAGCGAACACGGGAAGGAGGGGGCAGTTGTTGGCATTGTTTTTGCAGTTGCGTGGAATGTATTTGTAAGGGGGGTTATTGGTGTTTTATTTTGATCGATATCGATTAAGACATATGGAGCTACGTATATCTTAAAAATGTTTCGTGCATGTTTTATGCGATTTATGAGACTGCTGATTTTGAATGATAAATGGAAAAATGTTTATATTTATTTCACATTTTATTCATTGGGTGAGATATTATCTATTTATCCAATAGTACTAAAGGTTGAATTTCTTCCCTTTTAGCCCGAAACAAAGCTAAATGAGAGTTTTCTGCTTAAGAAATATTTACAAAAGGCATATTTAGGTCTTTCTCTATATAACCTACTGAAATTCTGGTTATTAAAAGCAATGCTATCAAGAAAAATTTCGGATATTTAAGAGGAAAGTTTTATAAAATAAGTAATTTCCCTTATTATGGAATTCATTCAGCTTTCTAAAGTATATTTTAAGAATTTCCCCATTAATCCAGAAGATTTTGGTTGAATTGGAGGAGAAAAAAAAAGTTAAACTAATTTTTAATTTATAGCTTTATTACTTAAATTAATTCTTAACATTTTGATTTCAATATTAAAAAAAACTTTTAGAATGTTAAATAGATCTATATTAATATTTTTCCTGTAGTTTAGCAAGCATGAAAGATATATAAAATTCTTACAGCTCAAGAATAAATGAAATCTAATGTTCAAAAATTTCAACTTATAATTAAATAAAGCGACTGTTACGAATATTTTATTAAGTATTTGGGCGACTATCACTATATTTTTTCTAGTCTAAAAATATTGAGAAATAAAATGTTACAATCTTTCAACTAATATCTATCGCTTGATTGAACATCGCTTTAATCTGTGAGCTAAATCTACTTACACAAATATTATTATGTATATAAAGTGAATATTAATGAATATATATATATATATACATAATGATTGGACGGTTAATGAATACCAAGGTGGTTTTTCATATGTTTGGAGGGGATATTATAATATCAGATATTCTTCATAAGAAACACTTAAACAACTTTAAATATCACCAGATGATACCCGTTAAAATATATCGGCTAGATAGTAAATAAATGTGCAAATACACAAATTATACTCAACACATGATTGCCAAATGTTGAAAATCATAATAATGCGCAGAAAAAAATGTGTTTAAGCGGCCTCGTGCTTAGTGAGTATCTAAAGCCAGATTTAAAAATGTCACTGGGCATGCGCAGAAAACAATTTTTTTTAATTGTAAATTATTGCTAATAAAACAGCGCGAAATAAACAATTTCCACCAGGTTTAATCTTATATTTCACAAACATAATTATCATAAAAATAAAAATGGCAGAGAGAGACTACTCGAATAAACGTGTTTAATTTAAAACATGTCACTGAGTATGCGCAGAAATCAATTTTTTAACTGTAAATTATCGCTGATTAATAGAAATTGCGGTGACAAAAACCAAATTTGACAAATCTACAGATTACAATCTTTCGTTTAAGACCAAAATGAAATAAATCGATGCAATAGTTTTCTCTCACGGACTGCCCAAAAAGTCGGCTTAGCAACTTAAATATATAGATTGCCTGACGTCATTATTTAGAGGGAAAAAAGTAGATGGTATGTAACAGAAAGAAAAATAATATCAACAAGGGAATTGATAATGTCAGAAAATTTTATATGTGCTTTGAAGATTACATTTCTGTGCCTAGCAAATATTTCTTAATATATATTTATACATATAATGATAAATGTAGCATGTATATTAGTTTGTATTCTGGGGATAGTGACTATTATAAGGACTTTATTTTTTGAAAGCATACTGAATGTGCCAGAGCAGTCCTCCTGTCTTGATCGCTGAAGTTAAGTCAACCGAAGCTTCATGATTCATATGGATGCTCCCCCGCGACAGAGAATGAGAGGAAAAGGAGGAAGCGGGTTGAATAAGCAAAACAATTAAGCAATTGAGATAGGAAGTTTTCTATTTTCAGCTCTATGTTGCGACTGTATGTACGCTGACATCAGATACCGCGGACGGTATGGTTTTAATTCACTTTGAAACTTATTCAAGTCTTTGTTGAGCATTTGTAAAAATGCATTCAAAGAAAAGCTGGCGAAAAAAATGTGTGCATAAATAAATATCTTTTCAGTGACACGTCAAAGAATTTTCAAGACATTGTTTGCGATCAAACAATCATTGGAAGCTTTTAAAAGAGGGTGGCAAAAAATGGAGAGAAGAAGGAAAAAGAATTGCAATCGATAACATTTACGAAACGTTCCCACTGGAATGGAAGTAGCACTTCTTTTTAGCCTAAAGCATCCGCTAAAGCAAAACGTTCCACAGTTAATTAGAAGGCTGGCGAGAGCCTCACAAAAACGGTGGAAAACAAGCGCTGTGAAATGTAAGCGGGACTCGAACATCAGAGGAGTTGTTTCGAACAAAGACCTGCAGCCTTCGAGTGCTGATTTAATTACCCGGACTCCGTTTGGCCCTCCCTGTTCTTTTGTTCTTCTTCTTTGAAGATCCGGTGGCAGATTGGGGGCCCGCTGTTTACACCGGAGCAGAAAATCTTTTTTCCCCTTTTGCGAAGGCGCGCGGAATGTTTTTTTCCCCTTCGCGCTCCTTTTAATTCAAGGTTCAATTACTAATTGGAAATTTTGCGGAAAAGTAGTCATTGAAGAGAGTTGATAGGAGTCGCTTTGGGGCACTAGCGACTTCGGATAAGTAAAAAAAGAACGAAAAAGAAGAATAAAATAAAACCCTAAGAAAGATGTTCAATTTATCTCGCGCAACTTCGCTTTTATCTCGATCCGAGTTTGATGGAGTGTTCCAGAAAAAGAGACGACGATAAAACTGACTTGAGTGCACAAAAAATACCACTAATTTTCATCCCAGAGCTACGACGGTTAAGTATTCTTAAGTTCGCCTAGCGGGCCGCAACAAAAGATAAGAATTTCTGAATACGGCCTGGCAATTAATGGGTCTTGTTAATGTTTATTTAACACCATACCCCCTTCAATACGAATCCGGATCACAGGGCGGGGGATACTTGAAAGGATTTTAAATTGGGCACCTCTAATGAACACTTTTTTGCTCAACAACTTTCCAATGAAAGAAAGTAAGAACAAGAAGATTGCGAAAATGATGGCTTGGACATCCATGTAATGGCTTTTTAAGTATTTCGCAATCCTCTTCCAACCCGTGATGAGCCCTATTTTTAGAAACCCCACAATAAAAGCACAAGAAAGTCCGGCGATGGCGTTGTTTTAATAGCGAGCCTATTCATTAAATTTCGAGATTCAAGATGAAATATGTCAGGGAAGAAGCAAAAAACACCTCGACAGATAAAGGGTAGCCAAAATTCATTTGCATTGGAAGATAAGAGAATGTCTATTTAAAATTAAAACATCACTTCCCTTTCAAGATATATGCATAGACGGAAATTCTATCCATGTATACCCACGCACGTAAATAAACCTCGCTTGATAAAGGAAAGTCATATCAGTTATAGAATTTTTTTTTCGCTCGAAAAAAGTTGCATCAATTTCAACTACATAAGAAACAAAAGGTTACTAAAATGTAACCTTTTATTTCATATGAAATGGATAGTTCTTTAAAATGTGCGAAGAGTCCAGCTGTACATTAAAATGGTTTGAAAATGCTATCAATATCTGAAGGAAAAGATTTTCAATGATTTATAAATTTTGAACTCAACATATACCAGCAAAAATTTCTTTAAGCGTTTACAGTTATTAAAGCTCCCATTTCTTTCACCGCTAAAAACTATCGACTAATTCTTTTATTTTTTTTTTCCTGAACAATACCTCTTAACCAACGGAGTTTGCTTTTTCAAACTACTTGGCATATCTGTCACAGACTTGGAAAATTTCCGCGTAGGAACAATGATTAATTATCCTTTTAATTAATCATTATTTATTTACAGTATTCCTAGAACTGTGAGTTTGGTCTTTCAAATTAAACCGAAAAGTTTTATTAGTATGCTTTAAATATGAATTATTACTTGCTTAAAATATGAAATATTTTTATATAAAACTTTTAGAACCTGCGGTAGGATTTGGAAATAAAATCATGCACTACATCTCAAGAATATTTCTAGAGCTTAACAATGCATACTCACCATGTGAAAACATTCCTCTTTGTGACGTAGTTTATATACTTAAAATGTGCTCCCAATTTTTTTTTTCTTTTGCTCTTTTATCTGCTTTCTGTTCTAAACAGCTTAGCAGAGATGGTGTTACTGTCTTAGAGTACGTCAATCCTAGAAACAAAGATTATCATTACAGTTAATATAAAATTTGCTAGAATCTTGCTTTAAATATGAATAATTGCTTGCTCAAAGCATACAAAATTATCTCTCAAAATTTTTCAGAAGGTGAAGGAAGGCTTTTGATTAGGGCTCTTGTATCAATAATACATTTGGTATTTCACAAGTAATATACAAAACTTCAAGCTGAAAAGATTTTCCTTATTCTAACGTTAGAGTGACGTAATATATACTGGTTGATTGGTTGGTTTAAAGCGCTACGGTCATTTTTTTGTTACACGAGGGATATTAAGAGTTATTAGTCTTTATTAAGAGTTTTTGTTATGAAATATATCAGGGTTAGGAATACGGATTAATTCTCCTTATTTACTTTTTTAAAAATAGCTTATTCTGAATTTTTAGAATTTGTGTTTTTTTTTTTATTAACACTGTGCATATTTAGCATCTACTAGTCACCATACAAATAATTTTAAGCTGATGAAACAAAAGTATTTCAATTGATATGTTGGATTAATGATCTATTCCTAAACTCGCAATTGAACTTATCAGTGTGTTAAGTAAATGTGATGTCCCATAAAATCAATTTTTTCCTCTTAATCATCTCTCATAAATGCTCAGTATAAAATAATTCTTTCTATGTAGGCAGAATAATAACTTCAGTCTAGCTTTAGATGAGATTCACTATTTTTCTGCGCATATAATGGGCTTTTTTTACCCCTTTCTTCTAATCTTCTAACTTCTTTCTTAAGGGGGGGGGGGGTACCAAAAAATGCTCAAACCATGAAACATCGGTTTTTTTTTCCTTCTTCTTTCTTTCGTCTTTAATAAAGAAAAGATTAAAATAACAAACTGTATATGTTACTACGATGATTGCTCCTTGCAACATTTTCATACTGTACTATTTATACTTGCCTTGCGGTATTTATTTTTTATTTTTTTGTCCATCAGTAAGTCAATCTCAGAGTAGAATTTTTCTGTATTTGCATTCTGTAAAAGGATAGATCTCATATTCCTCGCAAGTATTACCATGAAATTTTGTTCAGCATTCCTATGTTCCACTTTCATTAAACTGTCTTCGGGATTTTTGATGTAGAGTAAAAACTATTAAAATGTTTCCTTCCAAGGCAAAGATTGCTCTGTAAAATTAATTTTTTCCCTTAAATGGCATAAAAAATTTTAATATTTTTATAAATTCTGAACTCTATTTAGAAACGTTTCCCATGGAAAAAAGTGAGAAAATGTAAATTGTGCTATTGATTTAACAGATATTTAAAATTTACACAGTTTTTGAATTTTTAATTTTTAATTCAAGTATTTATTTGATAAACATAGTGTAAAACTTGTGTGTCTCGAGCCCCCTTAATTAAAACATCACTTCATGATATATGCATAGACGTAAAGTCTATCCATGCATACGCACGCGAGTAAATAAACCTCGCTTGATGAAAGCCATATCACTTATAGAATTTTTTTTTGGATCGCAAAAAGTTGAATCAATTTAAAGCTCCGTCATATTTCCTTTGGTATTTTAACGCCTGTTATCAGTTAGTAATACAAGACACTGGCTCTTTACTCTTTTCATTTGAAAATGACAACACTTTGGAATGTTGAAAATAAGATTAACCCGGATATCAAGTCCCATCCAAATGTATTCCGACATTAACTTAGGTTGAGGATAATCAAAAAGTTGATTCTTTTTTAAGCGCTACAGACATCTTTAGCTATTAGATGGCTCAAGAGACTTGAACCTACAGATTAAAGTGGATTCAATTTAAAAGGAACAATCTTGTTTAAAGGGTATAAGTGCGGTCGTTCGAGACAAAATGGATTTTATTCATAAAATTAGCAAAATATCTAAAATGTGTTAATTAGCCAATGCATGTTATTTAGAGAAAGGGTACAAAAAAAGTTACAAAAATTATCATCTCAAAACGTAAGTTTTTTGGACCTTAAAAGTGAATAAATCCTTTTTCATTTTAATTCGCAATGGAAACCACGGGCAAAATTGGTTCATCAAGTCGTTAATCTAAAGCAAAGAACTATATCTGTACAAAAGCAGCAAAATTATCTTTTACTTAGAATAAAAATGGAGAGCTGTAATTCAATGACATTCCGTACATATATCATATTTACTTGAACCCATATTTCATTTTTCAACTGTCATGAGTAACAATAGAAGACTATATATTTTTGTCATATATTAGGTTTTAAACAATTTTTATCTATGTTATTAATTCCATAACAAAAGGAAAATATTTTTCTCTCTTGCAAACATTTAATTTATTATGAATTAGTCTTAAAAGCTATTTCGTATTAGATATTTCTAACGTACATTCAGATTACGGCTAACATTTACTATAAAGCACCCGAATTTTCATTTAAGCAGTTTGTAATTGGCTGTAATCAGAGAATCACTTCTTCTTAAACGGTCTTTTAGACATTCCGCAACTAAACTGCTGAAAATTTCTTCTTGCAAACTCACTTTGAAGCTAAAAAATTGTCAAGTAACAATTCTTGACTTTTATTTCAATTTATGTTCTCGTGTAGTAGTCTTATCTCTTGCGAGTATTCTACAGCCTACGTGATTATGGCTTCAATAACAAATCAAAAGACTTTTGACACTTGGCCTTAAAAATTTTTTTGTTGTGATTTCTTTCCTAAATTTAAGAATTCTCGTAACACCTATCTATTTCATTACAAGGCATCTGTAATGATGCAGGGAATCTTTTTTTATTTAATGAATTTGGAAGTAAAAGTTTTAGTCATAAATGGAAATTCTTTTCAAGATATGTATTGTGCATACACTTTGACAGCGGGAAACAAAACAGTCATTGAAATAACAAAAACCTATTTTACTTAAACTTTAAACACTGATGCAGACAAAGCTATATTCAGCTCTCGTACTTAGTTAAAAGTCAAATACTAATTTCTTTATTATGTTTAACCGGAAGTTTAGTATCGTTTAGTCTAGTGCTTCGAGCCTTGGAGCAGTGATTCTCAACCCTTGTGAGAAAACTATTTTTATGAGACGAGGCCTTTTTAATTTCGTACATTATAAGCAGACATAAGTATAAATTATTCATTATGACATGAAGAGTATAGGATATTAGTAATCTTAAGAGTATTACTACACTTATGTATGCAGTGTGACATGTTGACAAATGTAAAATTATAGTTAACGTAGTTATCAGTCACTGGACTTAGGAAATCTCTTGGCGTATTGTAATTTCCACACGTCAACACCATTAAATTGGGCTGATTTTCTTTGACGTATCCCATTCTGATCACCGAAAAATTCAAAACATTCTTCGGCGTAAAATTATCTATTGTATTATTAAGATTGATGATTTTAATGACGTTTATTTGAAAAAAAAAAAAACTGAATGTCAAAAAAATATTTATGCTCCGTAACTTATCATAGAAGTCAGCTGAACAGGGAAAGCAGCAAAAGGATGTCAACTCGTCGGAGTAACACTTATTATCACATACACACGCCAAATATTTATACATTATAAAACAAAACACTCAAATTCCAGGAGAACCTCTCGCGACCCGGTATAATTAACGCGAAGGCCGGAAACATTGTCCTAGTGGTTTATGTTCCTTGTAGGGTATCTGCAGTACTCTAAAGTGGTGTGAATTGCGACAAATGAATGTTATTCAATCTTTCAATTATTTAAAATAGTCATTTGTTGATAAATTAACGTAAATTGCAGTTTCATACACATTTCTATCCTAGGACATATTTGATTTCATAGAAATTTATGAGTCTTTTTATTAAACAGGTTATTAATTTTCCAAATTTTTCCATTCAGTTATAAGATTGCTTCTACAAGAGTATACACATTGAAGCTAGTCTACATTTTTAAATAATGCTCTAAAAATGAATGCTGTCATACGAATTATTTATTATCACTTTAAAGCGACTGACTAAAGAATAAGCTCACTTCTCTTTCTCAGTAAAGTTCAGTTAAATGACTAAGATAATGCAGTTGAATCTTTCACATAGCTGACGAGAGGATGTCGATGATGAATTGCAAGACAGAGAAAGACTTTTGTTAGGCATGAAGTTGTTCACTATTTAAACTGTTCAAACTGTTAAACCCTTTAAACTCTTTAAACTGTTTAAAAATGTTCACTCTTTAAACAGAGTGAACATTTTTTAAATTTTTTTTTTAGTTGTACACTTCAAGACTGATGCATCAACTTCGATTTCGGATGCTTAAGTTGATGTGCAAATATTTACTTAGGTATCAACATCTGCATTATCAAGATGCAGGACTGAACGCAGAAGATCGCGTAGAATTTTGAAGATTTAAGGCTTCTGTGTTTAGGTACTTCAGAAGAAATATCTTCCCTATACAACTATGGTTGTGTGTGTGGCATTCTAAGAATCTTCCTATCTATAGTATCATCTAATCCATTAAAAATGATGCATCTAGTTAAACGCGTGTGATTACAGCCGCAGACGACCTTGAGACAAATCGAGTGTGAATACGGTCTTATCGTTATTTACTATGTTAAGAGCCAGAATTTTTTTTTTCGAAAGGGCTGAGAAATTTATCCTCAAAAAGTAAATTGAAAATAAACTTCGTACCGTACATATGTATCACAGTTTGTCGTTAAATATCTTTTTGATGGCTTGTATTTTGGTTTAGTTTTAAAATTATTTTTAAAGATTCACGTATATAATAAAATGCTATTTAATGACATGTCTCCCATTCTCAGAATAAAGGGGAGCCCACAGAATTCCCAAACTTGAATTTAACTCGATGTTTTCTTTGCTTCTAATTTAATCTTGTGAAAACTGCGGCTCAAAATGTAGAGATAGACATTTTAGAATTGGAATCACAATCCTCATTGGTGGTTTAAATAGCATATAAATTATGACGGAAATTTATATCCGAACCACAAATAATATACAGTAATCCTGCTCAAAGTTATCTTGTATACTTAAATTCCGTAACAAGTGAAAAAGAGCTGACAAAAATTTCAAAATCAGAGAGCGATTGATGAATAAACCTCCTAGAAAATCCAATAAGTTGAATTTGAAGATTTGTATATATAAGTATGGTTTATGCGTTTCATGTCATGCATTACTACAGAGTTATAATATTTGTTTTAGTATGTATGGTTTTATTAAAAGGCCAATATAGTTTTATACTCCACAGTGTAGATTTAATGATTTTTATTCATTCTCATCACTTATACTTTAGAATTTGAGAAACTTTCTCCTCGGAATTGCTTACCCAATAATATGAAGCGCATCGATGGAGTGACTTCAAATTGTGTTTACGTACCCGAGAGCGGAAACTGGATATATATATATATATATATATATATATATATATACATACAGTGTGAATAGAACTTGTCAGAAGAATATATAATATTGTATAGTTAAAAACCTCCAAGCAAGACTAGAGTGAAATATTTTGAGGTCTTATAGCGAATAAATGTTTAATGCGAACAACCTTTAAATATCTTTTTCACGAATTTCATACATGTTAACTACAAAACATCAATAAGCAAAATATTGAATGCAGCATCATTTGTATAATTTTTTGTTTTTATATAATTTATTTAAGTCATGAAGCATAAGATTAACTCTTACACTCACCCCCCCCCAACTAAGAAAAAATAAAAAAGTAAAATAAATTAATTAAAAATTAACCCTCAATCGTGTTTATTATGCTTTCTTGATTTTAAAACTTTGGGTTGGTTTGGTTTGATTCGGAGCACCACCGTCATTTTTTGCTACACAAGGACTAATTAGACTGGAACCTACTGCTTAAAGCTGATTCCGAACGGCTACAAACGTCCAAGCCAAGAGTTGGGCTTGAACCAGGGCCTTTTTATCGCATGGGCAAATCGGGACTTTGCCCAGGGCCCCCTGATGCTAGGGACCCCAAAATCCCCTTGGTGTATGCACCTAGTACTTCTAATAGTATGTATATGTATGCCCATGGATAGTTCTTATTTTTATAAATGTTCGTAAGGGGAGGGGCCCAAATAGTATCTGCCCAGGGGCCCCCAGCGTTCATAATCGAGCCCTGGCTTGAACTCACAGACTCTGGGACCGAATGCAAACACCGTAACACTTTAGGAGGAAACTAAAGAATCTTGTTTACTCTTAACTTCCATATGATTCTCTAATACACTGTTTGCGGTGATTTTAAGAAGAACAGACGAATGTATGAATCTTAAAAGTGTCGACTCCTAACTAAAGTGTTATTACGAGCAAATGTTATGGACAATATCCAGGAGGGCTCGAGTAAGATCCAGCAGGGTTTTGATCAATGGCTTCATAATTACGCAGCACGGAAACGTTAGCAGTGAAGCCTTTCGATTCGTGCCGTTAAAAATTACATATTGATTAGAATGAGGCCCCATGGGTAATATTTTCGGTTATAAAATAGTTCCAATATCTGAATTATTTCACATTTTTTCTGCCAGAATGATCATACTAAAAGACTGTAAGCGAAGAAATAGAGATATCATGTAGACGTAGTAGATAACGATACAGTTTGAGCACTTCGTATCAGAAATTCTGAAATCTGTCACGGGAAGTTTTGATTGCAAGTCCCTCTGAATTTTCTTCTGAAAGTTAAAATGAGGCTGTGGTGGCACGAGCATAACTAACTACCATGAATCGTTTTTTTTTTTCAGCATAAAGTCAAAAGTTCACCGTGCAGCTCATTTCCATTTCAATGTTTGTACTTAATGTATATATTAAAAAACATGTATGCATCATCGTAAGAACCATACACTATTACAGAATAGGAAAGAAAATTAAATTTAAAAAAAGTTAACTATTACTATAAATGAAGAATTGAAGTTTATAATAGTATATAATTGCAAAATATGGCACAGACTGAAGCACTTTCTTTTGTAACAAGAAAAATATGGAAACTTGAACCTAAGACGTGGAAGTAAACCGATACAAGAATACCAGAAATAACAGTTGCATGTTACAATTTCTTTGTCAACTTGGAAAACTGTTTTAATTCGTTGAATTTGCTTCATTCAATTGTATTCATTTTTCCTTTGAGTGAAAGAAAAAAGTTTCCCGTGTTTTCCTCCCAACAAGTCTATCATTTTCTAAAATCTAAAATACTTTCGTTCTCGAGAATTTCAGATTAAGGGTACATATGCAATAATATTAATCCTTAAGTTGAAAATTTAAAATTTTCATGTTAAACCTTGAAGTTTTATTTAAGTAAAATTTTTTAACAGTAGCTTTTAAATAGCATCCCCCCCCCAACTCCCCTCGTTGCTAGAATACTTGATAGCGAAAATGATGTAAGAGCAAGCACTTTTTGAGTATAACGTTTGCATCGCAAATATTTCAATTTTTGAATATTTTACTGAATTGTAAATTTTACAATATATACTGTAAACTTTGAATGAACTAAATATTTTTTTATTCAATGTATAACTTGCTCTCGATTTTTGCGTATACAGATTACTTTACATTATTGATAAAGTAATTCTAATGATGTTCAACCACAATAATAAACGCATTTTAAATAGCAACCAAATGTGCACTTCAGTTTTTAACTTCAATTTCCATAGATTTTGAACAAAAAATATTTATTTTGTTACAAAATATGGGAATGACTGTCATTTGCTTCTTCACCCTTTCTTTGAGATGGATGCAATTGTTTCAGCTTAAAGTTTTTGGCCAAAAATTATGGTCAAACAATATGGTTATTTTCCCGAGCAAGTCTTATTCCAGTGGCTCCCTTTCCTACTTCAAGATGACAAAAATGAAAGTTACTGCAATAAACTGAGCCCATCCATTGATCACGTTGTATGTCCTTCACGTTAAACAACTTTGGTTAAGTCCTTCCATTTACTACACACCACATCATCTTCCATCCGCTAAAGATAGAGTTATCACTCAGGGCCAATTAAAGCTTAGTATATAGATAGATAATCACATACCATATTAAGCGTCTGACTACGTCGCTTTTTCTGTCAACGTAGCTATTAACTGCGCTGAAAGCAAAAAACCTTCGAGACGATGACGGGATAATTATCTAATGTCACATCTCAAACTGTCTACAAACGGTCATTTGAATTAGTCCAAGCGGAAAATGTCTTTCACTCTGACCATAAGCAATGTTTTCTGGATCCTCCTTACTCTGGGTAGGGTTTTTAGTACCACATCTAATTGGTTCGTTTGTAGAAGCTGAGGATTCTTCTTCACGTGCCTCATTTCTCTGGGGTAATCATTTTAATGATCCGGCTCTGACTCAACAACGTGTGAAAAGACACGAGTTCTGTGTTCTGGCCTGATGTAATCAGATCCGCACCCGCTTGCGAATGACAGCTTGGGGTTGAACGGGAAAGTTGAGAATACTCAAAGCAAAGGAAAGGTTCTATCTAGTTATATGCTCTTTCTTTCTATCTTATATATTCATTAATAAAAAATTTAGCGTCATCCGTGGATAGTGAATCACATTCTCTCATTGATTTGTGATGACGCTTTAGCGCAAGTATAAAAAAAAAACACTCAAAGCAGGAATACCAGATTACATTTCTTTATCTAAAATTCTTTTCACTAATTTATTATTTCCAAATCAGCTAAAGGTTTATTAAATACTGAAAGTGTGTAAAAACATAATTATGAATTATCCTACTCATAATTTATTTACTGAATTTCTTCCAGTTAACAAAAATATTCAATACGATTTATTAACAATATGTCGAGTTTCTAGGCCTATGTTGTCTCTGTTGTCGAAGAAGTTAAAGGTGGTCTATACGTTAAACAAAGTATAAAAGTGAGAAAAAATGCGAAGATCTACCTTAATACACTTAAATTGAAAATGTACGCATAAAAAGATCTTGAATTACTGAAAAATATCTCGCAGTTTTTAAAAATGTACTGATTTGCGTTCATTTTCATTAATTAGATAAAATAAGTCAGTATGTTTGAAAAATTACCGAAATTCATGAACAGTCTTCAAGTTACCTATGCTCATTAAAATTTGAAAAGTTTCTTTTCATTGTAAAGAAACTTAAAAAGACCAAAATCTTTGCTTTCAAGATATTTATTTTCTAGTTTCCACGTAAGTTTGTTAAAATTCGGTTAAAAAGTAGCTACAGTTAATTTAATTTGAAAATTTCTAGACGGAAACAATGCATATTGATTATATATAAAATTTTCAAACAAATATTTGGCAAAATATATTTTTTAAAAGGTCAGTTTATTTTAAACGAGTTAAATTGTGCTCTTAACAATAATTATTATTTTTCACTAAATTTAGGTATGCTTATAATTTTAATTCTGTAATAGCCTACAAACGTAATATTCTAATATATCATCAACATGAAATTTAATAGCAATTTTTTTTCAGCTGAGTAAGTTCAAGTAAAAAAAAATCTCTAGAAATAATAATAATAAAAAGTGACTTGTGCTGTCCGATTTGAAAAGATAATTTTTTTAAAACTTGCAGTTTTCTTTATCTTTCGGTAGGTTATTTGTCGACAACCCGTAGATGATACGGGGTTGATTAAACGTAGTTTTACGTAGAATGATAAAATTTAAAATCCTGACAACGCTAGACTTTTAAAAATGACAGTACTCATGCGTTTGCTGTCTTGAAATAAAAGCCCCTTTCATGATTAAACAAAGCGGATTTTCATGCTTTGCCAAATGAAATGGAAAACTTCCATCTTGATATGTTGTTGCATATGGCCATTTTGGAACTTAATCCATTACATTTGCAGCTGAGACCGCTGGCCATTCATTTAAGGTGGTCCCTTATAGGCGGCCAGAATTACCCCCTACAAGCCGGTCCCGTAATTTAGAACCGAGTCAAGTGCTGAGACCGGAACACTTGACCACGCACCTCCAGAGGTAACTTTGAGAACTTGGAGGACATTGCAGCCACGATGGATTTTACGTGCACCAGCCACCATTAGTGTACACGGGGATGAATTTGCAGCGACGGGCATCGAACCAGAGACGTTCAGATCAGTGGCCTGCTATCCTTGCCAACTGGGCCATCACGCCAACTCCATCTTGATATAAATTCGCGTAACTTGTAGATTCAGTGCAATTATTAAAATTATTCACCATATCCTTTTGATCTACCCTCATATAAGTTTAAATTTAAACTACGATATCTGTTTTAGAGTTTGTACAGTTAAATAAAGTTTTAACCATCAGAGGTTTGACTTTATATTTTAGGAAAAATAATTTTATGAGTAATCCGAGTGTAATTCTGAGTAAAAAAAAATATCAGAGTCTATTTCTAATGCTAGAGGATTTTTCTTCGGTTTGTTTGTTTAATTGTAATTAACTCCCATTAAACTACGGACTTTGTCGGAAGGATTCTGATATTGCTTACTTATTGTGAAAATATTGTTATTTTTGAAATTTGATAATTTTGTTTTTGCAGTTTTCGTCTGTTGTTTAGATGAAGTAATGCATTTGAGATTAAATCCTCCCTTTAATGATAATTTTCGACATACGAGAAGGAGACTACCGATGGGAAATCATTTGAAATCTGCTTATTTTAGCAAGGCTTTCTTTTAAGGTATCATATCCAAGCTTTAAATTTCTGCATATGAATGCGGAATAATCCCAATCAATGATAAGTTACTTTTTGCTCAGCTGTAAACATGCGTGTAAAAAATTAATTTCCTCAAACTCTTTTCTAAATGGAACGCAATCTTTGTCGTGAGCAATTTTTTTCAG